>CM032449.1:147113736-147393736 GCA_019049505.1 Pachyrhynchus sulphureomaculatus | reverse complement strand
TTTCACAAAAAATTGTTTATAAAAAAGGAAGTTTATAACTTATCGCAAAATCCGTACGCTTTCCCTTAGATAATCTAACTGAACAATCACTCTCAAAATTTTAAGCGAATCGATAAAGATTTGTGGCAACGCCCGATTTGAAAAATACAGTTTTTAGAAAAAACGCATTTGAAAATTAGAGTAAAATTCTACAGTAGAAAATGTCGTTAGACCTTTAATCGGCGATGCTTACACCATACAACTGGCCTTCCATATTGATATTCTCCTCTTCCTTTCTGGCTGATTTTGAAGTAACTCGAGATTTTTTTGCCGCTTCAGTCTACGAACGGTCAGATAACTCGATGCGGCAGTCGTCAGCTTCAACGAAGAAGTTGTAATAATTGGTTCCTATAGTCATGCTTAAAACCGTCATAATTTTCATAATACTGCTTATTTCATCGTTGAAGGTGCACACAGCACGATTTACTGCAATATCGAGGATAGTTTTCCCACTTGACGTTGTTTTTCGGCCAGTGACCAAACCGTAGCATTTAAGCTTTTGATGCTGTTTTGTGTGAAACTACCTAGGTACCTTGTAAGAAGGTCTTCGTTGCTCAACTCTTTGTAGATGGGCTTTATAGCATTGAAAACATGCCGAAATCTGGTGACTCCATTTCAAATCGGTTTTGCGGTCGATGGCGTTACCGTAGCTTAGATGGCTTATTCGAAGAACTCGCTCCGCCGCTTCTACCTTTACGATCACTTTATTTTGATCTGTCGCTCATTTTTAATCACTAATCTAAGTAATTAATAATAAAAGAAAGCTGATGGTATACGAAAAATAAGAGTGTGCGCTTGGCATCTTTCCAACGACTATACTGAGTATATACTAATACTTTATACTACTTACGACATCTTTAAGATATTATATGAACCTTATAAACTTCCTAGATTGCCACAGGTAAGTGATTTTTATCAGGTAAGAGGATTACAAAAGTTTAAACTCAAACGCGCTGTACCGATCCAAAAACGCTTAGAGTCCGTAGGGAGTGCCTCGGTAAACCTTCGTAAACGACCTGTTTAAGATTTTTGCGGGCTATGTAACAATTTTTTTTATTCTTAAGACTTCAAGGTAACATATTGGCAAAAAAAAAATCGATTTTTTGAAAATTCTTTAGTGGCCTTACCCCGTAATAAATTTTACTAGAAAAATTAATAGTGACCACACCCATTTTAATAAAAAAATATTCTTGATTTGAGGTTAAATTATCTTACTCAAAATTATCTAAGAAATAATTCCCATCGTACGATTAGAACGAATAACTTTACTAATATATCATCAGTTTTAATGATTTCATAGGACGATACCTGTTGCGATCAGATTAAATACTTACAGCATTTTTATAAAAAAAGTATAAAACCATCCTTGATAGTCTGTCATAGCTCCAGTGACCGTGAACCAACAAAAATCTCTCCAAATATTTAAACCGAGAAAGAGCAAAATCTGCCGCCATAACTGCTTGCATTCCTTCCTGACCAGATATACCTAAAATTAACGATAATGTGATTCCTAAGAATATGAGGACAATGTAGAATTTTTTTTCCATAATTCATTTTAAGACAAAAAGAACGAGAGTTCTCTTTAATAACCATATACTAACTCAAAATTTAATAATATTGAGAAGGGCAATTTAAAAGTTTTTCATATACTTAAACATTAATATATTAAACACCAAAAAATGTTTTAACTCGGAATGCGCGACTCGTCATTCGTGATGTGTATGAAATTTACATAAAAGTAATCGTTATTTTTAGATTTATTTTGTCTACGATCGTCAAGTAAGTTTTTCCTAAGGACTCACTGTTTCTCAACTTTGTATTTACCCACCTATTCCCACATCAGCTGTCTGAATCATCGAAACGTCATTAGCACCATCACCTATTGCCAAAGTCCTCATTTTCAACTCTTCTTTCACAACTTTAACTATATAGGCTTTTTGAAGTGGCGTTGCCCTACAGCACAACACTGAATTGCAGTGAGTCGTCAATTTTAAAAAGGGTTTGGTCAAATTGGATCTTCTATCTAAAATATACGTTAAAGTCTTTCCATCTACGACCAACGCTCGCCCTGAATTGTTTTGTGTTGATCTAACATATGGAGTAGATCGAGTTGAGCCACTTGATGAAGGCACTGGATTGATTTCAGAAACATCGGTGGCTAAAAAAGGATAGAATATACACCAACATACAATTAAAGATACTTAAGAACATCCCTAACATAATAGTAAATTAAAGCCTCTAAACACTTATAGATACATGTAAACTACATGACTCTATAAGAAATATTAAGTTCTTTTAAGGATTTTGATAACTTAATGTTTTCTGGAAATGCAATAAAAATCTTTACACGTGACAAGTGCGGTGATTTTTCAAAGATTGTTGGTTGGTGGCTTGGTATTACAAGAGCAGAAGCATTCCTAGTTTGGTAGTAGTAATTGTGCAGATCTGCTTAATCTAAGCATTGTTCCTGTATAAGTGGCATATTTTAATATGTACGAGGCGCGTTTTAAACATAAATACCCATCGGTTATAAATTTAGAATTAGAAAGAGAATTAGAAACATGATTAGTCCGGGTATTAATTTTAACTGGTCTGTTGAAAATATAACCGCCATATTGTCATCAGTTCATTGTTGTTTGCCAGAGCGAAAGCATAGTAGATGCTTCGATGTATATTTATCGGTAATCCTATTTTAATCTCAGCAAAGCACAATATGCTTTATTAAGTTCAGCCCTTAAATGATCCCAATTAATTCTCGAGTCCAATAGTTTCGTAAAAACTTCACTGCTGTTGCATTGCCATCAATATTGTTTCTGGATGTACTGTTGAAAAAATGCCCCTTCCCCTTTTTTTCCTGGTTCAAAATGAGTCTATTTGATAAGTAGTACTGACTCATAAGTTCGCACACCATTTAAAATGACTGACTAACGAAATAAATAGCTGTGCCATCACTTAACCCAGAGTTGCTGCACTGTTGACGTCACACTGTAAATGGTACTCGGTGGGAAACACAGCCCTAGGCAAATTATTCCAAAGAGATGATGTTCTCCATATAAAAGACTGCTTGAAAAGCGTTTTACACGGAGTAACAAGCTAAACCTCATACGGATGTGAAGTATTAGCGCGACGTGTATTTCTAACATGCACCACTCTGGGAGGAATTAAGCGGGCTACATCCTTCGAACACTTTCCATGAAAATACTTGTAGAACCAACTCAAGTCGCCGACCGTTCTTCGATCTTCTAGCGAATCAAGGCCGCCGGTCAGTTCCGGGTCTCCAATCAGACGAACAACTCTTCTCTGAACAGAAGCCAACAAATGCAGTATGTGTTTGGAAGCGGAGCCCCAAACATGGGAGCAGTATTCCATAGTTGGTCGAATTTGAGCTTTCTGGTTCGAAATAATATTCCCAACTTTTGAGAAGCTCTCCTTGCTATGCCTGCAACATGTTCATGCCAGGACATATTTGCTCCCAAATTAACGCCCAACAAATTGAGTGACGATGCTAGGCGAATCGAGAGCCCCGAAATGACTATGTCGGGTTCAGCAACGTCAACTTTTTTAGAAAAAACTGCCGCCTGGGTTTTTGTAGCGTTAAATTCCACTTAGTTACTGTCACCCCAAGATAGAATTTCTTCCAGGTCTTTGTTAAGTTGAACGACCTCCTGCTGTCTGCGGATATTTGCCGGAGTAGCCGATGTCCGAGCGTTCAAAGTGAATGAAGAGATAGATAAGCGTACTGTCATCTGCAAAGCTCTTCCCGGTCTTTTCCAGCAGATCAATAATGTAAATGAGAAAGAGAGCAGAAGACAGTATGGAACCTTGGGGCACACCGGCGTTGATAGTGAAGGTGTGGAAAGAAATCCGTCGCCACTCGTAAAGAACGCTCTCTGAGGAAACATGAGAGCCATAAACAGAACTTTTCAAACTAAGAGCGTAGCTTAGTCAACAGTCCATCGTGCCAAACACGGTGGAATGCCTTGGATATGTCAAGAGCAACCGCTTGAGATTCTCCAAAGTGTTCAATTGTGTTGTTGTAAAAAGGATGTCGTAACACAGCGCTTTCCACTATTTCTAGATAGTAAAGCTTGTGCTGGATGTAACTGTGATTTAGTATGTCGAATGCCCTTGACAAATCAAAAACCAGACTAGTAATAGTATATCCCAATTCAAGCTGGTGATTGTGGTAAATTGTATCAATTTGGTTTTAGATTTCCCCACCCTGATTCCATGGTGGTCTTTACCATTACGCTGATATTTTGGATGGAATCTATAGCCAGTCACAAAGAATTCTTTCAAAAATTTGCGAGAGAGCGCTCAGAAAAGAAAGAGGTCGGATAATTTTCGATATTTTGTTAGAGACTCCTTTTTTAAACACTTTTGCAGTTCTTAGAGCCGAAAGAAATACACCTGCTTTTAGAGCAGTGTCAGTTAAAATTTGAAAGGGTAGGTTTTTGCATCTATGGTGGAATGATATCAATGCTGACTAATGATTTGAGTTTGGACAGTATTTTTAAATGCTTATTGTTTCTCTCCGCAAAAATTTTGGAGTATTCAAAACATTATAAAAGAAAATATATATATATATATATATATATATATATATATATATATATATATATATATATATATATATAATATAGAATTAAAGTATCTCATTTCGTTTTAACATCTCCCCAGTGTTAAAAGAACCTCACTCTGTCACATACAATTGCGGTCAATTTTTTTATATACTTACAGTTATTTTCGGCTTCCTTTATTTGTCTTTCAATATCGGCCAAATAACAATGTATCGTACTTTCAGCGCTGTCTTTATTTCGTGCCATTATTTTTAACAACTCCATTTGTGGTGAAAACAATTTAGCTGAATAGGCTATATTGATTGCAGTCTCTGGTTTATCGCCGGTCAGCACCCATACCACTATGCCGGCTGATATTAATGCGGATAACGTTTCCGGAACACCTTCTTGAAGTTGATCTTCAATACCTAAGATTTTTCAATGAAGTATAGAAGAGCGGAAAACAATTTTTGTACACTTTGCCCTAGTTATATTACGCAAATTTGGAAAAAAAGTCAAAGTATACGAAAAAAAAAACGTATTTCCTAAAATTATCTGTTAACAATGTTTTCAAGTGTGGAAAAGTCCTAATAAATCACATAAAAAAATACTAGAATGATAAAAATAATAATATAGTAAACTAAAAAAAATATATGTGGTGGATTGCATATTTAACTTTCCCGTTGCAATTGCATTCAAGATAAGCCTTATCAGTATTTGGCCATTGTTCTCTAATCCCAGTTGTCTTTTTGTCAAACTATCGTTTAGTTAATGTTGAAATTATCATTTATTATTAATATTATGTACATAATAGCTCTTTTTATCACGCAAAATATGGGCTTAGGGAATCCCGCATTTCATTTTGTTAATTTATACGCTTAAATAAAATATTGTGTCATGAAATATCTGTTATTACCTTTTTTGGAAATTATTTATGCATAAAAAATATCAACTAAAATTTTGTACGTGTTTGGAAACATCATTGAGGCACATAATTGTGTCACACTGTATGCAATTGAGTAAAAATAATAAGGCAAAGTTGGTTGGAAAAGGTTAGGATATATTTTTAAATCACTTCTCGTTCTCTTGTACTGTACCTACGAGAACCACTAGTGAACAAGCATATGTCCTTTAAACTTTAACATTTTTCTTTATCTGCGTAAGCCAAGATTTAAGAAAAAAAAAATTCCGAGAAAAACATGCTGTCTTTCACAGGTAGATGGATGTTTGTTTTCATCGAACGCATTGTAACTAACATAATAGACTGGACTGTAATAAGATAATAAAGCATACGGCCGCAGGAAACCAGGGCAGGTACATTAATTTTCTCCCTGTCTCTATTGATTTTATTGCCAACTTTACCTTGGATTTTGTTACTATGAATAAAGTGGATAAAATGTAATCTTTCCTTTGAATTTTGGCAAAAAATGTTTTAAAATGGGTACAGACTTTTAAATAGGAAATTACTAACAACTATTTCTTTTTTAATAGATGCTCATACTGCACTCTGTCGGTGACTTGTTTAAAGTCTATCCGAACGGAGCGGCCAGACCACAACTAACACTTTTGCAGAAACACATCTTCTCAAGCTTCCCGCCTGAAGGCATAAATGGTGCATTGGTGAAGCAACCAAGGCAAATTAAAAAATTCGCACCTGGTAGTTTCCAAAAGTGTTCTCTGTATTTGCTAGACCATCCCAAGACGCGTTTCTCCGTATCACGGCTCATCAGCTGGGCTAGGTTCAGCAAACACACAGAACACCAGTACCCGGATAAGGTCTGAATTGCATATTAAACTATTTTCGAATGTTAATTTAACTCAATATTAATTGTAAAACCGAAATTTTATACTCTTACCTGTAGCTCCCAAAAGCGTCATATTACACTCGATATTAGAAAAGCTATCTCTAGTCCTCTTCTCTATATTGTCCGTTGCCAATTCGGCCTCTTGGTGTTTCCTATTCCAGTCGTTATATTCTTGCTGACTAAGCACCCTTTTAGCCATCACTAGTACTCTTAAGCCTTCTCTAGCGTAATTATTGAGATGTTGCTGAGTTTTATTTAAAATAAACGCCTGTTCTGAGTCGTCCTCGGCAGGAATAAGGTGTGGAATCATCATATTATCAGCCCCCTTACAATACAATGTTATCTGATTCGTTATTGGATCCTTACATATCACGGACATCCTCTTTCTTACCGAGTCAAAAGGAAGGATGTTCAATATTTTAAAATCTACTTTTCCCTTATTTGGTAAGTCAACAGTCACATTTGTGGGTGTACGACTAACTAGCTTACATCTATATATATACGCAGCATCGACTAAAGCTAACTCATCAGGACTTTCAGCTTCGTATATGGGTTTTAAATCACTGGGAGATGGTGTATATGACTGATTTAGTTTCACCTTTTCTTCATCTGTTAAGTTGGTATTACTGTTATTTCTCCTACCTAAAAAACCTATACTAGGAATATTAAGCAATTTTGGTCTTAACGACTTTGTACTGCACTGGCTTTGGAGAGAGTCTGGAGAATTATCTACTGAACTTATCGGACTTAATATAGATATATGGGGTCTTCTACTGTCTACTGAAAATATGTTTAGCGGTGGCGATGGTGTTACCGATCGAGATTCTTCTAAGCGAGTATATTTGTCGTTGTTGGCAGGTAAGGGTTTTGAGCTGATGGCGTCGACACTTATTGGATTCCTTCATTATCGGACAGTATATTAGGAATGGCTTCGATAATTCCTATAATAAACGAAGTCACGTTATACATTAATTTGTAAATGTACGGCATAAACTCGACTAATAAGCAGTATTCTTGTGAGAAGTTTGGACTTACCACTAGCATTCATTATATCATGATGAGGATGGCGAGAACACACTACGGTATTGCACACAGCCAAAAGTAACAAAAATTCTTGTATGCGGGCGCTATGCAAAGCTCTACTACTGTAAATTTGTTGTGACAAGTTGCCGTCTTGATGTAAGTCACTCCATAAATTGCGATTTATCATGACAGTTAAATTATCCTGTCTATTAGCTGAAAAAAATAAAAAGATTTATAATTGCTGAGTATAGGACTCCTTACGGGACATGGCTGAGCGGAAAACATGTCGGCTGTGCGAGGGAGGAAGCGAGGACAGCATTCACATTTTGTGCGAATATCCTGCATTAATGGTTAAAAGATACAGATACTGGGGTCAACTATTCTGTGAACCCAAAGATCTACAAGAGGACAGGGTGAGGTAGGACTGCGACCTTGATTCGACAGTGGGGAGTCACAGAAGAACTTTTAGATTTAGGTGACATCAGGGACTTAAGGTACCACCCACTCTTCTTACTACTACTATTATAATTGTTTTTAATGTGGTTATTTTTTTTACTGTTCAATATACTCTGAGAGCGTATTCTTTTCAGTCAGTAATTCCAGGTGCCTAGCTATAACGGTATTTTCTAAGCCAAGATGTTTTTTAACAGATTAAAAGTTTACTACTTCATCGAATAACTTGTAGAAAAGAATTTAATAACAAAGAAAATACAATCCGAGAGTTCGAAATTCTTTAGTTTTCGCGCCTGTTAAATTTTAATATGATATCAGCTTTAATGACATCTACTCTAACATATTCTCCCTGCTGTTAAGTTTCATATCATTTCTCGTTTCATTTATTTTTTTTTTATTAAAGCAGCTATTAAAGCTTAATCTTTGGAATGTTCTAGAACCAACAAAGACAAAAATGATGTTATAAAAGTAGTGCAACGAACTTACAATTTTTAGCCTCATTATCCAATTCCTCATGACCATAATCTACGCCAGCTATTGCACACTTTCTAAATATCATTCTGTTTTCGGTCAGTGTTCCTGTTTTATCAGAAAAAATATATTGTATCTGGCCAAGTTCTTCAGTAATATTGAGCGCTCTACACTCGATCCTTTTGTCCATAAGGGGATCGTAGAGATCAGCATTGTGGTGTATATGGTAAACTTGTAGTATCTTACACAGCTCTAATGTTACGTATAAAGAGAGAGGAATCATAATCTGAAAAAGAGGATGTAATGTAAATATACAGTTCTTATATTTATCTCGAGGAACTTTTGTGATGTCCTATCTTATATACATACAAGGTCCCTAACATTGTCAAAAACTAAATACCCGGAATGAGAAAACCAATACCTATTTAATTGACACGAGGAATCCATTATTTCAATATAATTTCTTCACACCCTACTGTTAATTTTCAGAGGAAAACACCATCCAATATTTCAAATGGGCAATCAAAGGTGCCCAATATTATTTTTCGGCTGTGTATCATTAAACGTCTCGTCAGGAGGCTAAACTTAAAAAATATGCAAAAGAACTAACACTAATTTTGGTAATTATTTACAATTAGGGCACCACACAGAAATGAAAAAAAAAAAATGTTTTTATAGGTTTTTTGGGGTGCAGAACACGAATCCAGCGTTAAAAATCGGCGCTCGACCACCCCTGAGCCGCCCCGCCACCCCCAACAAATCCGGTTGGCAGATTATATGGTACTAGACGTGCGCGCGGCTCCGTTCGCGTGGACTTGATTCAATATTATCGTCATTACCCATTCCTTATATTACCTAACGTAATAAAATATATCCTATAACCTGGCCAGGGAACATATATATGAATTTAAAAAAAACACGCAAATCGGATAAGTGGCTCTCGAGTCATAAGCCCACTAACGAACAGATAAACAGACAGAGAGACGTTACGTTTTATATATATTATATAGATTATTATTATTATTATTATATAACCTGGCCAGAGAGCATATGTATGAATTAAAATAAACACGTAAATCGGATAAGTGGTTCTCGATTGATAAGGGCACTAACGGACAGACAGAGAGACGTTGCATTTTATATATATTATAGAAGATTATAGATAACCTGACCAGAGAACAAATGTATGAATTAAAAAAACATGCAAATCGAATAAGTGGTTCTCAAGTCATAAGCGCACTAACGGGCAGATAGACAGACAGACAGAGAGACGTTACATTTTATATATTATATTCTTTGCTACATGATATTGTTCCATATTTAATGGTTTAGGCAGGGTATAGCACGAGAACGCCCTAGCGGCAAACTTTTTTCTGACTTGATTCACTATTATCGTCACTGCTTATTCACCTATCTAACGTAATAAAATATATCCTATAATCTGGCCAGAGAACATATGTATGTTTTTAAAAACAAAAGCACGTAAATCGGATAAGTGGTTCTCGAGTGATAAGCGCACTAACGGACAGACAGAGAGACGTTGCATTATATATATATATATATATATATATATATATATATATATATATATATATATATATATATATACACTCCTGGACAAAATTAACGCAACAATATATTAAATCATACAAATCTCTGCAATGAATTAATTTTAATAATTTTTTATGAACATTGGTTACACTAAAAGTTAGAAAAAACTTATTTGGATACTTTAAAAGTGAATTAGCTACCAAATTTCTCTATAAGATTCGAATTAAAATTATTCTTAAGACCTAATAAAAAAATCGTCGAAATTATGTAATAATGAAAAAAATAAACTGGGACACTAGTAGCAAAATTAATGGTGTAACTGGGACACTAGTAGCGTGTGTTGCCTCCTCTACTTCGGATGACAGCGTTTATGCGCCTAGGCATGCTTCTAATTAAATTTTGGATAAAATCTTGAGGAATTTGCTCCCATTCTGTGATAACTGCATTTTCAAGTTCTCTCAGGTTTCTAGGTGCAGGTATATGACGTTTCACATTTTTCTTAAGGTGATCCCATACATGTTCTATCGGATTCAGATCCGGGCTTTTTGGTGGCCATTGCATAATCGGTATATCAACTTGATTAAGATAATCGAGTACCTTCCTAGCCACGTGAGGCATCACATGTTCTATTACAATATTCTCAAGATAGTAGTCAGCAATTATGGATCTCGTACGGACAGGAACTAACTCTGTGCGAGCATCAAAGCAGATGCCACCCCAGAACATAACAGAGCCACCGCCGAATGGAATCCATGCAGAGATATTGCAAGGAGCAAACCTCTCTCCTGGTCTTCGCCATACTTGCTCACGACCATCTGGATGTTTTAGACTAACCCTAGTTTCATCTGTGAAGAAAACCCAATCATCCACAGACCAGTTTCGTGATTTCGAGCAAAACGTAACCTGGCAATTCTGTTCTCTCTAGTAAGCAAGGGCGCAGTGGCTGGTCTCCTACTGTTTAATCTAGCTTCATTTAACCGTCTTCTAACTGTTTTAGAAGAAATTGTGACATTGCGAACAGCTTCGAGTTCGTTTCTTATTATAGAACTAGTGACAGTCCTGTTTCTTAAAGCATATTGTCTTATAAAACGTTCATCTAGGTCGCTAGTGCATCGTTTTCGCCCTTGCCCTAGCCTTCTAGAACAAGTTCCTACTTCATTCAAGCGTCTTACCATACGACTTATTGTGGAACGATGTTTGCCTAACAAATTGGCAACATAACTCTGACAATATCCCTCATCCAATAAAACTGAGGCTCGCACTACCTCGTGTTCAGTTAAATTCCTTGTTCGATTTATTTTTCTAATTCTTCGGGGTCAAAAATAAAACAGTCTACCACAAAAACGTATTACTTTGAAAAAATTTATAAGTTTACTTTTAAAGAAAATCTATCGCATTATTACAGAAAATTGTTTATCTTCTAAAAAAACTCTTTAAAACTGTAAATGTAAACGAATTGTTTTGATTTCTGTCATGAACAATGAAACAAATGATGAACAATGAAACAAAATATGCATAGCCTACTATTCAAATACTCGATAAACTTTAAAACTGACATAAGAAAAAGATAAATTAATTTTCAGATTGTTGCGTTAATTTTGTCCAGGAGTTATATATATATATATATATATATATATATATATATATATATATAATATATATATATATAAATATATAATATATATAAATATATATAAATATGTATATATATATATATATATATATATATATATATATATATATATATATATATATATATATATATATATATATATATATATATATATATATATATATATATATATATATATATATATATATATAAATATATATATATATATATATATATATATATATATATATATATATATATATATAAATATATATGTATATATATATATATATATATTATATATATATATAAATGTATATATATATATATATATATATATATATATATATATATAGATAGATAGATAGATAGATAGATAGATAGATAGATATATATATATATATATATATATATATATATATATATATATATATATATATATATATATTTATATATATATATATAGATTATAAATAACCTAACCAGAGAACAAATGTATGAATTAAAAAAAAAACATATAAATCGAATAAGTGGTTCTCAAGTCATAAGCGCACTAACGGACAGACGGACAGAGAGACGTTGCATTTTATATATTATATTCTTTGCTACATGATATTGTTCCATATTTAATAGTTTAGGCGGGGTATTGTAAGAGAACGCGCTAGAGGAAACTTTTTTCCGACTTGATTCATTATTATCGTCACTGCTTATTCCTTACGTTACCTAACGTAATAAAATATATTCTATAACCTGGCCAGAAAACATATGTATGTTTTAAAAAAAAAAGCACGTAAATCGGAGAAGTGGTTCTCGAGTGATAAGCGCACTAACGGACAGACAGACAGAGAGAGAGAGAAGTTGCATTTTATATATATTATAGATGGAGACTTATTGGTCTTTTTATTACACGAGAAGAAAATAAGACCAAGTATGTCTACATACCATATAATCCGAAATATAACAGGGGACATAATAAGGTATTTAATAAAGTAGGCCTCACCTTAGTCTATAAGTCATCAGACAATCTGAAAAATATCTTAGGAAATTCCAAAGATAAGATTCCTAATTGTGAGAAAAGTGGAATTTATGAAATTAGTTGTAATGATTATGACAAAAAGTATGTTGGGCAAACTAAAAGGTCAATTAAAACACGACTTAAAGGATATTTAGCACATTTAAAATACAGTAGAACAGAAAAGTCTAGCATTACCGAACATGGCCTTCAAGCTGATCATACTGTAACATTAGATAATCAAGATTAATTAAAAATGTATCTGATAGGAGATTGTGGAACGCAAACGAAAGTATAGAAATTATAAAATGTAAAAGTAGTTTAAATAAAGACAGAGGGCCTATTCCTCATAGTCCCCTCTACTGGTTACTTGACCCGAACTGATGGCCTCACCTATGCCATTAGTAATTCAGGTATTAGGCTATGTATAAATAGGGTAGATTTGTGTTTAGCTTTAGTCAATCATCGCTCCTGATAAAGCTAACATGGTTAGTGAAACGCGCGTCGAGTTACAAAAAATAAAGTGTTTGGTGTAGTCGTGATATACTGAGTGGAATTAATTGAATATTTTAATTTGAATAAGCTTTTCCTGGGCAATCAGTCCGAATTTCGTAAGGCGCAGTCATGCGAGACTGCAATTCAACTTACAGTTACTGAATGGAAAGGTCTAATTGATAAGAATCAATATGTGATAGCAGAGCATTCGAAACAATTGATAGAGGGATACTACGGAAAAAATTAGAATATTATGCTATTAAAAATAAAGCCTTAAACTGGTTAAAAAAGAATACAATATGTTAAAGTTAGCAGAAACCTTTCTACAAATATTGAGAACGGGTTTGGTGGTACGTAAGGAAGAGTATTGGGGGCACTGTTGTTTGTAATATATTTAAATGATATTAATTATAATGAGGGTTTGGAGTTCATCAATTTGTTTGCAGATGACACCTTAATTTCATGTAGTGGAGACAACTTGGGAGATCTGGTTTTGGAGGTAAATCGGTTGCTTGGAGGAATTGAACTATTTTTTTTCCGTTAATAAGCTTAAATTAAATGCCAACAAAACTAAAGCAACGATAATAGGAACTCATTACAAAGTTAATAATATCGATCGATCAATGTATAAATTACGTATAGACAATGACTATATAGAATGGGCCAATCAAATAAAATATCTTGGTTTTATGTTGGACAATACATTGTCTATGAAAAGGCATTGTGAATATTTCCAGAAAAAAATTAGAAGGAAGCTGTTCTTCTTTTCTAGAGAGGCAAAAAGTTTGTCTTTGTTTTCTAGAATAATGGTGTTTACGACTATTATTCAACCACACGTTGATTATAGTGTAACCTTGTTTCTCCTTGATAGTGGATCGATACAATCACTACAAGTTTTATTTAACATAGGTATGAGAACGATTTTGAGGTGCAACCGATACACTCTAATAAACCATTTGCTTAGTTCTCTGAGGTGGTTCTCGGTTGAACAAAGATTATACTATCTTGCAATGATATTTATTTTTAAGCTGAGCTGGGGAATGCTTCCAAATTATTTTAATGAATTTGTTGGATAAAGAAGGGAAATTCACTACTTTACAAGAAGCGTTAATGATTTTCATACTGTAAGAACGAGACATTCATCGGCAATGATTTCCCTTTTTTATAAGGGATTTAACGCCTATAACGCTATACCGACAAATATTAGGAGTGTTGCAACGGTAAATGTTTTTAAGGCAAGACTAAGGGAGGTTATAATCTAGTAAGGAGTATGTTTCTGCCTCAGTTTAGATTAATTTCTGTATTTGGTTATGTTTAGTGTGATATGCAGTTTTTCATTGATAAGGGTTGTATCAATTTTTTTTTTGTTTTCTCTTTTTATTGTTAGTAGGTCTACCTATCTATTTGTCAATAAATTTCATTTCATTTCATCGAAATTTTCAGAACAAAAGCGGCTGAACCATCTTTTAGCTGTTGCTTTTGGTCATGCATCTTAACCATAAACAGTACAAATTTCTTTATAGGCCTGCGCAGCATTTATGACTTTATTGAAATAAAATTGAAAAATATAGCGAATTTTTCCAGAATAGACGAATTCCAACAGTTTGGTGTGTTCAACTGAGGCTAAGTATGACCCAATGCGACTTATATTACCTGAGATATCTGACAATAATGCTATTTAACGAGAAAAAGGCTCAATAATTTTCGACATCCCAATATATAAAAAAAACCTGGAAGGTGGCCAATGTTTACTGTTTAAGATTCTTCAGTAATTTTTGCTCAATTTGAAAAAAATTACACACAAAAATTTTATGATATTCCTGTAGACGTTTAGGTTCAAAAAAACATACTTACTTGTAAAATAATGACATAAGTCCAAAATGCAATCACCGCTTCAGTCGATTCATCGTGTTCCTTAAAAGGCGGAGGTAAATCATTATATGATAAGTACCAGAGTTTGCAGCCTATTGCTCCGATAACGCATAAAAAAATTAACATTAAGACACACCAAATCACATCTTGGTTCATTTGTTTTTCTAGAGATGACCTCTTGTAACGTGGTCCTCCGTTATTCAACAAAGCTTTAGTTTCATGACCTGAAAGTAACCTTTTATCATAAATTTAAACATATCTTGATTTCTCAACTGCTTAAAAATTGTACCTTTTTTCATATAAGGCCATCTATTATGGAAAACCTGAACATTATTAAGAGCCCTAATCTATAATTTATAACTAAAAATATTTAGTTGGTAGATTAGAAACTCAATTAGAACGTAATTTTAATTACAACATGAATTAAAATTTTGTGTCACAAGTCGCGCATCAATATATATATATATTGATATACTTTTGTTGGTTTATTTGATTTCTTTGCGTGAGGAGTGCTTAAACAAGTACTGACTCTCTTAAAACTGATTTAAATTATTCACTTTTACTGGCAAGAAGGTGACGCCATCTATTATCGTGAACGTTAAATCGTCATTTAAATTGGTACAATGAGAGTACATAGAAGTGTGTTTTAGACAGGGTAACTTCATATCACCCAAAATATTCAGCCTGGTACTAGAAGATATCTTCAAGAGCCTTTACTGGGAAAACAAGGGACTTAACATATCCGGAGAGAGACTCAACAATTTAAGATTTGCTGATGACATCACACTTTTTGAAAGTGAAGTCGAATTGAAAGAAATGCTCCAAGAATTACAAACTGAACCAAAAAGGTCGGTTTAGAGATGAACGTTACAAAAATCAAATTCATGACGAACGAACAAACAATCATTAATGACGTAATATCCATACACGGACAACAAGTGGAAAGGGTGGATTCATATGTATATTTGAGACAAGTTACACTCGGAAAAGTGATCAAGAACTTGAAGTCAATACGCCTGGGACGGGCGGCTTACGGTAAAATGAGGCAAGTCTTTTAGTCCAAACTGACTTTAAAACTTAAAAAGTATATAACGAATGCATTCCACCAGTAACAACATATGGTAGCGAAACTTGGGTTCTGACACGGAAAATTATTAGAAGATTGCAAGTTCATCAAAGAACAATTGAAAGGAAAATCCTGGGTATATCACTTAGGGACTGCAAAGCAAACGATTGGATCTGAAAAAAAACAGGAGTCCACAACATAATTGAGAGGATATCTTTCCTTAAGTGGAACTGGGCTGGCCATGTGGCCAGAAATACTGATAAATGGAGCGGAAACGTGACCAGATGAAGACCATGGAGAAAAAAAAAGAAGTACTGGCAGACTTCAACAACGTTAGTACGACGATATTAAAAGATCAGCGGGACTCAATTGGTATCAAATTGCTCAAAACAGGGACATATGGAAGCACATGAGAGAGGCCTATATCCAAAGGATACAGAATGGCTAGAAGAAGAAGTGTGTTCTAGGTATGAGTATTTCCTTGTTGCTAGTTTTCTTTTGTTTGCATATTAAATATTATTGTTGTTATTGTAAATTCTTACTAATATTTAGCTCACAGATTATACGTTACGTAGGTTGTGTTCAAACTACATCTTATGTTGTCTTATTTTGTCGATTGCAAACGAGAAGACTAGAAATAAAGCAGAGTGTAGTGTTAGAATTAAGACAATAAGTAAAAAATTTGGAAGTTTATGAGAATAATTCTGTGAAATTGTATGACGCTAAGCGACGACCTTGATCGTTTTACTGTTTACGGTGATAAGAAATATAAACAACAGTTTTTTTTTCTTTTTCTCCCGTGTTTGAAAATGGAATATACGAGGCACACACGTAAAGTTTTTATAACAGAAAGAACAATGGATAACCATGATTATACGAAAAAAAAAGAAGAGAGAGGGATTATTCAAGAAGAGTAAAAAGCTGATAAGAACACCACAGAAAGAGAAAAACAAAAGAGTAGATAAGATAGACAATTTGATATAAAGGATATAAAACAAGATCAGAAGAGATACCAACAAGAGTTGAAGGAACTAAGAAAGAGAAAAAAAAGATAATTAGAGAAAACATGGAGAAGTATGGATTTGAAGATGAGTAGACTGGAAAAAGGCAACGTAAGGAATAATAATAATACTGTAATATCGGGAATGAGATTTGAAGCGAATAGCCAACCAGATCTGAAAATAGGTGTAAAACATTTTATGGAGAGGAGTATGGACACAAAAAGTAAAGATTAAAGATGTGATAAAAATAGGAGCGACTATATACAAGACAGAACTTGGAAACAAGGGAGATAAAGAAGCTGTAATGAAAAATAAAAACAAACTGAGAAACCTAAGAGAGAGAGTTTACATAAACAACGATTTAACAAAACATGAACGAGAAATTCAAAAGAAATTGAAGCCTACGGCAGACAACGAGAGAAAGAATGGAAAAAGAGTGAAAATAGGATATCAAAAAATCGTAATCGAAGGAAGAGAATATAAATGGGACATTGAGGAAGAAAAACTGAAAGAACAAACAAAGAATACTACGACCATCAAGACCAAAAACTGAGAAAAAGGAGAAAGATAGGTAGATTGACGACGACCCTGGCAAAGATAAAGGATACGGAAGAGAAGACTAGTAAAATGAATACAAATAAGAAGATAATCAAAGAGATAGATAAGAAGAAAGAAATGGGAAGTAATTATAGAGTTATTAGATTAAGAACACGGAATAATAGGGTACAAACGGAAAAGAAGATGAACTGACAGAAGAACAACTATGTAGAAATCACTGAAACAGAGAGAAAAGGAAATAGATGCAAAAAATTAGAAGGAAAAAGCATACAAAAATCAACATAGAGACATAATACCGGAACAAGATACAGAACTCACACAAACAGAAGAAACTAATACAGAAGAAACAAAAGAGGCAATCGGAAATTTAAACAGGATGGAAGGATATAGAAGGAAATATGGAAAAGATATAGAATAACTCAACTACACGGGCCTTACACTCCTAAAAGGCATAAGGATTAAGTAAGTAAGTAAGTATGTTAGAGAGTTCCACGCCAAAATTGATTACTTTTTGGGAAACGCTGTTCTATGTAAAGAGTTGATTGATCGATCCGTTACTTTGTGACAGTACATTTTAACAATAAAACTACTTAATTACTTTGTTAACTGTCACTAAATATTTAGTGACAGTTAACAAAGTAATTAAGTAGTTTTATTGCTGTTTTATGTGTTTTGTTAATTAATAATTTATTCAAACGTTTTGAGAAACCTAGCGCTAGTCATATTTTTTATACCTTACCTGCATAAACAACAATTCCTTCAATAAAATCGGTATTTTTCAACAAACATTCCCTAAGTAATAAATTATCAGTACTAACGGGAACACGCTCCCCCGAAGAATGAACTATGGCACCGTGGAATCTATAAATTTTTGTCGTTGGTGCTTCGACTTCTATTGAGCTACGGAATTTGCTTGGCTCGAAATAGTCTTGCTACAAAAACGAAATAATATTTAAAATGTTTTTTTTTTGCATCGTAACTATGTCAATGACTACAGTCCAAGAGAAAAGTTGTGCCTATAGTGTTGCTTTTTTTCTTTAATTCACAAATGAATTATCTATCTCGTGAACAATACATGTATGTCCTATCACTAATTTAGTCGCAATATACCAGGTGTACAAGTATGAAATGCGGATTTCAGGCAACAGATGGTGCACCAATGCAGTTTGTGCTATAAGGATTTGACACTGCGCCATTTTGTTGTGTCATCAACAAGTGTCAGACGCGCACGACTGATAAACTGGAAAAGTGTGTGCATAGTGTTGTGTTGTTGTGTTCATTATGTCGAAATTTATACCGAACAAAGAGCATTCGCGGACAGCATTAATTTTTTGCTTTCATTTGAAAAAAAACTGCCGATTACTTCGAGAAGCTTATGGTGAACATGCTCCATCGCAACGTGTGTGAACGATGGTTTCGGCGTTTCAAAAGTGGTAACTTCGATGTTGCAGACAAGGAACGTGGAAAATCGCCAAAAAAATACGAAGATGTGGAATTGCAAGCATTGTTGGACGAAGATAATTTGCAAACACAAAAACAACTCGCCGAGCAATTGGGCGTTAGTTAACAAGCTGTTTCCAATCGGCTACGAGAGATGGGAAAGATTCAGAAGCCGGTAGATGGGTACCACATGAGTTGAACGACAGACAAATGGAAAAGCGCAAAAACACGTGTGACATTTTGCTCGCTCGGTACAAAAGGAAGTCGGTTTTGCATCGTATAGTTACAGGGGATGAAAAGTGGATTTATTTTGAGAATCCGAAACGCAAAAAATCATGGGTAGACCCAGGCGCACCATCCACATCGACCGCAAGTCCGAATCGCTTTGGCAGAAAGTCGATGCTCTGTGTTTGGTGGGACCAGAGGGGCGTGGTCTATTATGAGCTGTTAAAATTTGGGGAAACGGTTAATACTAAACGTTACCAACAACAATTGACCGATTTGAACCGTGCGCTGCTTGAAAAAAGGCCAGAATACTGAAAGAAGCAACACAAAGTCATTTTTCTTCATGACAATGCACCATCACATACGGCAAAACCAGTTCGCGACACGTTGGAAGCACTCAGCTGGGAAGTTCTACCCCATGCGGCTTACTCACCAGACTTGGCTCCTTCCGATTACCACTTGTTTGCATCGATGGGTCACGCACTTGCTGAGCAGTGCTTTAGTTCGTACGAAGATGTGAAAACATGGCTTGATGAATGGTTCGCAGCAAGAAGGGAAGATTTTTACTGGCGTGGTATTCAGAAATTGCCCGAAAGATGGGAAAAATGTATAACAAGCGATGGAGCATACTTTGAATAAAGCACTCTTCCGAATTTAACATGTTTTTTTAGAAAAAAAATCCGCATTTCATACTTGTACATCTGGTACATTAGGTTATCAGTTTTAAACAACGTAGTAAATTAAGAAAAAAAACTAAAATGAAAGTGTAAAATATTATATTATTTACCTTTTCTACAAAACCTCTAGCTACTTGTCTTTGTTTTAAATTAGTTTCGCCATCCAAGTGTCCCGTGTCGATATAACATAATCCACTGGGGTCGCTAGATCGCAATAGTAAAATATCCGCAGGTACCACTTCGTTATTTGATAAGTGGATTAAATCACCAACCCTCACATCCTTCCAAAGAACTTTTCTATATCTTGCATGTTCACTGGAAAAGAAAAACAAAGTTTATACAAGTGTCCACATATTTATGTTCACGATCACACATCTAACGTGCCCAGAAAAACTGGTTAACTGGATCGGCGACTAAAGAATCAATCAAATCTATAGTATTGTTAAACTTACAAAATTTTAAAGGTTTCTTGGTTTTTATAATATCATTAAAAGTCATTAAGTGTATAATTTTCACTAATAACTAATGGCCTGATAAAGACTATCCACGCAAATGACCGCTACTCAACAGAAAATAAAAATCTCTAGAAGGCTTAAAAATTTCAAACGTGCCTATTTTATTAGCACATCTGTCAAATTCTACATACTACACATTATATTGTGTCCGCGCCACTTCGGTTGTTGCTTTCCACCCAGGGATGCTTTTGCTGTCCACTATTTTGGTTGTAAAAAACTTACACGGAGTTACATGGTCTCATAGGAAATAATTAACAGCTGAATATTTTCTAAATGTTTATTTTAATAAGTCATATCAGTAACTCGCGGATGAATTAGCAAAACTCGGAGCGACAAAAGCATACAGGGGTCCAGAACCAGCGTTTGGTATACCAAAACAGGTGGTAAAAACGACAATCAACAGATAATCATATCAGCAACATCTAGATCGTTGGCTCGCAACATCTGGCGTCCTTTGTTTAACAAGGCCCCATACCAAACTAGATCACCGGCCACTGTCACCTGAGGAAACATTTACAGAAAATAGGTACCTACAATAGTCCCACGACGTGCAGACTATATGGAGAAGAGTAAGAAACCTCTATGCACATCTTATATAAATGTGCGGCTTGAACTTGGAACAGACATGAACTGTTCGGAGATCTACATCGTGGTGATAAACTACCACGTGTAGGACTTGGAAGGACGCTAATAAACGTTCTCAAAGGGGCGATGCCCATTTAACGATGTGAGGGGAGTACGGTAAGCCAGGAACCTGCAGTGCACAAACAGGCACAATTGCCTACACCGTCTAAAACCAACCAACCAACTAGCTATGGAAATTTATAAATATAAGAAGTAACACCAAAATCAACCATGGCTGGTTTACTACAAAACAGCAAGCGATCATTCAGTGTTCTTAGCGATTTTGTGTGTTTGTACTTGTCCTGACTGCACTCATTAAAATTGTAAACAGATGAGTGATTTGGCGGGAAGCGGTTCATAAATAAAATGGTTTGTCTCTGCTTGGATATAAAATATCTTTCGGTTGCCATTGTTTATATTCTTCAAATTAAAGAAAAATAAAAACTTTATGTGTGTGTGTATATTCACAGTAGGGAGATTTTATGTTTATTTCTAGTTTCATATTTGTGGCAGAAAATGATATAAATTTCTGTAACTGTTAAATGTGACCACTTTTACATCGTAAAATATATCTCAAAAAACATACGATACGAGGGCTACCTTTTAGATTTTTACAAAAAATATGAAAGGTACAAATCGTTTTTTTGTTTCTCAGAATGTTCGCCTTTAAGATTTATACACTTTTGCATGCGTTCGAACCAGTTTTCGAAACATTTTCCCCTCTGAAATTGGTACCTCAAAAACCTGATTTTGAAAGGATTCAACAGCTCCTTGAGGTGATGAAAATCGCTATCCACGCATTTTTTTTTGACATTCGGGAATAAAAAAAAAAAGTCGTTAGGCGATAAATTAGGTGAATACGGGCAATGAGACATTAATTAGATGTTATTCTCCGTCAAATAATCAATTGTTTGACGTGCTATGTGAGAGCTGGCATTGTCACGATGAAGGAATGATGCAACGTTTTCGGTGGTTTTTCCTGATTTCATTGATAATTTCTGGCAAACAAATTGTTGTATACCATTCAACATGAACTGTTCTTCAATCCTCTAACGCAATGGTTGCAACATGTCCAGTGTAAACAAAGAAACAAGCGATCATTTTTTTTCTTCGTGAACAAACCACTTCTGCTGGATCCGGTTCATCTTGGAACACCAAAACAGTTGATTGTTGCTTAGTTTCCAGCTCGTACGAATATATCCAATTACGTTTTTTCCATGTTCTCGGTTGAATTTTTTGAGCATTTCCTGACACGAGCCTGTTTTTGAGTTTCGGTCGGAATCCATCGGGAAAAGATCTTTTTCACAGCTAAATGTTCATGCAAAATCGAATATACTGCAATCTTTGATATGCCTAAGGTGTCTCTTTCTCACGGTAAGTCACATGCCAATTCCTCTTCAATCATGTTACGCACAGCATCGATGTTTTTTGGAACAACAACTGATTTTGGTCGATCTTCACGAAATTCATCGCTGACGGAAGCACCACCACGACGAAATTCTGCAAACCAATTGTAAACAGTCTTTTCCGATGTTGATTCATTACCAAAAGATGATCGAAGCGATTCGAGGCATTGTTGTTGAGTTAGGCCTTTATTAAAATTGTAAAAAATCATCCAACGAAAACCTTAACTTGAAATTTCCATTTGTTCACAACACTATTTTTTAAACGCTGACTGTAAACAAACTAATCGACCAATTTTTGAACTGCCACTGTTTTAGCAATAAAATGTCAAATTTTACAACAAAGGTAATGTCACATCTCAACAGCGCATCTAGTGGTCGTTTGTAAAAACTCCCTCTTATTTATAATAATCACGGATACGCCGAGATGCACGTACTTTGACTAGACCTCAATACTTATACTGTAAACAGTCTAACAGTCATGGTATCATTATGTACCTTATATTTCAGATTCTGACCTATAAGACCATACAGCACGTTACACTTAGTCTTCCATTTCAAGTTATTATTGAAGTGCAAATAGCTCAGGGCGTTGTTCGAATTTCTTGCTTTCAATTGACTGATACATATAATACTCGTAAACTGCAATAACTTACGTACGCTATTCTAAGGGACGCTAATCTTTAGTTGGATTGCTTCTGATTTGACTGCCATCACTTCATTGCCAACAGCCACCTTTTGTAATATCGGCCATGCAAATAGCAGCAGAGCCACTTGTGTATTTTTTTTATTCCATAGCTCCTAAGCTTGTTGAGTATTATCTGACGATCAAATCACTCACGTTTATGACAAGTTGCCTCTGAGCAAACGCGGCACCCCTTTGCAAGCCGTGATATACGGATTGCGATGGTAGGATACAAAGAATTGTACTAAGTATGCATACCTATTACTCCATCGAAAGCTGACAACAGCTTTCGAGCCGTCAGAGTGGTTGACACAGCATTATAGTTATTCCGTAACTTCTGGGATAAGTACCAGTAAATTATGTTCTCTTGTTTGTCAAGCGTCTCAGGACAAATTTGAGGAATAAGAGAACAGTGGGTAAACTGTTGAAATATGAACTTCGCCTGTTTTCAGTTGTTTTACATTAATTATATATACGGATTGGGTAAAATCATATAAGGCGGTGTCTGTATTGCGTCGCTTTGGGAAGCTTCCTTATGATGAGGAAATTAGATAAATGACAAATAACACTGTGGAAAAATAGGACGAGCAAAAGATTTCTGATAACCCACATTTTATTATTTCGGAATTATATCTTTTGTCAAGGACAAACTTATTTACATATTTTTTATTCAGTATTTAATTAAAATTAATACATTGTCTTTCCTTTAAATCTACATAACCTCTTGTATGCAGAAATACTTAATAGTATGGTGTGAAACTAGGTCGTCGGTTTACTGTTCTTAGACCTCGTTCACGACCCAAACTAAGCAATTTATATCATGTACACGCTATAATTTTTCCATATAGTTTGCATGTATCCTTATCTTTCCGTAAAGAAAAAAATATTAAAAGTTGTAATTCATTTTATGAATGCGTCATACGAACCATAAGTAAAAGGCAAACAATTAGAAGACATTTGTAAAAATAATCGTCTTTTTTTTTTATTAGAGAGATCTTGCAACGTATCTTTTGGCAGGTCACTGTCTTTATTTTTATTTGAAGCATGCGCCCACCGTTTGAAGCTTTTATATATATATATATATATATATATATATATATATATATATATATATATATATATATATATGTATAGAATTGGGTAATGATGGTTGGCTACGGAGACCGTAGAACACAACAGGAGGTTTGTGAACTTTTTTAACGCAGAATATCCGAATGGAGAACCTATTACCCAATTCGTAGTTAGCAAAACATTAAAAAGATTTAGACAATCAGGTCATGTTAAGAATCGTTCTAAATCTGGACCGCCAAAAGTTAAAACAAGTGATGATAACAAGTTAAATGTTTTACTAGAAATTACAGAAAATCCCCATACAGCAGAGGTGTCAAACTCAATTTTGCAGAGGCCCATATATTAAATTTAGAATGTGTAGGCGGGCCAGATTCAAATAAAAAAATGTACTGAATTATTTAATTATATAGTATATAATATACGGCTCTGAAAAACATGATTCTTCTTTCTGTGACACATTGCGATCGCGGGCCTTATTGATACGTCCCGGGGGCCGGATGCGGCCCGCGGGCCGTATCTTTGACATCCCTGCCATACAGCCAATCATCAGCTGTACTAGGCCACAACATAAGTAAAGATACCTTAAGTCGTATACTGAATGAAGAAAAATTGCATCCACACAAACCCATTCTATTGCAAGAATTATTTGAAGATGACTACGATAGAGGCGTTGAATTTTGCGAGGTTATGATGGAACGAATCAATAATGATCCTAACCTTATTCATAATATTGTTTTTTCTGGCAAGGCCATAGAGTTAACAGGCACAACTGCCGGTACTGGTCTACTGAGAATCCCCACTGGATAATAGATAGTCAATCTCAAAGACCACAAAAGATAAACGTGTGGGCAGGGATTTGTGGACGTCATATCATTGGTCCCTTTTTTATCGATGGCAATCTTACAGGACAGCGGTATTACAGTTACTCCAAGAGCAAGTTATTCCAACTTGTGCAGGTCTTTTTCTCGATGAAAATAATTTGGATACCCCTAACAGGACTCTGTGGTATCAACAGGACGGAGCACCTCCTGACTGTGAAATCAATGTTTATAGATATTTGGATGCGATTTTTCCTAATCAATGGATAGGCAGAAGAGGTACTCAAAACTCTGTTTAGGCTGCTTATGACAGATTGGGTCATTGTCTCGCTGTTAACCGTAATTATTTTGAACAATTGTTACCTTAAAAATAAACCTAGAGTATTTATTAATAGTTTTTTTTTGTCTTTTTTTGTATTTTAAATTTCAAATGACAATAATTCCAAAACAGTTCAATTTAGACATATGGTATGTGACAAATAATATCTAGAATTTTTAGTACGACTCAAAAATAAAATAATATAAGGACTTTCCATTAAAAAAAATCAAGATGGTGTAATTTCTTCGAACTGACAGTTCAAAACATTTTATTGTCAACGTCAACATGTGCGCGGTAAACACCCTATACCTTTATTTAAACATTTTTTTGATATACTGATTAATAAATGCCGTGGAACCATTATTCCATACATATGGGGCACCCTGTATATATATATATATATATATATATATATATATATATATATATATATATATATATATACACATATATGTAACAGTTTTCCTTGTTTAGAAACTTATAGAGAGGTTAATTAAAGTTCGTTATTCTTATTGCCACTATGGTAGAGCCTGTTTTTTTTACTACTTAGGTACAACAAACCATTATGAAAATACAGTAAAATTGAAATTATAATATTTTATTGCAAATAATACTAACAATAGTTAATTAGTGTACAGATTATGTCAAGATTTTGCAATCTTTGGCGCAATGGCATTACAGAATAGTTATCACCACTATAACAAACACTTTATTTTTGCACCTGACAGGCAATTTTCTAACTATGTGAGCATCATCACAAGTGATGAATTCGGTCAACTTACTAATCGCTCCTGATGATGCTAACATGGTTAGTGTAACACGTTTCTAGTGAAAAAATAAAGTGTTTGGTGCAATAATGATAACATTCGTATTAACTTGGGAATATTGAAGGAAGTGATAGAAACCTGCTAGACACAACTTTAATTTAGCAACTTGTGTTGATCCATCAAATACTAATAACCGGTGTGCTTCAACATGAAATGAATGAAAAAAAGCCCTTGAATTTATAAAATAAAAATACTAACCTAACTTTACTTTTAGTTTATTTTATTGCAATTCTGCCATAGTGTGAAAGTGCAATTCCTTCGCATTAATACTGCGCATGCTTGAGATAACAATAAGGACAAAGGCATGTGAAAAATAAGCGTTGCAAAATCTCTCTATTTTCTACTACACAATATTTTTCCTTATCTGAAACCCTAGTCGTTTGTCCGACAAATAAGTGTAAAGAATCATTTCATTTGTCGGGTAATTTATGTAAGAATTTATGATAATATGTATACATATGATATATACATATGTACATATATATATATATATATATATATATATATATATATATATATATATATATATATATATATATATATATATATATATATATATATATGTATGTATGTATGTATATATATATATATATATATATATATATATATATATATATATATATATATATAGAGAGAGAGAGAGAGAGAGAGAGAGAGCGAGAGAACTCAAAACAATTAATTGTAGATCTTTTCTCTGTATGCCTATGTGTCTGTATGTTCTGGCATTACATAAAAAATATTAAACGAATGTTGGCACAATTTTACATGATGCTTAAGTAGGTCCCGGATCATGTATAGGCAACATTTGATCTCGAAAAATTACATACAGAGTGCGTTACACTTATTTCTGAGTCGATAAGCAGATTTGAAAAATTCCGTCACAAATAGAAGCTGAAATAGTAATATAGAAACATATAGGTCCTCATGTAACTTATATACTGGGTGTGCCATAATAACGAGTCATTATTTTTAATGAATTGGTTTTGAAAAATTCTTTCACAAAGAGAAAAATTTTATTTATATCAAAGTGACAGCGCGCGAATGTGTTTGAAGGTTTGGACGGGACCACAAATAAAACGGCAAACGTGCATAGGATGCAGTGGTTATTCGTGTACTTCTGCAGCTTCCATAGTTGGTTGCAAGAAACTGGGAACAGCACAAACCCGTTCCATCCGTTGTTCAATTCCGCGATATAAATGTCCATTCTCCGTTCTGTTTGGTATTCGGTTCGTTGTTCTGTTTGTCGTTCTGCGCAATGTTCAGGTCTGTACGAAAAAACAAATATTATTGTGAACCAATACTAAGATTTTTACGCCAGAAAATTTAAATTGCCCTTTGTAAATTTATGAAACACTCGTTTACTCTCTGTTATCATTAATATAGTTCTTGCAATTTTTATATTGAAGAAAAATGTACAAAATTTCAATTAATTCAATAGATGATGGCTGGTTTTTAACTTTTTTACTGAATTACTATCACATGAGCTACGTAAAACAGTTCATTTCTTGTTAGTATTGCAGTACACGACAAGGTAATACTATAAAGAAGGTTCGTTATTTATAGGAACGATGATGGTGTTGAAAACGCCCAAATGCCAGTACTAACAAAATCAATATAACGATTAAATAATTGAATATTATAGAAAAAATATCTAAATAAGCTTCGATCTATGTACTGATGGCGAAGTCCTTGACTATCATTTCATAAGCAGTAATGTACTTTCTATTATATATACAATTTTTTGTGCTAGATGGCAATTCTAGTCCTCTACAGAAAAATAGGTCTCATTTAATGTTTTTACATCTTGTAATAGTGGAAAATTAACAAATACAGTATCAAACTTTTAAAACCAAAAAATGCAGGAGAGGACAAAATCCCTCTATTTTCAAAGTGTATTTATAGTATAGTAAGGCCCTTAAAAACGAGTTTAAAGTTTTACGTCATTCCTTTGTTTAAAATATAATACGAGAATGGATTGAAAAGTTCGCGGCCTCACCACGAAATAATTATAATATTTTTATTATAGTACCCTCAATAAGTTCATACTTTCTTTGGTTGTCACAGTGTAAAATTTTGTTGCTGTAGAATTTGTGGTATTTAGGTTAGAACGAGTTTAGTGAGACCAAGTGCAGCGTTTTTGGAAAAGTGGAAAAAAATGAACAACGTGCGGTCATCAAGTACTTGTTTAAAAAAAGATTAACACTAAAGGAGATCCACGATGATATGAAAACAACACTAGGAGAATCTGCTCCGTCATATACCACTGTGAAAAAATGGGTTGCAGAATTTAAATGTGGATGAGAGAGCATCGAAGATGACCCTCGCTCCGGCCGGCCCACGTCGTCTACGATTGAAGAAAACATCGGCAAAGTGTGTGATCTCATATTGAAAGACCGTAGATTAACTATCAGGGAGATTGCAGACACTATATGCATCTCGTATAAACGAACATAAATCATCATTGCGAACGAAGTCAGATTTTCTAAGGTTTCCGCTAGGTGGGTCCCCAGATTGCTCTCAGTTAAACAAAAACGAATTCGACTCACGATTTCTCGCGACTGTTTGGAGACGTTTGAAGCTAATCCGCAAGATTTGCTTAACAGGTTTGTGACAATGGATGAAACCTGTGTTCACCACTATACTCCAGAGTCAAAACAACAATCCAAGCAGTGGAAAAAATCTCGTGAACCGACCAAAGAAAGCGAAGGCAATTCTGTCGGCTGGAAAAGTGATGGCGTCAGTTTTTTGCGACGCTAAAGGTATTATTATGGTCGACTACCTTTTGAAAGGCGAAACAATAAACTCGACTTACTATTGCACCCTTTTGCGTCGTTTACGTCAAGAAATTAAAGAGAAACGCCCAGGATTACTGAGAAAGAAAGTTTTGTTCCATCAGGAGAACGCTCACGTTCACACGTCTGTTGAGTCTATGGCTCAAATGCGTGATTGTGGTTTCAAAATGCTGCCCCACCCGGCTTATTCTCCTGCCGACCTTCGGACTTTCATCTGTTTCCAATCCTAAAAAAAAAACACCTCAGTGGCCACAAATTTTCATCAAATGAAGAAGTCGAAGCTGCAGTTAACCAGTATATTGAAGACCTTGAAGAATATTTTTTTCCAACAGGTGTGGAAGCTGTGAAAAGCAGATGAAAGAAGTGCATAGAGCTAGGTAGAGATTACGTCGAAAAATAAAAATATTTTTGTGCGTATTTTATTTTGTTTTCTTGACTAGGCCGTGAACTTTTCTCTATCCTCGTAGTTGAGAAGATTACCAGCCACTTAGTATTTTACATCCTTGTTCAAATTTTTTTTACAAGAGACTTATTCAATCCTTTATATCAGCTAAACTGCTTGCGAATTTTCAGCGTGGTTTTCTCGAAAACGGCTCTATCGAGCAGCTGTTTGTGAACGAAACATTGAAAGTGATGGAGGGTGTCGATTTGTGTGTGACCTTTTTCTGGATTTTTCCAAGCCTTGTGAATGTCTTTCACATGTACATCTACTGCAAAAGTGCTATATCCATGAAGTACATTGTCGTGAATAAAAACCTATCTTAATGATAGAATCCGAAAAGTCGTTACCAGTAACGAGTGTGGTTTTCTTTTTGACAAATTATCAATAAAGCTTGGTGCCACAGGAAAACATTCTCAAGCCACTACTTTTAATTATTTACTTAAAAGATTTGCCAATGACTATTTTTAACACACTCACTACTATTGTAAGTTATGCCGATGACACAAATATTATAATTAAACATAGAAATATAAAAAAAAAATACTCTATGTGGAAAAGTGACAATGATTTGTATTTAAAACATATAGAAATAGAAAGGGTGATGTCTGACATAATAACGATAGAAAATATGATGCAACACTGTTACAAATTTTAAGTGGAGACATCATGTTATATGTTAGGAGCTACATTCAAGTATCTAAGGTACGATGTTGCTCGTATAATCTGTTACAGTAGTATTTTATCATTGCTACGGTATACTGTATAGTTTTTACAAGTCAAAAATGAGGATCCAGAGTCCTATAAAAGTTTTACCTAGTCTTGTCGAGAGATATTCAAATTACATAAATATTTGACGGCCCTCGGTGGCTTGAATGCATTGTATTTTTACACAGCATTCAGAAAAGTTTAGCGATCTACAAAAAAACACACCTTATCCGTCCAGAGGGGAGAGTGATTATAATTATCTAAAACACCTTAGGCCTTAGGCCACTATAATTTTTTGAAAAAATCATTTTATTTGCTTAATCGATGCTTTAGTATCTCAAAAATATAAACGGTTTATACTGAAACAAATATTTAAAAATATGTTTAAACACTCTTAAGTCAACAAAGTCATGCCGTATCGGAACATATGAAATTACGAATGGCTGACCGGACAACATGCAAATTGGTTAAATGTATGGGCGATGCAGCGAAGATGCACTCTTTTGTACACTAAACATAAAACACAACAGCGACTGTCCGACTCGACACCTTTGATCTCAGGCGTTCGAGTTTGTAATGATCACATGACCTGTCGTCATATTGCTGGTAAGTTTTTGAAATGTTCAAATTCCTTCTTTCAAGAAATATTCTATTTTGTAGAATAAAAATGAATTTTGCTGATTGAAAAGAAGAAAAAAACCAGAAAAGTTATTTTATCAAGTTCCTATTAAAACAGATACACAAAAAAACAGGGAAAAAAGCAAAAAAATACAACTTAGTTGGGAATGTGGAATCTTTGGCACAATGATACTAATCAGTATATATCATCACTACACCAAACACTTTATTTTTGCACTCGACGCGCGTTTCGCGAACCACGTTAGCTTCATCAGGAGCGATGATTGACTATCAATCATCGCTCCTGATGAAGCTAACATGGTTAGCGAAACGCGCGTCGAGTGCAAAAATAAAGTGTTTGGTGTAGTGGTGATATATACTGAGTAGTAAAAAAATACAAGAAAAAAATACATTTGGCCTCAATACTTTTTGCACATTATTCATTTAAATATGTCATTGTTGAATTTATATTTCTCGACTATTAGAGATATTATCCGAGGAGAAAAAATGTTCATTTTGAGAATATATCTCTGAACATCTTCAGCTTCGCGCGAATAATGTCAACAATCATGCTCTTTATATTTCACCGAATCCCAGTAATCTGGAGAAATTGAAAATAATTATCATTTTTAGATGAGATCGTGTTCTTCTGAACTTAAAACATAACTGTTCTACAAATATAATGTATCTTTAATATGAAAACACAAATGTCATAATCTTTATATAATATATTGCATAATAGAAATAAAGAATTATAAATAAATTACCTTTTAGGATCTTTGGGAAATACCACATATATTTGTACAAGCACTAACCGCACAACAAAAACTTCCTCTTGACATCTTTTTTATAATTATTTTCAATTATAATATCAAACGAGTAATTTGTTTATTGGAAAATTATTAATAATGAATTTCGGAGTACATTATAAAAAGATTCTCATTGAAATCCAGATGTGAACACAACCCACGACCGCGCTGGCTACCATGTTGTTGGTATGATAGGGGACGCATGCGTGATAAAAAACAGGACCTAAAAATTTTCTTGGTCATCGCTACTGTGACGAAGATTTGACGGAATGAACAACACCAATCAAAACAGGCAATAGAATTAGCGGAATTAATTGTCTGTTTTAATTGATATTGTTAATGTTTCCAAATTTTCGTTGCTATAAACATCTTCACAACGCTACAGTGTTGTAAAATGGCGTCTCTCCTTAATTACAAACGCCCATAGTGTTGTCACACTTCCAAAATTTAAAAAATCTACTGGCTTTCTCCGCGTCATTAAAAGTCAAATCTAATGAAGCTTACAAGAAACAGCTAAATATTTTCTAAACTTTTACTTTAATAAACCACATATAACCTGCAATTAAAATTAACTAATATAAGTAACAACTCCGGTACGTATCCACAGCAAGGTTTACTACCTGACCAGATGTGATCAATTCGGTTTTTTAGCGGTGTTGCGCAGAAGCGTAGCAAGGTTTTTTTACAGAAAACAGGATTGCTATTCTGTCCAGTATTTTCTACTTGTCCTTATCTCACTCATTGCAATTTCTCACTGATTTGATGGACACAATTTTCTGAATTTTGTCTACTGGAATGTTTCTCCTGTAGATGCTGCAGCTTGTCAAACTGACTGACTTTTTAGATGCCGGCGGAAACTCTTTAAATTGAGTATGTAAATGAAATTAGCCTGGAATCTATAGAATAAGTCAAATATATTTAATGTGTTATATAAAAGAATTAATTTTATATTGGTATTTTGCAATGAACAGCAAACATGTTTTAAACCGATTCGGGGGACTTCCGCCTGACCCTGCGTTTAATATAAAATATTACTTAAAAAACAACGCTAAAAACATATTACTAAGAACTTAATATTATGAATATCTCAAGACTATAAATTCAATAAAATAAGTGATAAAAAGCAAAGATTTAAGAACAAATTACTTTGTGAAGGTCATCATGTCCTTTGAAACTTTGTTCTTTAAATCTTCTATAATCGGGCATGTGGGTACTATATTAATCATAAGGAGGACGTTAATTGGAGAATATCTATTACCTTTCATGCTTCAATCCAATTTTCTTAATACACTTTCATATTTCAAGTTTACCGAAAAAAAATTTGTTAATATTGGTAAATTTTATTATAAAGGTTCATCAATCAACATAAATTATGAAATGGAATAAGATAGAATGGAAGTAATAAAGTAATGAAACATCACGACTTTAAAAGTCGCGCCCTAAAATTCGAATTAATCAACAACCTTTCTCTCTCGATTTCATTAGATATATTTATTCATCGAGAATTCGTCGAGTTAATCTCCAGGAGTAATGATTTCTAAGGATCATGTAATCGCATAAACAAGAAACAATAATTCCTATTTGAAATAGTTAAGCCCAGAGAAAAGACTAGCTTCGAAACTGTTCATTTATAAAATAAGTGGGTTGCATAAATTGTTTAAAAAACTTAACACTTAAAAAAAGATGGAAATATATATATATATATATATATATATATATATATATATATATATATATATATATATATATATACACAGTAGAATCTCGATTATCCGAAATAATATGGACCAAAGTGATTTCAGATAATCGAAATTTCGGTTAATCCAAATTTTTTTTATAAAATAGAAGTTTAGAATGAATACAACATTGCAGATTGACTTAAAAGCATTTATACGATATGCTATTACGTACATAGGTATTTATTAAAACAAAGAATAGAACAATTAGTTTACTTATTTTATGTATATGTACGGAAAATCGAAAATAAAACAGTTTCATTCTTAACTTTAATGTCTTAAAAATGAGGTAATTTTTAACTACCTTAGTTCTGTTTTTAGCTGCAATGTCTCTTCAAGTTTTGATAAGCAAAACGTCCGCGGCGGTTGCATTTTCTTGTTATTCTACATTTTCTAGGGCCTCTAGTCCTTCTTAATGTGACATTTTTACTGAAATATTGTCAGTGGATTCTACTTCGTTATCATCATCGTCATAACTGTCTATTTTATTAGCATTTTTGCATACACTTTTAATTAATTCTTGGTCAGTCATTTCATCTTCCACACTATCACTGTTTAACCATTCACAAATATCGGTTTCCGTAACACTTTCACATCCTGATATCTTGTAATAATTAGATGTAAACTTTCATTATCTTCTGTTTCTGCCTCTGAGTAATGTCTCTCCTCTTGTGGAATCAATTTTGACCAAGATTTTTCCAGAGTACTACTCTTTACTTGATTCCAGGCCGAAGCTATCCAATATATAACATTTTTCAAATTTATCTTTTTTAGACTTGCCACCTTCATCTACTTCTTCTAAAATATGCTCCAATAACAAACGCCTGTAACTGCGTTTTAAATTTCCCAGTACACCCTGATCCATAGGCTGAATGAGAGAAGTTACAGCAGGACGCAAAAACATTGCTTTTATTTCCCCACTTTCAAGTTGCTCCGCACTTGGGTGAGTGAGGGCGTTATCTAGTAACAGAATACATTTTCTAGGATATCCATGTTCTTTTAAAAAAAGTTCCACTTTGGGAACAAAATCTCCAAAAAAACAGTCTTTAAATAGAGTCGCGTTTATCCATGCATTGTTTTGATTTTTATACAAAACAGGAAAAGCATTGCGACGAATATTTTTAAATGTTCGTGGATTTGCTGACTTACCAATACATAATAATGGGAGTGTCTTCCAGAAGCATTACTGCGCATGCAAGAACAGTAATACGTTCTTTGCTACGTTTGTAACTAGGTGCTCCAGCTTCCGTTTTTGAAGCTAAGGTATTTGACGGCAACATTTTGTAATTCAAGCCTGTTTCATCACAATTATAGATTAGGTCTGGTTGTAAACCATGTTTAAACTTTCATAAGCTGCTCAAAATTCTCTGTAAATTTTTTTGCAGCAGATACATCAGCCGACAATCTTTCTCCACAAACTTTCAGTTGACGTACACCACGTCTTTTTTTCCACCTGTCTAGCCATCCATCACTTGCAGAAAAATTTACAGGCGCTTCAATAACCGGCAACTCTTCGCTTAAACTCACTGCCTTATGTTTTAAAATTGTTCCTGAAATTGGTATTCCATGTTCTCGATTCTGTGTAAACCATAAAAATAAAGAATCATCCATTTTTTGGTATTCACCGCTTTTCATACTTTTTCGTGCCTGTGTGAGCGATGACAAAACACTACACCATTTTTCAAGTTTTTCGCAATTTTTTTCTCCATTCTGAAACAGTACTAACAACACTCACGACTACACCTAAATCCTTCGCTATATTTTTAAGTAGTTCACCATTATCTAAACGTTCAATTGCTTCAAGTTTCTCTTTTAAGGTAATAACAACACGTTTACGCTCCATTTTGTAAAATATCTATTAAAACGAAACTATTACCTCTGCGATAATAATAGACGTAATGAGTAACTTATAACACTCGTCGATTAACCGAAACATAGACAGCGGTGAAATTCTAGACGTCGGGGAGTCCCCGACGCGTTAAGGAAACCACTCATCGTCTGTTTCGAATAATGGGGATTTTTTTCGTTTAATGGGAATACAATTTGCTTTTTAACAGTTTGTTTCGGATAAGCCGAATTTCAAATAATCGCGATTCGAATAATCGGGATTGTACTGTATATATATATATATATATATAAAGCTGGGGTATTACCTGTATATATATCTATATAAATATATATATATATTTTAATATATATATATATATATATATTATATATATATATATATATATATATATATATATATATATATATATATATATATATATATATATATATATATATATATATATATATATATATATATATATATATATATATATATATATATATATATATATATATATATACATATTCTATTCAATTGACAGTTTTCATGGGCTGGTCTCACGCTAATGGATTGACATATGTTAATAAAATTTTTTTGGTTTTTTTGTTTCGCCCATTTCACGCCTCGCATAAATGGTGCCTTGTCGTCTTGCTGCCATTTTGGATTAAAAAGATAAAAAAATATTTTTGTACACTTAAATATGTATTTCTTTAATAAAGCATTTTAAATAAGTTTTTGACTGCTTTTATTATACTTTTGAAAAAAATTCCCGAAATTAGCCTGGGACCTGGAGTGGCCTTACCCCTTAACATACATAGGCCATATTGCAAGAAGAACGCATTCACTGGAATTACTCAAAGTAGAGAACAAGTGTCAGCGAGGAATATAGCTAAAGAGATGGGCTTAGAGGAGAACAGAATGGCGTGAGATAATCAGTGCTGCTACTCCATCATAGCTACTAATCTCTTATCAGGGAAATGGACTAGAGAGCAATAAATTAAGTTACATTCCCTAAAATAATGTACTTTTATTTACTAGTAAATGAGAAACAAATTAACAATCAAAATTTTCATACAAAACATAGTAATTTCAATCTAAACGGAAATTAAACATTTATATCTTAAAAAATAGCAAGTGCAAAAACATGGCGGAATATGATAGTAATCAGCCAGGCATGATATTAAATTCATTAGAAATTATGTGCGCATTTATTTATGTTCGCCCACTGATCTATTTGCAGTTAATAATTCATATACACTCTAAAAATAAATCTGAAGATAATACATATTTATACAATCAATATCTACCAATCGCATAATAAGTCAATAACACCTGGTTTATCAACAGATTGATAAAAATTTATCCTATACTCCTAAGGCTTACCGACCAAATAAAACAGCTGTTAATTTATTATATCGTTAACAGATATTTATGTGGTCAATAGAGTTATCAAAGAATCCAATATTTGTTTTAAGAAGAAAAAAAAGTGAACAATTACAAGATATCGAATCGAAATATCAGTATAAATAACCAAAGTTAACATTTAGATATAAGGGTAAAAGTAGGTGGTTCTAAAAGACTTTGGCGAGATAAAATCGAATACACGGTAACTGAAAAAATTTTACCGCACATTTGTTTCTACAGCAGTAAGACTATGGCGGTATTATGGATTTCCCACTAGACCAGGCTTCATAATTATTATCCAGAAAACGTCAGATCCGTTTATATAACTTATCGCTGAAAATAACTCCAATGTTTCTAAGAAAGTTATTATTTACGGAATTTGTTAAAAAATGACTGTTTTTTTTACGTTTTGAGGTTAGTATATCTTGATGTATATAATTTGTATAAACTGTTGTGGTTTTGATAATAAGCAAACTGGAAAAACCAATCACACCAGGTTTTATTAGAATGGAAGTTTATATTGAATTTCAGGACACTCTGTGTTCGGTTACTTTCTTCACAAGCGGCTTTTTAAACAATTGGTTTCCATAAAAACGTAATTAATAAAGCTATATCTGATTTAAAGGTAACATTTAATTCGGCATAGCAAAATGGCATTTCCCTCTTTTTATTGATCAGGAAGAGGTTAGACATCTTCCTAGGCTGCTAACAAGCGTTGTGAGTAACTATAAAACTGACGCCTTCAATTTATTAAGAAATGAAAAACGCCTTAGCAGTTTAAAAAGATAATTCAGCTTTTGTGTTAACATCTGTTAACCAAAGGCTAATGAGAGACGATAATTAACAAGCTCTATTTGGCTGGTAATAGAATAAAATTTAAAAAAAGGGACATTAGCTGCTCAAAAATAAATAAAGCAGCTATTCTATCGATGCATATAAAATTATTCCCACGTGGTTACTACGTTATTACTTTTCAACTAATTAATCACAACTCAGCTACTCTCTAAAATCAGTCCAGTAGCTTCGACATTATAATGAAACTTTCATACCTTAATCATGAATTTAAAACCGGAATCCCGAATCTTGCAAATACCGAGACACCAGACTTAAAAGAACAGATCAAAACATCTGAATTGAATTTATTCAAAATAAGTAATTTTTAGTGTTCCGTACGGAATACTTATGAAATTACTCGGGTATCCGTCTGTCACACTCGATTTTCTCGGAAACTATTTGGCACAAATATAGGTATTGATGGCTCAATCAGAGCCGTCTAGTTTTGAAAGTTAAATTTTGACTTAAGGGGTTAGCTTGTAGGGGGGCGTGAAAAAAAATTCTAAGGTCATCCAGTAGGGGGTCTCATGAACGCTTGTGAAAATATGAATTCAAAAATATATATGATGTAATACTCGCGCAAACTTTTCTTTGTATTAGTTTAAAGAAGTTGCCAAAAATCTCAAAAAGTACTGATCAAAAAATCTTGAAAAAATTCTAGAATATTCTCCATAAAATGTAGATTGAGCGAAAATTATCACGACGGCCTTACGTTTGATAAAAAAATAAAAATTATTTGTCTTGACAATATGGTGGAGGTTATTTACGTCGTAAGTTGTGAATTTAACAGGGACTAAGAGCTACAAAATATCAATACGTATTTGGTACAATCAGTAATATACTTATATACTTTTAGTACATTACTGCCTTTGGCCAATCACAGATAAAATAAATTTCAATGATGACTGGTGACTAATGGATAGGTGCCGAGATAAAATAATTTTATTTTTTTTTTGTTTAGAATTAAACAAATATTAAGGTAGTTAATATTTATTTTAAACTTTAACTACTAGATTCTAGATCGAGTTAGATTCATTTATTCGTTACTAGGTAGCTAAAAAGCTATAACTATTATACATTATTTGACTAAGAAAAAACGTGAAAATACATATTGGATCTTAATATATATATATATATATATATATATATATATATATATATATATATATATATATATATATATATATATATATATATATATATATATATATATATATATATATATATACAGTCCCTGCCAAATTATTAGACGCACTGTATTTTTTTTAGTAATTTTATGTTTCTTAAGAGTTTTTATGCAATAATGGTATATTTAAACTTCAATATTATTGATTTTTATTTAAAAGAATTGTTGTAGACTACATATTTGTATTTATTTTTAACATATGGCAACACTGTGTTGACAAAGTGATACATGAACGTAAATAAGTACAAACCTGTATCAGTCGCGATCGGAATCGAGTCAGGTACGGACGTGTTTCTGTGGCTTTATAGACTGTGATTGTTTGTTTAACAGTTTTATACTACTCAGTTATTAGTTTATTTTGTATGCAGTGTTTTAAAAAAGTAATTGGACTATTTTCATTATGGGTAGAAAAGGCGATCTTTCACCACGTAAAAAAGCTGAAGTGAAGGCCCTTGTGATTGCGAAAACATTTACAAACCGAGAAATATCACGAAGATTGGAGGATTCTGAAGCTAGTGTACGACGCATAAAAAAGAAAATTGAGTCAGGGAAGGAATTAAGCCCGAAAAGAAAGAAAAGATGCGGTAGAAAACCAATTTTCACTCCACGGTCAGAGAGATATTTGAAGAAAATTTGTTTAGAAAACAGATTTGCTACCACAAAGGTAATAAAATCACAACTCCAGGATGCTAGCGTAAATGCTTCTGAGCGCACTGTTCGAAGAAAATTGAAAGAAATAGATTTTAAGGCCTGTCGCCCCGCCAGGAAGCCCAAGTTAATAGCTGCAATGAAAGCAAAGCGCCTGAAGTGGGCCAAACAATGGCAAGACAAAGATGTGGACTTCTGGAGATCGGTAAGATACAGCAATTTAATCAATAATTAATACATTATTATCATTTTCAGTTAAATAAAGCAAATAAACATGGAAGTTTATATATTTTTCCTATTTTTGACAGGTCTGCTTCAGTGACGAAAGCACATTCGAAATTTTGCAGAATAAAGCTCAGTATGTGCGTCGTCGTCATGGAGAAAAGTTTCATCCTGATTGTGTCGTCCCGACGGTTAAACATCCCACCAAAGTGATGATTTGGTCAGTCATCAGCAGCAAGGGCACTGGACGTCTGTACGTCGTCAAAGGAATAATGAGGCAAGATCAGTACAAAGAAGTATTACAAAATCGGTTGATTCCGCAGCTCAGACAATGGTTTCCAAATGGGGAACCATTCACTTTCATGCAAGATGGAGCTCCCTGCCACACTGCTCGGTCTGTTAAAGCTTTTTTGGCAGAAAAAAATATCCCTCTGTTGGATTGGCCCCATTGAAAATGTGTGGGAGCTGATGAAAAGAGAAGTGGCTAAAGATGTGATTACCAACAAAACCCAGCTCCTAGAAAAGATTATTCATGTGTGGAATCATCATCCTCAAATGCAGGAGACAGTACAATCTTGCATTGATAGCATGCCACGCAGAATTAAAGCTTTGATAGCGGCTAAAGGTGGCTCAACTAAATATTGACTTTTACTAACATTAATTTCACTTTTCTTTAAAACTTAATAAACTTATGCTTTTCTAAATTAATGCCGTTTTATTTATGTCAAATAAATAGGTAATTGATTGGATAATATAAAAATAAAAAACAAATCAATTTAAAATAATAAAACGGTACAATATCACTCGGTAATTAATATTTTATATGAAATCTTGCAGTGCGTCTAATAATTTGGCCAGGGACTGTATATATATATATATATATATATATATATATATATATATATATATATATATATATATATATATATATATATATATATGTATATATATATATATATATATATATATATATATATAACATGGCCTAGGTAAGGATTTTATTTTATTTTAAAAGCAATCACCGTACGGAACGCTAATTGCGTAAGTCCGACTTGCACGGTTTTTGTTAAATTATTGCGTAATTTATTTTATCTATTCACCCTAAATCGAATATAACATCATATCAGTCAGGACATGACAGCCAAGATGAATATGAATCATTTTCGTTCAAGACAGAAAGGGGGTACTTCTAGAACCGGTGAGGCAGGTGATAATATAAACAAACTGATAAAACAGAGATGGCTCTTTTTGAAAATGGGAGCCACAGAGGCAAATTACTTAAAATGGCTTACAATCGTTAACTGTCTATCCCCCGCTGGTTACCTATGCAACAGTTGCGTTCAAAATTAGACGGCAGTACATAAATAAACAATAAACTAAATTACTCATAAGTAGTTATTATTATTTTATTGAACCGAAAAGTAAGTCGTTGTTAGAATGTGATTTTTTTAAGTATAAAATTAAAGTATTTTAGATAGGTATACTATTTATGGTATTTGATAAGTAAGATTAAAATGTGATTGTTTTGCAAAGTCTACAATTAAGAATTATTTTTTATTTGTGGCAACCGGGACTGATAATTTAAGTTTAAGGTAACTAAGAGCGACTTTAATTTAAAATAAAAGGCTGATTATATATGATTTTAACTCCAAGCCTGACCGAAATTAGAAAAAATATTTTTAGTGTTACGTACGGAAGGAACACTAAAAATATAACACAAGATCATTTCAGTGTCTGTCTATCCGTCTGCCACATCCGATTTTCTCCGAAACTATTTGACATGGAAAGTTGAAATTTGGCACTAATATAGGAATTGATGGCTTCATCAGAGCTTTGTAGTTTTAAAAGTTAAATTTTGACTTAAGGGGTTAGTTTTGGGGGGTTAAATCGGAAGTGAAAAAAATTATTTTTTACCAGGTCATCGAGTGGGGTGTCAAATGAAAACACGAGTTCAAAAATATATATAATCTATTACTTGCGCACACTTTTTTTTATTTTTTAAAAATCGCGAAAAATCGCTGCCCCTCCTTATCTAGAAAAGTATTGATCAAAAAATTTTGAAAACATTCTGGAATATTCTCCACAGAGTGTAGATTGAACGAAAATTATCACTAGTACATTACCTTTAATAATTTATTTGGTATATAAAAAAAATAAAAATTTCAATGTCATCAAACTCAAACTCATTTGGAGTGTGTTTTGCGCAGACACTGATCATTTAATACCCCCGTAATAAAAAATTTTATTTTAAAAGCAATCAACTCACGAAACACTAACTGCGTAAGTCCGACTGGTACTTGGCCGGTAATTTTGTTATTATTGAGATATTGATGTCAGAGCCGTGTAGTTTTGAAAGTTAAATTTTGACTTAAAGGGTTAGTTTTGGGAGGTGAAATCGGAAGTTAAAAAAAAAAATACCAGGTCGTCGAGTGGGGTGTCAAACGAAAGCTTGTAAAAACAGGAGTTCAAATATATATATAATGTAATAGTTGCGCATACTTTTCTTTGTATTATTTTTAAAAAACTGCGAAAAATCGCTGTCCCCGACTTATCTCGAAAAGTACTGATTAAAAAATTTTGAAAAAATTCTGAAATATTCTCCACAGGGTGTAGATTGAGAGACAATTATCATGAGTGCATTACCTTTAATAATTTATCTGGTATATAAAAAAAAAATTCAAGGTCATCAATTTTCAGTAGATAGGAAAAAAAACTTTATTGAAAACTCATTTCGGGTGTGTTTTTTTTTTAAAAAAAAAAGCAATCAATGTACGGAACACTAATTGCGCAAGTCCGACTTGCACTTGGCCGGTGATTCTGTATTACTGACATATTGATATCAAGCACAGCAATAATACTTTTTATTTAATAATAACTATACATTTACATGTTACAACTGATAATATATTGACTTTTATTTAAGAATTTGAGGAAAATTTTGTGTATCATGATAAACTTTACTAATTAAAATGTGACTTTCAGTTGGTAAAACTTTTTTCATTTCCCTGATAAAACATCTAATTTAACCGATTTATTTTATTGAGAAAGCTTGATATCGAAAATGTCGATATATCGAAGAGGACCTGTCCTAGTCGGACTTGCGCAATTAGTATTCCGTACGTTGATTGCTTTTGAAATAAAAATTTTTGTTACGGAGGTATAAAATGATCAAGGACTTCACAAAACACACCCCAAATGAGTTTTGAGCAAAGTTTTTCTCCGATCTTTACTGAAAACTGATGACCTTGAAATGTTTTTTTTTTTTATATACCACTTGTGATAATATTCTTCAATCTACACTCTGTAGAGAATATTCCAGAATTTTTTCAAAATTTTTTGAGGAATACTTTTTGAGATACGGAGGAAACAGTGATTTTTCGTAGTTTTTTAAAAATAATACAAAGAAAAGGTTGCGCAAGTATTACATTATAAATATTTTTTTGTGTTTTTACAAGCTTTCCTTTGACACCCCACTCGATCATCTGGTAACCTTTTTTTTCACTTCCGGTTCCACCCCCAAAACTAACCCCTTAAGTCAAAATTTAACTTTCAAAACTACATGGCTCTGATGAGACCTTCAATTCCTATATTAGTGCCAAATTTCAATTTTGTATGTCAAATAGTTTCGGGGAATATCGGATGTGACAGACAAGCGGACAGACAGGTAAACATACGGACAGACACCGAAGTGATCTTATAAGTGTTCCGAACGGAACACTAAAAATTAGAGCTCTTTCAGAATAAATTCAAACATTGGAAGGTTTACCGCAATGTTTTACTCATCTCGTAACTAGCGTGACAAAACGTAGATTCTTATCAACATTTTACTGTTGAATAATTTCTAAGTAAGAGTTAATATGTCACTGGGGATTCGTGAACTACACGCGTACTTTTTGGTCTATTTGGCAAAATTTTAAATATTTTAGTGAACCGTTATTAAATGTTTATATTTCAAAATTAGTAATATTTAGGATATTATTAATTTTACTAGCATCGCCAACATGAATTTAATGGATACTAAAATTTCCGTGTGACAATATTAGTGTAGTAACGAAATATACGAATTAGTAACATCTACATAAAGAGTATGTCCCAATGATCTACTATTAAGAATTGACAGCATATGTTGATTTTCAATATATTTGATACGAGAAATGACCGACAGAATGTGAGCCTTACATAAAAAAATGCTAGATAAAAAAAATTTAACGCCTTAACTATTGTTCCGTACGGAACGGAACACTTCGGTGTCTGTCTGTCTGTCCATCTGTCACACCCGCTTTTCTCCGAAACTAATTGACACAGAAAGTTGAAATTTTACACTAATATAGGAACTGATGGTCTCATTATAGCTGTGTGGTTTTGAAAGTTAAATTTTGACTTAAGGGGTTAGTTTTGGGGGGTGAAATCGGAAGTGAAAAAAAAAATTATCAGATCATCGAATGGGGTGTCAAATGAAAGCATGTGAAAACACAGGTACAAAAATATATATAATGTAATAGTTGCGCACACTTTACTTCGTTTTATTTTTAAAAAATTGCCAAAAATCGCTGTACCCCCCTTATCTTGAAAAGCACTGATCAAAAAATCTTGAAAAAATTCTGGAATATTCTCCACAGGGCGTAGATGAACGAAAATTATCACGAGTGCATTACCTTTAATAATTTACCTCGTATATATAAAAAAAAAATTCAAGGTCATCAGTTTTTAACAAAGATCGGAAACAAACTTTGTTGAAAACTCATTTGGGGTGTATTTTATGAAGTTGATCATTTTATACCTCCCTAATAATTTTTTTTATTTTAAATACAATTAACAAATTGCGCAAGTTCGACTTGCACTTAGCTAGTTATTTTTGAATATAGTTTTCATCTATCTCAACGCACTACACCTTCATTTAATTTTCCGATTCCTTCAAAAACGTAATAGGGTGATTTGCCTGATATCATATCTCCTTCATCCCTGTAGTCTTTTTTTCAAATCCCTAAAGGAATAATAGTCGCTGGGTGCTAGGTCAGGACCGTAGGGTGGTTGAATCATTTCTTCAAATCTTGTTTCACGAATAGCGCGTTTCAGAACTTAAGCTGTGTGGCTAGGGGCGTTGTCGAGAATAAGCACATCACCGCTGCTAACTTTTACAAGGCGTTACATTTTTACAGTTGTGCGAACGATTATTAATTCAGTAAATTAAATGGCTATCATTCTAGTGTTCCGTGGAAGGCAGTTAATAAGAATAATCCTTTTGTGTCTCAGAAAATGGGGGGCTATAACCTTCGCTGACATTTGTTAAACCTTGAATTTGCTAGGTGGCTGATAACCTTCTTCTGTTCACAGCACTAATTTTTGTTTTCATTCAGGGTTATACTGGATCTAAATTTCATTAGAGGTTATAATAAGATCATAAATTGCATTCGGATTATTACTATATATGCAACATATTCATGCAATGAGATATTTGTTCCCAACACTCGACATGTTGAGTAAACTCTCGCCTGGTTTTCTGTAGCCGGTCAAATGCCACTCGATCTCTGAGGAAACCCGAGAGCAAAAACAAAACCTGTCACACATACCATAAGAGCGTAGCTTAGTCATAAATGTATCATGCCAAATACGGTCGAACGCCTTGAGCAACCGCTCTAGACTCTCCACAGTGATCAATTGCGTTGTTCCAAACATGTGTGACATAAATTAGAAGATCTCTTGTTGATTTGTGCTTACGAGAGTCATATTAATGGTTGCTAAAAATATCGATCCCTTCTAAATATTTTAAAAGGCTCTCGCCTTTCCATAGCGATGTTATAGAAAGCAGTGCGACTGGTCGGTAGTTGTTTGGCAAACTCTTCTTACCTTTTTTGGATATCGGCTAACCTGCACCGCATTTCCAGCAGGAACGAAAAATGTTTTTTCTGTAAGATATGTTGAAAAGTCTGCAAAAAATTGCTGTTAGTTCGCTCGCGTATTTTTTGAGTACTACGAGAGATACCTTTCAAGTTTTTACAAAAACAATGACATTCGGGAACAAAAAGAAGTCGCTAGGAGATAAATCAGGTGAATACGGGTAACGAGACCTTAATTCGATGTTTTTCTCCGATAATCAATTGTTTGAAGTGCTGTGTGAAAGCTAGCATTGACATGATGAAGAATGATTTTCGGTTGTTTTTCGTGATTTCATCGATGACTTCTGCGAAACAAATTGTTTGATCCCATTCAGCATTAACTGTTCTTCGATCCTACAAAGCAATGGTTGGAACATGTCCAGTATAACCAAAGAAACAAGCGATCATTTTCTTGGAAGTGCTTCGCGAACGAACCACTTTTGTTGGATTCGGTTCATCTTGGAACACGCAAACAGTTGATTGCTGCTTAGTTTCCGACTAGTACGAATATATCCAAGTTTCGTCTTCTGTTACGATGTTGTATACGGATTTTGCATGTCCTCGGTCGAATTTTTTGAGCATTTCCTTACATCAATTGACACAAGGTTGTTTTTGAGTTTCGGTCAAATTATGCGGAACTGATCTGGGATAGATCTTTTTCACAGCTAAATGTTAATGCAAAACTCGGATTTACTGCAGTCTTCGATATGCCTAAGGATGCCTCTCAGGGTAAGTCACATGCCGATTCTCTTCAATCATGTTGCGCACAGCATCGATGTTTCTGGAACAACAACCGATTTTGGTCAACCTTCGCGAAATTCATCGCTGACGGAAGCACGAATATGACGAAATTCTGCAAACCAATTGTAAACAGTCCTTTTGATGGTGATTCATTACCAAAAGTTGAACGAAGCGATTCCAGGCATTGTTGTTGAGTTAGGCCTTTACTAAAATCGTAAAATATCATCCAACGAAAACCCTACCATGAAATTTCCATTTGTTCACAAAGCTGTTTTTATAAACGCTCACTGTAAACAAACTACTCGGCCAATTTCTGAGCTGCCACTGTTTTAACAATAACAAATGTCAAATTTTACAATAATGGTAATGTCACATCTCAATAGCGTCATTAAGTGGTCGTTTGTAAAAACTTAGAAGACGACCCTCGTATGGCAGTTATTCCATCAGCACCAGAAGTTTTTTAGGATCTAAAGACCATATCGGGCATATCCTATACTTAAGCAATTTTCAGAATATTAACATCGCCATGAGCATCACCATTGCTCCAAGACCGGCTTCGATTATGATCAAAATAATTAATATTGTTATTACCCTCACATATGGAATAATCGATTAGTTTTCTTTCTAGCTAATTTAAATTTCAGAAACATCAATATAAGCTAATAATTTTACACAGAAGAGTTATTACTTTTGTGGTATTGCGTGATTTACCATTTATTGCTATGATAAATAATAAAGTAGACAAACACTGGGTTTGAAAACATTTAATTTTTTATTAATGTGATTAGTTTCTGTCAATAATGTTTGATTAAGATTTATCAGCATGATTTTGGTTAGTCACGATTATTGTTTAGATATTTTTAATGGAAAATTGTAGGTATTTGTGCCATTATTGGATTTACTCCATTATTAAATTTACTACATGATAATTACCTAACAGGATATTCACTGGTCTATAGAGAATCATTCCCATGAAGTTTAGCAATACGAAACATTTATTATTCTATGCGGGCCTAGCAGTAACGTTCCTTTTCGTGACTGTACAAGTGATATGTTACATTTTTCTATGGTGTTTTTGGCTCTATGTAAAAACTTTATTAAAGCCCTCCATAAACATCAAAACATTTTAATGTAAATAGATATGGGAAACGGAGTAAGGGAAAGAAGAGGGCGGGAGTACGAGACGGCAGGTTAGGGTAGAAACAAGAAGGCTTATGTAGGGACGAAAACAACATTATAGAAGAATTTATCAAATTATCTGCGAAGATTGTCAGGCTATATATATATATATATATATATATATATATATATATATATATATATATATATATATATATATATATATATATATATATATACAGACTGTTATGAAATAATGGGGACTCGTGTGGCCATGTAGAAGCACATTCAATACTTTTTTTTTGAAATTCGAAAATTTTTGAAAAATTAAAAAAAAGGAGCAACCTTGGCCTTTGTAAGACGCGAGAGTAAATATATCCCTTCCCGTTAACAATTGTTTTTAAGTGGGGAGAGTAGGTCAAAATTGAAAAAAAAAAAAATTTTAAAATCGCAGATAAAAATAAAGTTTCGTTTACTATATTTAACGGTGATGAAAGTGGATTTTCCACCATTCAGAAAAAAAAGCAAAAGTTTTAAGATTAAATATTGTGTGTGACAAAATCTTGAATTGGGGAATGGTACACCTTCTGAGTGTTGTCACCATTCCGGGCACTGGCTATATTAACTCAAACTGTAAAATATAAAATTTGTAAAATGGATGAAACATTTTATAAGCGTCGTAAAAACAAGCCCTGAAAATAAAGTGCTACTTCTGCTTGATGGACATACAACGCATTCGAAGAACCTGGAAGCGTTGAACATAGCAAAGGCCAATGTTACAACTGCCAGGCCTTACTACTCACCAGCTTCAGCCACTCGACGTTTTTTTCTTTTTAAACCTATGAGCTCTTATTATATTCAAGCAAAATAACAGTGATTGAGGACAAATCCAGATCGTCAAGTAACGCAATATCAAGTTGCAAGTTTGTTCGCAGAATCTTACCAAAGACCTGCTATCATTGGCAACATTGTGTACAGATTTCAAGCGCCTGGAGTTTGGCCCATGGACAAAAACGACTTTCCCGAACCTTTGTTTAAAGCAGTTGAAAATATAAATGCTCTCTCTCTCAAACAAACTCAAGTAATGAAAGCACATCGCTCTTTTAATTATCAATTTTGAAAAGTCACATTTAAATAGTGAAAGGTTTATTTCGGGATTTAACGCTGAAGCGTTAAAGAATTGTAAAACCTTTATGTCCAATACTACACAAAATACTGTACAAAAAACTGTGGAAATTACATCAAGTCTTTACAAAAATATGTTAAAAAAATCAATAAAATAAACACAAGACGTATCGTATAATATACACGAACCTCCCCGATATCGGATATTTTAAAGTAACGTCGACGTCTGACAAAAAAATTCTTTCTATTTTAAAATAAATAAAGGGGAGCAATCTATCTCAACGTTGATTTTATTATCTTTTTTACAAGGAAGCAAATAAAATTTTGGTGAATTACCTGGTAAAATTTTTTCTCTTATAATATTATATAATAATTTATTGTAGAGTTATAAGTAATTATTTTAAAATATAATAAATTTTATATATATTTTTTTATATTAAATTGGTTTAGGGTCGATTTTTTCCTTTATTATTGAGATCTGCTATTTTTTATTTAACAGCTCTGTCAAGGCAAAATAAAAACAGAATATGAAATAGGTTTTTCACTAACCTAAATGGTAAACGATTTTTTGATGTACCCTAAATCGGTACCTTATTGGTTGGTTATATTTTTGTATATGGTAATTCATTTAGGTAATTTTATTTAACTTCAAGTGTGCTGTGTGCAATGTACATCCATACGAAATAAATAAATAAATAAATGTACCTTGAATGTGCACCAGATCTCCATATAAAAATTCTAAGTTGTCCGTAACAAATTTAAAACTTAACCAACTGTATCAATGACATAATCTATCTACATTTTGTTCTACACTTTCTGCAAATTTCTTACTCACTCAGTCCATCTCGCATTGACCTTTACGACACTTTACCACGTAATTGGCAAACATTCACTGAAAAGAAAACACGGGAATCCCGGCATAAATGCAAAGGAGCCGCATTCGACCTTCGTCTAATTTAGGTATTTCGATATTGCCGAGTGCAGCGTTCATCAGTGCGGTGCGAAAAAAATATTAATGACAGTATTTCTTTAGGGTCGTATATAGATATATATATATATATATATATATATATATATATATATATATATATATATATATATATATATATATATTATATATATATATCATATCATATCATATCAAAAACTTAAAAAAAAATGTTTTGAACAAAAGTTGTTCAACTTTGAAGGAGAAATAAAATAGTAGGATCAATTTTTCATTTAGTGGGCAGCATCAAGGTCATTTCACTCAATTTTTTTAAATGGAATTCCAATTTTTTTTTTTACAGATTCTTGTTCTATGAGAAAAAAACAAGCATTTTTAGTTTGAAACATTTTTTTCCCTTGACCTCAATTTTTGAAGTTATTAAGGTCAATAAATAAAAAAAGATAGATGCTCAATGATTTTTAACTCAGTTTGTAGCAATTTAGGAGAAAAATGTTATAAGACAAAAAATGTTTTATTGTAATAAAGCTCTGGTAATATACGTTGATAAAAATGTTAATTAAAAATTCTGAAATAAATACCAGAGCTTTATTTTATATATTTCGAGTAGAAAATGCTTGCTTTTTCTCATAGAATAAGAATCTATAAAAAAAATATATGGATTTCCATTAAAAAAAATTAAGTTAACCTTAAAATAACCTTGAAGACGCCCACTAAATGAAAAATTGATTTTATTTTCCCTTGAAAGTTGAACAACTTTTGTTCAAAACATTTTTTCACGAAAGTCAATGTTTTTGAATAACATTTTTTACGATAAATCGTCCACCCTATATATATATATATATATATATATATACATTTTCATATATATATATATATATATAGATATATATATATATATATATATATATATATATATATATATATATATATATATATATATATATATATATATATATATATATATATATATATATATATATATATATATATATATATATATACATATACATATATATACATACATATATATACATATCAAACAGATAGATTATTAGGCAATAGATTGAAAGAACGCAGATTAGTCATAAACGGTATAGAATATAAAGGCATGTCAACGCATCGTATTAAATTTAACTAATATAAAATTACTACACAATAAAAACAAAGATGAAGACTTCTATAACAGTTGGAAATAGAAAATTGTCTGAAATAGAATCTCGAACATACCACCATTCAACAAAAAAAATCTTGAGAATCCCAATTTTTGATTCTTTCTTAAAATTATACAGCATTGGTTTTAACAATTTACAGATTTTTTTGGCCGTTAGAGGTGTTTTTGTATGATTTGGACTTTAATGTAGTATATGATGCGATTCAAAATTCCCCGGACTAATAATAAAAACGCGAACTAATATAGACTCGCGCCGATATGTGGCGGTAGCCATTCAATTCGTTTTGTATGCACGGTTGCCTAAGGGTCTAATTGTGTCTCTCTGCGATTTTTATATGGGATATTAAAAAAGATCAGAGCATATATATGAAATTTTGTTTTAAACTCGGGTAAAGTGCTATTGAAACGTATGAAATTAATCGGAAAGCATTTCCGGAAGTATGCACATTTTTAAATGGTTTTTCGCCCCTTCGGTGGAAGATGACGAACCTTTCAGAAGACCTTCGGCTGTAATCACGCCTAAAATCATCGCCAAAATTCAATATATAATCTGTAAATACTGTCGTCAGATAATTCTGAACAGCAGACGGCCCTGGAGGTAATGACAGCATTGATTGTCCAAAAATGTTCGACCAGTAAAAAACGGTGGGGCTGGTGCAATCGAGTGCAGGGAGACTATTCTGAAGGTGATGAAGCCTAAACGTAACTATTTTATATTTCATAGCATTATTCTGGGAACTTTTGGATAGCACCACGTATGTAGTATGAAACATTGGAATGTTAAAAACCAAAGCGTATTTAATTTTTCATTCAATCAAATTTGAAAGGTTGCCAGTATATACGAGGCCTGTTTGATAAGTCAGTAACTTTCATAAGAGATGGCGCTTAAATCGCTGCATCCGTTTATTGTTGTTATTTACAGCCACATTTAAGATTACACACCAAGTTTCAAGTACATGTGTCGAATAGAAAAAAATTGTTAGCGTTTTAAAGGTTTGTTAAAACGGAAAAAAGTGAGTTTTGTGTTTTAATTGTTTTAATAAAACATTATTTTTTGCGTGGAAAAACCATTAAGGAAACTGAAGAAAGGTTAAAAAATTATTATGGGGACTCTGCTCCGTCACATGGAATAGTGCACAAGTGGTTCATTGAATTTCGTTGTGGTCGTACAAGCACGAGTGATGTTGAGCGTCCGGGACGTCTAAATGAGGTTACAAACGAAGAAATGGCCAATAAAATTCATATTGTATTAAATGACCGTCGACTAAAGATATACGAGATAGCCAACATGGTAAACATCTCAAACGAACGTGTTTTTAATATCTTGCGTGAATATTTTGGCATGAGGAAGCTATCAGCAAAGTGGATGCCGGGTTTGCTCACGGAACCGCGTAACCATTTCGAAGCAGTGTTTGGACATGTTCAACCGCAATGTAAGGAAATTTTTGCGGAGCTATGTTACCGCAGATGAAACATGGATCCATTATACACTCCAGAAACTAAATAACAGTCGTAACAATGCATTGCTCCTGGCGAAAGTGCTCCGAAAAAATAAAAACAGTTCGGTCATGGCCACAGTTCTCTGACCTTCGCGTGGTATAATCTTCATCGACTACATGGAAAAAGGAAAAAACTATTCAGGACAATATTATGCTTCATTATTAGATCGATTTCACGTTACGTTGATGAAAAAGCAACCTTATTTAGCAAAGAAAAAAATTCTTTTCACGGTTGCAATTACCACAGACAAAATTGTGGAACTGAAATACAAACTGCTTCCTCATCCACCTTATTATCTCGATTTGGCCCCCTGTGACTTCTTTCCAAATCTGAAAAATTGGCTCGGTAGAAACAAATGCGCATTTTGATGACTTTGAAAAATTATATTTTTTGGAAGGTTTAAGAGAATTACAAACTCGTTGGGCAAAATGTATAGACATAAAAGGAGATTATGTTGAAAAATAAATAAAACTTTTGTGCAAATTCACTAACTTATCAAACTTGTATTAAACTTTTTTATCTATTACCTTGTAGAAAAAAAAATATCGCTTCTCACATTCCTCTATGTCTCCTAAATACTAACAATGTTTGCATTATACACATGTTTTCTCTTATCTCTCCTTAAACACATTTAGTTAATGTTTAGCATGTGACTAACGGTAATCCATCATATGTAGAGTTACTTATACATATATGAGTGTATACATATCATTAGTGCGTAAACTAAATTGGGTGAAGGCCGTCACGCTACCTTCTGATGGATGGCACTACTTAACCTGTCACTTAAAGATCCTATAGTAAAGCAATATTGTGATAGTTTGATTGTATTATAACCCATCGTATAGTTTTTTAATGTTTAGATTAAGATAATCAAGCAGTTAAATACAAATTGTGAGGTTCTTAGAAGTAATTTTTTGAACACATCAGTGTTTTTATAAGATTTCATAGAAAATAAAATCAATTACAATTTTAAGTTAAGTGAACCGTAAAACAATTTTTTTTCGTTTACTGGTAAACTCCAAACATTTATTTTAACATATCAACCTGTTTCGCTCTCACTGTAGCTTTATCAATCATTAGAAGAAGATTACTGTTCACTTAACTTAAGCTTAATGGATCTCCACCAAGTATCGGCCAAAACAATCCAGTCAATTACAATTAGTGGGTGTGTAAATTAAAACAGTTACAGATTTAAGTTTAGCTTCCCCGCATGTCGGAAAAGTTTTACAGAAAGAGCATTAAGATCTCCAAAAAGTATCCCTTACAGACGCCTGAACACTTATGCTTCCATTCCATATTACAGACAACGAATATCCAAAATACAACTTGCATATTGGCTGGAGAATATACTTGAAGTCAAACAAAATGTTATGCATGGAAAATGAGCTGCAACTTTCCGAGGCACATACTAAGTAAGATCAAATTGTGAGATAATAACAAGCTATACTTCCGTCAAAAATTAGTTATCCTAATTTTTGCGTTTTAAATAGTATAACGAACAACTACCTAATTTTTAATAGTGGTGTAGGAAGGACATTGTTCCTTTAATGTATTAAACATGTCGTAAATTTCTTTAGCGGACAGTCCTTTCAAAAAGAGGTATTTCATACCCGATCAATATTCGATTTTACTAAATTCACAATTTTTGTCGGTCAAAAATTCACTATAAATAAAACAAGAGAATCGGGATCACCAAACTTTGGTTTCGTATTTACTTAATGTCAAACTACTATCCATAACAATAGCATTTACTTTTGATAACTAAAAAAACCAGAAAAAAATTCAATTGAAAATAACTTTTGTGTAGCCTATATTAGACAAAATGAATATCAAGTCGGTACTATAACTAGGTAAAAATAAAACTCTAACTTAAAGAACCATTCTGTATAAAAAGAAATTTAGCTTTTCAGGTTGTTAAATCAAAACTCGCCAAAAAAAGCCAATCAATTCCTTGTGAAGATGTACCCACTTCTCAACAGGACCAATATATTGTCAACTCGCAACAAGTTGACAATTGACAAAATGATCATCAGAGCCGGCCTGGCCTACTCCAACCCAGCTTGGTGCCAAATGCCACGTACACATAAATCCACCCTCCAGACCGTCCAAAACAAGGTCCTCCGCATCATTGCCAAAACCCCATGCTTGGTACGCAACACCCAGCTGCACTAAGACCTCCAGATGCAACGCTCAGTTCAAATTTCTGGACGAAGCCACGCACTACCCCAATCTCACCATCAGGAACGGTTACGCCCCCCTCTCGCCACACCATGACCGAGGTCTACTCCCAAGACCATCCGCTGTTTTATAAGACAAATGAGCCTGCTGTTAGTTTTGCAAAAAATTAACGACTTTGGCTTTGAACTATTTAATCATCCCTCATATTCTCCTGATTCAGCTGCCTTGCCTATTTCCGAAACTAAGAAAACATTTGACATGATACAAATTTTATTGAAATGTAGAAGTAATAAATGCTGTCGAAGACTGGTTTGCAAATCAATCGTGTAGATTTGAAAGGACATTAATTACATTGAATAAACGATTTTTGTTTTTGAGATTTGCTTTTTCTTTCTATGCTAAGCCACGAACTTATCAATATACCCTTGTATTAAAGGGACAGGGGGAGAGTTACTTCGTACATATCGTGTTATGCGTTCTTTTCATGGTTCTTGGAGTCGAGGAATCTGAAAATCATTAATTTTGATAACGAACATATCAACTTCGTTCTAAAGTGAGAAAAGTTCTGTTTTAGAATATAATTCATTAATTGAATATATTTCAACTAGAAATTAATATTTATTTTACGACATGAAACTTGTCACCATTACTTCTATAGTATTTATAAAATGCAACGTCTCTCTGTCTGTCTGTCTGTTAGTGCGCTTATCAATGGAGAACCACTTATCCGATTTATGTGCTTTTTTTTAAAAAAACATACATATGTTCTCTGGCCAGGTTATAGGCTATATTTTATTGCGTTAGATAATAGGAATCAAGTCGGAAAAAAGTTTTCCGCTAGCGCCTTCTCTTGCAATACACTGCCTAAACTATTAAATATGGAGCAATATCATGTAGCAAAAGATATCTGTAATCTATATAAAATGAAACGTCTCTCTGTCTGTCTGTCCGTTAGCGTGCTTATCTCTCGAGAACCACTTATCCGATTTACGTGTTTTTTTTTTTTAAATTCAAACATTTGTTCTCTGGCCAGGTTATCTATAATCTTCTGTAATATATATAAAATGCAACGTCTCTCTGTATGTCTGGTCGTTAGTGCGCTTATCACTTGAGAACCACTTATCCGATCAAAAAATTTTGAAAAAATTCTAGAATATTCACTACAGCAGGGGTGCTCAAACTTGAACTGCTGGCGATCTACCTCAATATTGTTAGACTACGATCGATCGACTCTGAGAGGCTGCAAGTAAGTGTGATGCAAGAATGAAAAAAACTCATAATTATTCAAAATTGCGAGTTTATTGGTTCTTACAAAACAAACGAGTTCTAGTATCTAAATTTAACTAAAGAGTGACTTTGGATGTTGAAGCGTGGCACTGCATGTCCTCAGCATACTTTTCATAAGATGGTACGTAATTACCGAGTGCTAATCGCAAACATGATGACATATGTTCGTCAGTTAGTCGATTGCGATATTTTGACTTAATTATCTTCATTTCAGAAAATACAGACTCGCACAAGTAAGTTGACCCAAACATTGCCGTCAGTTGAAGGGCGATTTGCCTTAGATTCGGATATTTATCTTCAGATATAAAACACTAGAATTTTGTATCAGATGCTGTGGCTTTGAGATGTATATCTGATATAATCTGCACTCATTTTCAACAGAACATGAGTCCATGTTAAACTGACTTGCTATTTCAGTAGCTAATTCCTCAATGTTTTTACACGAAAAAGGATAACTCATAAATGATGCGATATTTGCCAATTTACTAAAATCATAAAAACGTATTTCGAATTGGCCCAAAATATTTGATAATTCTGCCTCATAAATATCATAATTCAACTGAGAAATCCTTGCTCTCAATGACGGAAAATTTTTCAGATCCTTTCTTTTCAGTTAATCCATCATAAGTTGCAATTTACTTTTGAATGCGTTTATTGCGCTAATCATCTCAATAATAGTTTTTCCTTTACCTTGAAGCTCCAAATTAATGGTGTTTAAATGCATTGTGATGTCTGTCAAAAATGCCAAATCAGTCAGCCATTTTCCGTTTTTCAGCATCTGAGTGTCATTACCTCTTTCGTCCAGAAAAGCTGTTATTTCGGGCAATAATTCTTGAAACCTTTCTAGGAATTTTCCGCGACTCAACCACCTGACGTCCGTGTGAAGAACTAAATCAGTGTGTTCAGCTGACTCACTATCTTCCAACTGCAATTTAAAGAGCCGTCGTTGTAAGCTACGTGCACGGATAGAATTCACAATGTTTATTGCAATGCCCATAATCTCCTCCATGTTTAGAACTTTTGAACACAAAACTTGTTGATGTATAATGCAATGGAAGGAGAAAAATGAAGGGAAATCATCATTAGCTCGACACAATGCCACAAAACCGTTTTCGTTTCCAGTTATTTCTGGTGCTCCATCGGTTGTAATGCACACTAGTTTATATATTGGTAGCTTGTAGTTTGTTACAAAATTGAAGAAAACGTCATATATATCTTCGCCACGGGTCTTTCCTTTCAGAGGAATCATTGTCAAAAACTCTTCCTTAGCCGACATGTCATTGAATACCATTCGAATAAAAATACACAGCTGGGCAGTGTCTGTCATATCGGTGGATTCGTCGAACTGTAAAGAAAAGTATGTACATTCCATGCTATCATGTTTTAGTTTATCTGCCATGTCCTGACTCATGACTTCAACACGCCTTGTGACAGTCGGACGAGATAACTGAAGTTCTCTAATAGCAGATATAATCTCTGTTTTATTTTTAAAATCTCCAAATAAAGTCTCACCCGCTTCAATAAATGCTTCCTTCACAACCAATCCATCATCAAATGGTTTCTTGTGTTTCGCCAATATATGAGATATTTTAAATGACGCGATCGTTGCAGCTTTTGATTGTTTGGCTGTGGTCTTGTGAACATGGTTTGTTCTTTTTTCAAACAAGTTATCAAATCACGTACTTTTCGTTTTCTTAATTCACTCTGTGACGGAAAATCCTTTTCATAGTTTTTAGGAACCGTTTTATGATGCCTCTCTAAGTTCCCACGCTTAGGTATTGCAACTGACGCACGGCAAATGAGACAAATGCACTTATCCTTTACCATACAAAAGAAAAATTCTTCCTCCCAATCGTTATTAAAATGATAAGTTTTACTTTTCTTCGCCGCACTCATTTTGGACTATTTATTAATAAACTTTGTATCGATGTATCGCCTTCAAGTTACAACTCAGACTGACTCCTATTCCTACAGGCGCAACATTTATATCGGCGCGAACGAAGTCTCGAGTGTTCCCGTAAAACACGCCGCCCGAAGTTTCTAGAAAAATCGGCGGGAATCAAAAACGCGGCTTTTCTTTGACAAGTACCGCGCGTTCCTTTGATAAAGCCGCCTTTTGCCGCTAGCAGGGGGTTATTACGATAAAAGAAAGTGATGAGGGGATTATTCTGGCCTAATTGTGGATCGAATAAATTTTAGTAGTTTATTCATTACATTTTGTTTTAGTTACCTAAAACAAAATCTGTGAATAGTTCTATATCGGAATTTTTTTCTCGAGATCGACTCAAAAAGCACTCGCGATCGACCGTTTGAGCACCCCTGCTCTACAGGGTACAGAATGAATGAAAATTATCACGGATGCATTATCTTTAATAATTTATCAGGTATATTAAAAAAAAATTCAAGGTCATCAGTCTTCAGTAAAGATTGGAAAAAAAAACTTTGTTGAAAAGTCATTTGGGATGTGTTTTGTGAAGTCATTGATCATTTTATACCTCCACAGCAAAATATTTATTTTGAAAGCAATCAACGTACGGAACACTCATTGCGCAAGTCCGACTTACACTTGGCCGGTTATTTCTTTATTATAACACTACACTCCTACACCAGTTATCATTAGGTCAATATTTAAGGTGGATACTGAATACGGAAGACGAGTAGAGATACAATCGGAACATTTTAATTGAAATAATAAAGATAAAGAAAGTCAAACGTCAATCAAAAGACTTAGCAAATACTAAATCTGAACTTATAGGCCTCTAAAACTCATGCCATTTACGAATTAAACAAATACTAGTACCAGAATTTAGGTGTAATTTATTTAGTCAATACGGAAGCCACTCATTAATCTCTACTATACGTGTACAATAAACCACCTTATCTAAAATAATATGCTTTACGAGCGCCTATGTCAACATTTTAAAAAGTTGCATTGTTACAATAATTTTTATAAGATATTTAGATTTGCATGGACATTGCAAGGTAAAGTTAAACTAATTAGTAATATGACATAATAAGTTTATCTTGTTTATACAATTTATCGATCAGTAGTGCGTCCTACCAATTCATGCATGAAAATTTACAGCTTGATTGGTATTACAAAAGAAACACAACAAATTGTAATTGTTCGTACAAAAAATAAAAAGCCTTAGGGCGCTAAATCAGGGCTATAGGGTAGTAGCGCTGTGAATCCACAACTTTCGGTATTGGCTTAAACTGTGTGAGCCTTGTGAGCCTGCAGTTTTTGTGCAATAACAAAGTTTTGACTCCACATAAATTTGAACGTTTTTCCACCAGGTCAGTCGATAAGTTTTGAAAGCGGAAACACGAACGAAACAAATTAATGAGTCGAAATACATTTATTCTTCAGTATAATCTTCCTTAAGCCCAATACATTTTTTTCCAGCGATTTTCCAATTCGTTTACCTCATCTCTGAAGTGGCTTTCCGGAAGACTTTCAAAATACCCATCTACAGATGCTATCACTTCATCATCTGTTGAAAAACGCTTCCCACGTAGAAATCTTTTGACATTTGGGAACAGATGGAAGTCAGACGGAGCCAGATCTGGTGAATAGGGTGGATGTTCCAACAATTCGTACTTTAATTCGACCAGTTTTGCCGTTGCCAAAGCACCTCTGTAAGCAGATGCAATGTCATGATGAAAAATGATTTTTTTTCTTCTGCAAACCGGGCCTTTTCTCATCCATCGGTTTGAAGGTAGGTAATCAATTAACAAAATTCCTTTTGCATGGCGGAAAACTGATGCCATAATTTTTTTGGAAGACTTTGACCACTTTGGCTGCTTTGGAGCTGAACAACCGAGCCCAGTCCACTGTGCGGTTTGTTGTCGCAGTTCAGGATCATACTGGTAAACCCAAGCCTTATCCATAGTTACAAATCGACGCACAAAATCAGTTTTATTCTTTATAAAACGAGCCAAATGCTGTTTAGAAAGTTTCTCTCGAATACGTTTTTGTTCAGATGTTAGCAAATGCGGCATCCATCTTGTTTCTTTCTCATACCCAAAACATTAACTAAGATCTCATGTACTGATCTATGTGAGATGCCTATAGCCTCAGCTAAATTATCCACGGTTAATCGACGATCTTCCATTATCATATCTTGTACTTGCACAACAGTTTCTTCAGTTGTTACAGTTTTTGGACGCCCTGAACGTGGATCATCTTTGAGGCTTGTACGACCAATTTTAAACTCTAGAGTCCATCTATGAACAGTTGATGAAGGAGCAAACTCTTTTAACACTTTTATTTTGCGTGGATTTCAGTTGCCGCTAAACCTTCCAAAAATTTTATCACTGCACGATATTCGATTTTTTCTATTTTTAAAAAATACTCAAACACGTCTACTTTAACGGTTCTAAGTGACAGTCTGTAGCAGTTGTTTGACGTGAGCTTCAACTAGCATTTATTTGGGCGTGGGGACCTATGGTAAAAATTGGGTAGTATAGTTGGCAAGTAACATAGGAAGGGTTGGAAAGAGACCAAGGTTAGGAAGTACAGTAAATGTATTAGTGTTACTAATGGGCCCAAAATGGTAAGATCTTTACGCAACTTTAAAAAAATATATTTTATGGAACAGTGTCGGAGAAACGTAACTAACTCATACGTAATATTTAGTCATCGTAAAAGGCGTGTTAATAAAGCAAAAGTAAACTTACGTAGGATTAAACAATTCTTACCTTTTTGATTATAGACCAAGAGAGCGACCCGAAATTTTGACCTGTCGACTAACCGTCTACCTAGTTGTTCATTCTATCGGGCGAGTCGAATAAAAGCCTTTGACGTTGATTTTGTGGTCCCCATGCCCTGGAAAGCTCAGATAAGGCGCAAAATGCTACATCTAAAAATGGACCGTCGTTTAACTACTTAAATCACGTGCCATAAAAATTGTTGACACTAAAAAAGTCGAGCGCCCCAAAGGGCAGACGCTGCCGAGACCGGACCCAGCTCTATGGCCCAAAAAACGACGATCCAAAAATGGACGGTCATTTAACCAAATAAAATCAATAAATTTAGTTTGTTCTTGATAAAGTAAGAGGGAACCTGCAAAAAGCAGACGCCACCAATACCGGAAGACAACCAAAAACGACTATTTTTGGCTGTCAAAAGCCAGTCCAGCTTCGTCCTCCGGTATTGGCGGCGTCTGCCTTTTGCAGATTGCCTCTTATTTTATCAAAAACTAAACTAAATTTATTGATTTTATATGGTTAAATGGATCGACGTTTTTTGGGACCTAAAACTGGGTCCGTTCGCGGCGACGGCGTCTGCCCTTTGGGGCGCTCGACTGTTTAGTGTCAACAAATGTTATGATACTTGATTTAAGTGGTTAAACGACAGTTCAGTTTGAGATGTAGCATTTTGGGCCTTCTCTGGGCATTCTAGGGCACGGGGGGCGCAAAATCAACGTTAAAGGCTTTTATTCGACTCGCCCGATAGAATGAACGACTAAGCAGACGATTAGTCGACAGGTCAAAATTTCTCTTGGTCTATTAGTCTAGGAAAAATGTGTTAAGTTTTGTAGTTTATTACAAATCACTTTTGCAAATATCTCGTTGCTAATTGTTCTGTAACATGTGTTAAAAAAGAATTTGTCATCTTGACTGAAAATAATACTAATATACACGATAGCTTTTAAGTTGGGGCATTATTTCAGCTCGGTTAAGTACAAACTAAATAAAGTCATTTCGCAAGCATAACAAGTTTTAAGAAAGCTATTTAAAAAAAAAACACCCTAAAATTGTATAAAAACGTAGTTAGTCCGGCCGAGTTAATGTATCCCGTTTGCATATCGACACGACAATATCACTGCCATCATTTTCACAACCTCTCAGTAATATATGTGTTTATCTAATACCTTTCGTAACCTCACATCATCAGAAAAGCGAAAGTGATCCTCCATTAGAGTAAACAAGTCGAACTAACGGCACCGACCCTTGCAGAGTTCAATGAGCTATTAAAGTAGGTAGTGTATTACAGGTTTTAAAATTTAAAATACTTTCAAAAAGGCCGATCTTCCTTGTTATTGAAATTTTATATAGGCTACATTTGGTGAAATGATTTATTGTACCCTGACAAAAAAATGTCCCTGCTTAGAGAGCACCCTGTATTTACAACTAAAAGCTAAGTTGTTGAAAAATAAAATTTTATATTTCCTAATCAAAATGTGTTCTTAAATATTTACAATTTGATATTTAATTGGCAAACACGAATTAAATCATTTACCTAATGTTTTTGCAACTTTTTCAATTTAGGCGACCATGAAAAATATGCTTCCGGTTTTACTATTTTAATAAACGAATACAGACCATAAAGGTATATTTAAAGCACAATTACTTTCTCCCGGCTGTGAATAATAGCTATCTAAATTAGGTTAGTAATTTTAGCAATATAAAAGTTTTCATTTATGTATACATATATAATAATATTAATTCACGGTACAAATGAGTATTTTGCAACATAATAGTACTTCTAAACTAGAAAGTACTATAAATTTCCATACTACAAAATAACCCGAGGTTTAAGGTGACCGGGGCAAGTACCTCGGCTAGGGAATAAATGCGTTTTTTTATTTCAGAATATAATCGTTAGTTCAGGTGGTATCTAATTCTAAATGATCGCCATTTAGAATTAGATACCATCTAAAAACATTTTTTTTGGCTTTATTTTAATATTTGTGCCATACCAATTTTTTAAAGGCAGGCCTGACGTCGATAATAATGTCATACACCGAACAGGCCAACAATTTTTTATTTGAAAGAACTCCTCTATTAATATTAATATATATATATATATATATATATATATATATATATATATATATATATATATATATATATATATATATATATATATATATACGAGGCATGTTTTTTTAAGTAAGTACCGTTTTGGAATTAAAAAAAGACGTGCAAAGATATCGCTATAATTTTATTTTTACATGAAAGCCTGTACCTTAATCTACTTTTCTACATAATTTCCGTGAATATTGAGGCACTTGTCATAACGTGGCACCAGTTTTTGAATACCCTCCTCATAAAATTCTGCCGCCTGACTTGTTAACCACTGTATCACAAATGCGATACAAAACACTACGAGAATATTGAGGAAAGCAGTCGCACAATGATGAAATTGTAAAGCGTCTGTTTTCTCTCACCTTTTCGTCCACTTTCTGCACCAAATCTTCATTAACGACCGAAGGACGCCCACTCCGTTCTTCAACATGCACATTTGTGCGGCCATCTTTAAATGCTCTCACCCATTTCCTTACCATTCCATCACTCATAATGTTTTGTCCGTAAACTTCACAGATCTCACGATGAATATCGATCGGTTTTACGCCTTTAGCACTAAGAAATCGTATAACAGCCCGTACTTCACAATCGGCGGGACTCACGATTGTCGGAGGCATCTTAAACACTCAGTAAACAACGTATACAATGAAGAATCAGACTGTAATGGCGTCAGTGCGTAGACATGAGATGTAGGTTACCAGCGCGCATGCGAGGAACGCCGACCGTATCGCTGCGGCGGCGGAATCGCAAAACGGTACTTACTTAAAAAACATGCCTCGTATATGTATATATATATATGTGTATATATATATATGTATATATATATATGTATATATATATGTATATATATGTATATATATGTATATATATATGTATATATATATGTATATATATGTATATATATGTATATATATGTATATATATATATATATATATATATATATATATATATATATATATATAGGGTGTTATGAAATTCACTACGTTGCCAAACATACGATTTTTCTTCAACAATTACAGATTTTCAAGTTTCAGTTAAAATTAACCCAATAACAAACGAAAATAAGAGAAAACACCTAGTAAAAATAATATTTAACCATAACTAAGAATTTTTTTTATCTATTATTTGAAAAAAGATCATTCCCTCGTAACGCGCGAGAACAACTGGATCATTGCCCCTTAACAGATGGTTTTGACTTTTATGTTAACAGCTGTTTGGTTTTGGACAAAATCAAAACATTTCAAATGAGTTTTTATCTTAACTTTTTCAAGATTAATACCAAAATGGTAACAATTTTCTTGCAGGAAATGTAAGATTTTTTAGTGCCAAAGTGAAAAAAAACAAAGTAGGTTTAAAAACGTATTTGTTAATTATTTTTATGTGCTTACTATGTGCAATCGATCTCCATATAAAATATCATAAGTTTTGCGTAATATATTTTTAACTAAACCAACTGTACCGACCGACACGAACTATCACACTTGCTGCTATATTTTACACTTTCTACGAATTTCTTAATTAACACTATTATATTAGTCTATAGATATCTTTAAAAAAACCTACAATAACATTGATCTTTACCTCATTTTACTCACGACATATTGCAAAATTTGTAAACGTTCGCTGTAAATTAACAAACTGAACGTGAATTTGACGTTTTGCTAGATGACATTGTCACTTGGCCAAGCAGATAGAACCATTAAAAACCTTCCGACAAAGGAAACTGACGCCAAAAAAAATTCTTTATTGTCGGCAACGGACGCCGACAAAAGTAAAGCACAATAAGGTCAACGGGTTTGCAAACTACCTTAACAATTTTTTACTTTGCTGGCGTTTTTACAATGAAGCAAATAAAATTTTAGTAAATTACATGTCTTATTTATTATAATAAAATATTGAAATATAAAACTGTCATTAATTTGTCGGTGTCCCGAACTAATTATTTTAAAAGGTAACAATGTTTATAATATGATTTTTTATTATCAAATTTGTTTGGTAAAAGCCTAGTCAAATCTGAGCAACACTGTAGACCTGACCTGGTTAACGATCGACCCAATTGTGTAGTTGTATGGTTTACCAGTGCCGGCAATAGTCATGTCATCATTTCTTCAGGGTCAATTTTTCCTTTATTATTGAGATCTGCTAAGGTGAATTTTCTGCAATCGGTCTAGTTACAAGGTCAACAAAGTAAAGTATCTCCTACAGTTCCAATATTTACAGTAAATTCCATAATACCTTGTACATGTGTCGATGACTCGTATATAAGTACTCATTTCTCTCTCTTATTGTGCTTGAAAAATACATACAGCTTTAAATAAAACTCTTATTGAACCAGTCTCGACTACCACTGTTAAGAGCTAAATGCTGTTTGCAGGCACAAGAGGATATGCAGCTGCCAGAAAACCGAAATTAAAAATTAGACCTAAGTAAAATGGACTGTAATGTGCTAAAGTACTTATAAACTGGACGATAGACTAATGGAACAAAGCTCTTTGGACGGGTGAATCAATATTCCACATTTCTGGATCTAATAGAAGAATATCTGTGGCGCGATCAATTAATGAAGGTCTTCAAAAATATATAGTTTATTCAGAATCCTTACTAGCCACCTGTAGCTTTTGTATTCTTTAAATTGCGTTTGTACAGATTGTATTCAAAATCGCTATGGCAGAAAAACTACACTAGTAAATTAATTATTGAATTGAGTAGTGAATCAATAAAACAAATATATTATTAAAACCATCTCGAGGTATTCATCTAAACTTCTTAAACTTACTATCATTAACATGCCGCAAAAAATGTATTAATAAAATGCTATTATATTGTCACAGATTAAATTAGGCCTCGACATACGAGTATATTTTTTTAAAACTAAATTAGATACAATGAAACCATCTTGTTGATTTTTACTTTATATTCATACCTAGAACCAACACTTCCTTTTACTGCCATTGTGTCAATTTAAGTAGTAATTTAAAGCTCACGATAAGAGATGGCATCACTTTCTTGATCAAACAAAGCGGATAATTTAAGTCAGTTTTAAGAGAGTCAACCCGTGTTTAAGTAAACTTCATGTGAAAAAATCAAATAAAGTAACCAACAGTTCATCAATTTATGTTACGTGGTTTGTTAAAATAATTTTTAAGTCATATTGTAAGTAAAATTACGTCCGTATCAAATTTCCAAACTACCTACTAAATATCTACTTATAGAAAATATAGAGCAGAGCTTTTAAAAGTGATGAGGTTCTAACACGCAGGCTGAATACTTTTTAGTCTGACCCATAGATCCATATGATTTTTAGGAAGTACCAACCTTCAAACGATACGTGTCAAAATTTCATGACATTTCGACGATTAGTTTACAACTTTCAGTGGTTTTAGTGTATTGATTAAATACTGTTCTTTGATGGGAAAAAATACCGTTCAAGCAAAGCAATGGCTTGATAAGTGTTACGGGGACTCTGCCCCTGGAAACCATTCGTCATTTACTGGTATGCTGAAATTAAACGCTACAAGTGATACTGAACGCTCTAGACGCCTAAATAAGGTGGTTACACCGGAGAATATAAAAAAAATCCACAAATTTGTTTTCGCTGACCATAAAGTGAAATTGCGTGAGATAGCTGACACTCTAAAGACATCAAAAGAATGTGTTGGGCATATTTTGCATGAACATTTGGTTATGAGAAAGCTCTGTTCGAAATGGGTACCGTGTTTGCTCACTGTGGACCAAAAACTACAACGTGTTGATGATTCTCAGCGCTGTTTGGACCTGTTTAAGCGCAATAAAAAGGATTTTTTCATGCGATATGTGACAATGGATGAAACATGGATCCACCACTACACAGCGGAATCAAATCGGCAGTCAGCTGAGTGAACAACAGCCGGCGAAAGCCGCCGGAAGCGACCAAAGACACAACAGTCGGCTGGGAAGGTTTTGGCCTCCGTATTTTGGGATGCGCATGGCATAATTTTCATCGACTATGTTGAGAAGGGAAAAACCATCAGTAGCGAATATTATATAAAGTTATTGGTACGTTTGAAAGCAAAAGTCGCAAAGAAACGGCCCCAAGAGCAAAAAAAGTGCTCTTTCATCAAGACAATGCACCGTGTCACAAATCACTGGTTACAAAGGCAAAATTGCATGAATTGAAGTTTGAACTGCTTCCTCATCCATCGTATTCTCCAGATTTGTCCCCCAGCGACTATTATCTATTCTCAGACCTCAAAAAAATACTCGCGGGAAAGAGATTTGGCTCCAATGAAGAAGTTATCACCGAAACTGAGGCCTATTTTGAAGGCAAAGACAAATCCTTTTACAAGAGAAGTATAAAAATGTTAGAGAAGCGTTGGACTGATTGCATCGCTCTTGAAGGAGACTATGTTGATGAATAAAGTCGAATTTTGCAAAAAAAATGTGTTTTAAGTAGCTAGACCAAAAATTCTTCAGCCTACGTGTTATATAATAGAGGAGGCAACGCACGAAAGCGAGAAATTGACGGAGCACTTTAGAACACTTGAAGCAAAAGTTAGCGCTCTGGAATGGAAGCCTGAAAAACTGAAGCTAACCCGTCATTTTTATTCACAAAAAATTATACTTTGCCTATTGATATTTTCTTCGTTAAAAATACGAAAGTTTGAATAAAATATTAATTAAAATTGTAAAAATAACATGAATAACAATCAGTGTCCTTATTATGTGTTATATTTAGTAGAGATTTGTGATTTGTATCGTAGATTTTTTGTCTTTAAAATATAATAATCTCATTATCAAATAATATTAAAAAATAAATTTTATTTTTTTTGTAACGTCTTATATTATTCGGCGCCACATTTAAAAGTCGGGCATTTTTGTAACCAGAAACGCGATAACGGAAAACTATAAGCTGAATATGCCCAATTGCATCGCACGTCTATTAAGTAAAGACTAGGTCAATGGCCCTTAAGTTGGCAAGTCCAACTATTTGATTGGTTGAATCCACAAGCGTCGAGATTTCAACCAATATGATGGATTTGTCAATTTAAAGAGCACTTGGTTTTTCTCTACCCAAGGGAAGTGTGGTGCAATTGATCATTAAAGAAAGGTTTGTAAATCGTAGGACGTAAAAATATGACTCGTATGATCCAACTGTTGTTTCGGTCATATTGTCTATATGTTTTAGCTGTAAATTTGAATATATCTGTAGGTAGCTTTAAAATTTCCTGTCTGTTAGAATAAGGGACATTTTAGTTAAATTTACGTAACAGTTGTGGAATTCGCGATGTTTTCAGCAATGGGGAAGTCCGGGTAATCCCGGGTAGCGAGTAGCTCGGTCATTTCTGTTACACGACAAAAGCAATAACGAATAACATGCCACGGCAAATGGCTTTCAGTTTAGTGGCTAACAAATTGGACAAGGGAAGGTTAATTTGTTTTTATGAAAACTATTCGGTTGAGACAATTAAAAGATTTTTTTCCTAAATTATTAGACGGCATTTGTATTTCAAGTTTATTATTTTTATCGTTTGCTTTATTTTAGATATTATTGTTGAAGAAATGGGCCTATATTTATTGGGTACTTTTGGATGTAAGTTTAACAAGTGTTCTTGTGCATTTTTCATAAAATACTTCTGCACTAATTATATATAAAGCTTATTTATATAGTTTCTTTTGCATATTGTACAAAATTTCAAGAATGAGCATCACAATGACGAAGGGTTATTAAATATTTCTTTCTATACTTGCCATTATTTTGGATAATATTAATAATGATCTTTAAGAAACAATGTTCATACTGGTAATAACTTACCTATTTTAATAAAAAATCATTTAAATAAACCGGCTTTTTCATTTTATTGTGAACTGTCCAGGTCATTTTTTTGACTGGTTGTAATTTTTGTATCAGTGTTTTTTAAGTAGTAAAACAAATATGTACAGGGTGGTCCAAATTGGACACTTTTAAAGGTAAACCCCTTTATCTAAAGGAGATAGACGAAAACTGATATCGGTGTCTAAGGCTCAATTTTTATGATAAACTCAATGGTGAAAACCTCATATCGATATCTAGTACCATTTCAGATATAAAGAGTGTTTTTCAAAAATCTGCATTTTGGAAAAGTGTTTGTAATTCTTTTCCTGTTGAAAATTTTTGATTTCTGTAAAAACATTCTCAAAGCACTTTTTCACGTGGAATTCAACAGTGTAAGTTATATTTTTTTATAACTAATATTTTAATAGTTATTAACGCAAAAATCTATTTTTTAAATGGGATACCCTGTATATTTTTCCTTATCCGAATAGAGCTTTAAATTATCATTCTAAAAATATAGCACACTTTATATTTTGCTTAAATCTACTTCAAAATATAAAGGTTTTCAGTTTTTTTACGCGAGTTTTAAATGCACATTTTGTGAGGTAGGCTTTGGACGGAGCGGCAATATCAATTGTTCTTCCCCGCGAGATTCGAAAAATTTGGAGATCATTGTCGGGCGAATGTGCAGAAAATCACGTCGACAGCATGCCTCGAAGATGCCAAATTATTGATGCAGGAGGTGATTGGACCACTTACTACGGTAACTGCGCTGTTGTTAGCACACCAAAGAATACATTGATGGCAAAAAATGTTCTCGAAACACATTTTTTCAAGAATACGAGTGGTCACGTTCTTACTTGACCGACTGTATATTTTATTTGCTGTGTTTTTTGTTTGTTTCCAATAAAATGCCCGGTATTACCCAAATTTCCCCTAATATTGACGCTGAGTAGATAAGTAGATAAAAAACATATCCACAGGATTAAATTAATCAATCTTCCAAAGAGGACTTTTTAAAAAAAGGGAAAATAATAAAGTGAAATATTACAACTTTTTAAATTAATTCCAAAAGATTTATATATATATATATATATATATATATATATATATATATATATATATATATATATATATATATATATATATATATATATATATATATATATATATATATATACAGTCCCTGGCCAAATTATTAGACGCACTGCAAGATTTCATGTAAAATATTAATTACCGAGTGATATTGTACCGTTTTATTATTTTAAATTGATTTGTTTTTTATTTTTATATTATCCAATCAATTACCTATTTATTTGACATAAATAAAACAGCATTAATTTAGAAAAGCATAAGTTTATTAAGTTTTAAAGAAAAGTGAAATTAATGTTAGTAAAAGTCAATATTTAGTTGAGCCACCTTTAGCCGCTATCAAAGCTTTAATTCTGCGCGGCATGCTATCTATCAATGCAAGATTGTACTGTCTCCTGCATTTGAGGATGATGATTCCACACATGAATAATCTTTTCTAGGAGCTGGGTTTTGTTGGTAATCACATCTTTAGCCACTTCTCTTTTCATCAGCTCCCACACATTTTCAATGGGCTATTACCCGGCCAATCCAACAGAGGTATATTTTTTTCTGCCAAAAAAGCTTTAACAGACCGAGCAGTGTGGCAGGGAGCTCCATCTTGCATGAAAGTGAATGGTTCCCCATTTGGAAACCATTCTCTGAGCTGCGGAATCCACCGATTTTGTAATACTTCTTTCTACTGATCTTGCCTCATTATTCCTTTGACGACGTACAGACAGACGTCCAGTGCCCTTGCCGCTGATGACTGACCAAATCATCACTTTGGTGGGATGTTTAACCGTCGGGACGACACAATCAGGATGAAACTTTTCTCCATGACGACGACGCACATACTGAGCTTTATTCTGCAAAATTTCGAATGTGCTTTCGTCACTGAAGCAGACCTGTCAAAAATAGGAAAAATATATAAACTTCCATGTTTATTTGCCTTATTTAACTGAAAATGATAATAATGTATCAATTATTGATTAAATTGCTGTATCTTACCGATCTCCAGAAGTCCACATCTTTGTCTTGCCATTGTTTGGCCCACTTCAGGCGCTTTGCTTTCATTGCAGCTGTTAACTTGGGCTTCCTGGCGGGGCGACAGGCCTTAAAATCTAATTCTTTCAATTTTCTTCGAACAGTGCGCTCAGAAGCATTTACGCTAGCATCCTGGAGTTGTGATTTTATTACCTTTGTGGTAGCAAATCTGTTTTCTACACAAATTTTCTTCAAACATCTCTCTGACCGTGGAGTGAAAATTGGTTTTCTACCGCATCTTTTCTTTCTTTTCGGGCTTAATTCCTTCCCTGACTCAATTTTCTTTTTTATGCGTCGTACACTAGCTTCAGAAACCTCCAATCTTCGTGATATTTCTCGGTTTGTAAATGTTTTCGCAATCACAAGGGCCTTCACTTCAGCTTTTTTACGTGGTGAAAGATCGCCTTTTCTACCCATAATGAAAATAGTCCAGTTACTTTTTTAAAACACTGCATACAAAATAAACTAATAACTGAGTAGTATAAAACTGTTAAACAAACAATCACAGTCCATAAAGCCACAGAAACACGTCCGTACCTGACTCGATTCCGATCGCGACTGATACAGGTTTGTACTTATTTACGTTCATGTATCACTTTGTCAACACAGTGTTGCCATATGTTAAAAATAAAAACAAATATGTAGTCTACAACAATTATTTTAAATAAAAATCAATAATATTGTAGTTTAAATATACCATTATTGCATAAAAACTCTTAAGAAACATAAAATTACTAAAAAAAATACAGTGCGTCTAATAATTTGTCCAGGGACTGTATATATATAGTATACTATAAGTGAAAAGCCTCGACACTTTTAAAGAAAAAAAAACAATGTTTTTGGCAAAAATCGATTTTATTCTTCAACATAGTTTGTTTCAAGAGCGATACACTTATTCCAGTGATCTGTCAACTTTTGAATACCTTTCTTATAGTACGATTTGTCAAGCCCTCGAAAATATGCCTTAGTTTTCCATTCGACTTCTGAGCCAAATCTCCTTCCCTGGAGCCACCTTTTCAAATTTGGAGCGGTAATAATCGTTGGAGGGCAGATCTGGTGCATACGGCGTATGGGGAAGCAATTCATAGCCCAATTGGTCCAATTTCACCATCAATTTTATGGTTGAGCTGGTGCATTATACTGGTGAAACAGTACCCTTTTCTACGCTAAATGCGGTGTTTTCTTCTTGATTTGACCATTCAAACGGTCTAATAAACCAACGTAATAGTATCAGGTGATTGCTCGCTCCTGCTCAAGATAGTCGATCAGTATTATTCCATGTGCATCCCAAAAAATACATGCCAAAACCTTTCCGGTTGATGTTTGTGTTTTTTGACTCTTCGGTCGGCTTTTATGCGTTCCCAGCCACTCTGCGGATAGCCTGATAGAGTCAAGTGTGGATCCATGTTTCGTTTATTGTTTCGAATCGACGCAAAAACTCCTTTTAATGACGCCGTTTTGAATCTTGGACACGTTACTGTTTTTGGTCAATCGTAAAAGTGCGCGGCACCCACCGGGCACATAGCTTTTTCATATGCAAATATTCATGCCAAATATACCTCACGCGTCTGTTCATATCTTCACGATGTCAGCTATCTCTCTTACTTTCACTTTGCGGTCATTCAGACCGATATGGTAGATTTTTTTGTGTTTTTTGAAGTAATTGCCTCATCATTTAACCATCAACATATAGTTTCTTTCGACGGAGCAGAGGTGCTGTAACCCTTCTCAAGCTATTCATCAAATAGCAATGTTTAATCAACACACGAAATTCTTTTTGTTCTATCGTTTTGCAAAAACCAAAAGTAGTGTCACAAAGAACTGTAACTCGCAAACTAATAAACAAAATGTCATGAAAATTTTACACGAATCTTCTGAGAGTCGATAGTAAATGAAAATCATATGGTTTTTTGTTTGTGCTGCCATCTCTCGGAAAGTCCCGGGACTTTTCACCTAATGTAACATGTACATTGTACTTTTTAGCCGCATGTTATCCCCGACAAGCTACTCCCGTAATAAAAGTAACTTTATGTACTCTAAGACTACAAAAGTAACGCTCAAGGAAATATAAATATTTTAGGTACCTAACAAAACTCGATTAAAACAGAAAATAACAGCCTTGAATGAATTTTTTGAAGAGTAGCGTTATTTTCAAACTCTAGTAGTTCGTAAAATCTTTATATTATTCCAAGAGAATATCACGTATCAGTATCACGTCTTAAGAATAGGTGAGAAAGGTAAGACGGCACAAGGAGGAAACTGTGTGTTTATGTATTAGAAACAAAGCAAAATAACTAAATTGTCACTTCCTTTGCCAAAGGTTATATGTATGTTTTCAATCTAATTATAAAAATTTTGGTTTTTGGTCCGGATAATTAACAAATTTTAAGAGGTAATTATTTATAATCAAACATATAAGGGGCTAGGTGAAAGAGGGGGAAGATGTTTAAGGGGTTGCTTCCTATACATATTTCCTTTTAAGGTCGAGGAATCAGAAAAATTGTATTATTTTCAATTATTTAGGCTTAAACACATGATGGGTTAATGAGGTGTGGAAGGGGGGTTAGAGAGGTTGCTTCGTACATATCGTTTTCAGGGTTCTTATGAGTTGAGGAATCTGAAAATGGTATTATTTCTCATTATTTTCAATTTGAACAAAAATAGTGTCTATATAAGGCGAAAATGACTGGTTTCAGTTGTAAAGAGTATCGTAAACAATCGTTTCGTCACCTTCAAATTTTACAAAATTAAGTACAAGAATCGGAGGCGTTATCGTGGTTACCACAAATTGTTGAATTTCACTTATGTGAAATTAAATGAGGTGAGATGTGGGTTGCGTAACACTTCTAAAACGATGTAAGATAGAAAGTTGAGTTCTTAATCATAGTATCTTTCCCATGTATATCCACTCCGGAAACTAATTTTCTAAAGCCGGACTTAAGCAAAACCGACTAAAAAAAATTAGTTTCCGGAAGATCAACAAAAGAGAGAGAAAAATCGCTCATTTTGTCGTATGACATTTGAGGCAGGTCGCGCGTAACGAGACTAAGACTCCATAGTTGAAAGAGAAAAATGACGTCAAGACAAAAATTTCAATACATTAAAAAAGATTTAAACTATAAAAATTCTGTTCCAGTTAAACTAGATTACCTAGGAAACATGCTTAACTGAGCCGACAACTGAAACTTTATTACCGACAACAAATTTATAGAAATTTATATTTTAGTTACAGTTAAATTGTAAGCTATTTAAATCGATGATTTAAATGTTCATATGCTATAAAGTTTGTTAATGAAGCTTGCAACTGCAGTCTGAAAATAGTTATGTTAAACCGCCTGAAAAATTAATAACAGAAAAGCTTAAAAAAACGATATTTTGATCGCAACGCGGAATTTAATATAAACTAATCCAATACACATTAGCTCATCAGTTAGAAGATAAATCTATCCAAGTAACATAGTTTCCGTCAAAAAGCATGTACAATATAAGAACAATTTCTATTCGAGTTCTGATGGTAAAACTTTCTGCATATAGCTTGGAGAAACCAAAAATTTGAAAAAATTTTGGTAAAAATCCTCTTTAGTGTTCCGTACGGAACACTTATAAGATCGCTTCGGTATCTGCCCGTCTGCCTGTGTGTCTGTCTGTCTGTCACATCCTATTTTCCCCAAAACTATTTGACACAGAAAGTTGAAATTTGGCACTAATATAGGAATTGATGGGAACATTAGAGCCGTGTAGTTTTGAAAGCTAAATTTTGACTTAAAGGGTGAGTTTTGGGGGGCGGAAATAAATAATCGGTCAAGTGCAAGTTGAACTTGCGCAATTAGTGTTCCGTACGTTGATTGCTTTTAAAATAAAAAATTTTGTTACGGAGGTATAAAATGATCAGTGACTTCACAAAATACACCCCAAATGAGTTTTCAACAAAGTTCGTTTCCAATCTTTACTGAAAACTGATGACCCTGAAATTTTTATATACCAGATAAATATGCACTCGTGATAATTTTCGTTCAATCAACATCCCATGAAGAATATTCCAGAATTTTTTCAAAATTTTTTGGTCAGTATTTTTCGAAATAAGGAGGGGGGGGGCAGCGATTTTTCGAGATTTTTTAAAAATAATACAAAGAAAAGGAAAGTATTACATTATACATATATTTTTTACTTGTGTTTTCACAAGCTTTCATTTGACACCACACTCGATGACCTAGTAATTTTTTTTTCACTTCTGATTTCACCCCCCAAAACTACCCCTTAAGTCAAAATTTAACTTTCGAAACTACGTAGCTCTGATGAGGTCATCAATTTCTATATTATTACCAAATTTCAACTTTCTATGACAAATAGTTTCGGAGAAAATCGGGTGTCACAGACTGACGGACAAACAGACAGACACCGAAGTCATCTTATAAGTGTTCCGTACGGAACACTAAAAAAATACCAGGTCAGTAGAGTGTCAAATGAAAGCTTGTGAAAACACGAGTTCAAAAATATATATAATGTAATACTTATGCACACTTTTCTTTGTATTATTTTTAAAAAATTGCCAAAAACCGCTGTCCCTCCTTTATTTCGAAAAGTACTGATCAAAAAATTTTGAAAAAATTCTGGAATTTTCTCCACAGGCTGTAGATTGAACGAAAATTATCACGAGGGTAATGTATTACCTTTAATAATTTATCTGGCATATAAAAAAATAACAAAGATTTCAAGGGTATCAGTTTTCAGTAAAAGTCGGGAAAAAACTTTGTTGAAAACTGATTTGATGTGTTTTGTGAAGTTATTGATCATTTTACACCTCCATAACAAAAATTTTTATTTTAAAAGCAACCAACGTACGGAACACTAATTGCGCAAGTCCGATTTGCACTTGGCCGGTTATTTAATTTTTATCTTATCTTCATAGTTATACAGTAATACCCCGCTTTACGCGAGGGATACGTTCCGAAAAAAATCGCGTTAACTGAAATTCGCGTATATCGAGGTTTATGATTAAACATAGTCAAAATTTAATACAAAAAAATACAAATCATTTTAATCAATCACTTTAATTCTAAGAACACTTTATGCAATACATACTCTTATTTTTTACGGAAAAATACATCTATTGTCTTTTGGGTAACGTTTTGTTTACGTTCTTGTAAAATACGTTCATAACACCCAACACTGTTTTTAATTGTTTGACACACGGTCAAGACACGGTCATCATTATTGTCTATACTCTGCAATATGTCCAAACCTGAATAAATTTTTGAAAGTGCATTTTGTATTTCCCCTGAAGATAAAACTTTCTCTTCTACTTGTTCTTCCTCATCGTAGATAGGATTATTCTGTAACTCGATCAGATCTTCATTGCTAATAGGATCGTCGTGCGTTGCTACAAGTTCTACGAGATCTTCTACCGTGACATCTTCAAGTTCAGACCCCTCAATCATTGCAGCAATGTCTTCAAGCACTTGTCTCTGCATCTGGACAATTCTTCTAGGTGCTTCCACTACATCTGGCCAAAGATTACGCCACACCCCATTCATACAACTCATTTTAACTTCCTTCCAAGCCTCTTCTATGTTGTGAATAGACTTCATAATGTTGTATGACTTCCACCACTCTCGCATAGACTGTCTTCCTTCCCCGTCAGTTTCATGAATTAGTTGGCTAAAAGTGCGGCGATGGTAATAAGCTTTGAAGTTTGCTATTGCTCCCTGGTCCATAGGTTGTAATATTGACGTAGTGTTTGGTGGAAGGAACTTTACGTACACTTTTAAGTCTCTGGGCGTATCAAGTGAGGTTGGATGTCCTGGGGCATTGTCTAAGAGTAATATAACTTTAGGTTCAAGCCCATTTCTGTCACAGTATGATTTGACTGATGGGCAAAAACTATTAGAATACCATTCTTGAAAAATTTCCCGTGTAACCCACGCCTTTCTGTTTGATCGCCACACAACTGGTAGACTTGTCTTGTCTGTGCCTCGCATTGCACGGGGTGTTTCTGAATGGTACACTAGTAAAGGTTTCAGTTTGAAATCACCAGTGGCATTACCACCCAGCAGAAGTGTTAGTCGATCTTTCGCAGCTTTGAAACCACTGGCTTGACGTTCTTCCTTAGAAATGAATGTTCGAGATGGCATTTTTTTCCAGTAAAGTGCGGTCTCATCAACATTGAAGATGAGACAAGCAGGAATTTTCTCTCGTCTAACGAAGTCTTGAAACTTGTCTGGAAACTCAGCTGCAGCTTGAATGTCCGCGCTGGCCGCCTCGCCTGTTATGTGGATATTGTGAAGATTAGAACGCTGCTTGAACCGATGGAACCAGCCTCTGCTGGCAGCAAAAGTCGGAGTGGCACTCCCTTCTCCTTCTTTTGTTTTCAGCATCTCATACAAAGATTTTGCTTTTGTGCATATGAGATCTTGACTTAGTGGTGTGTTCTTCTTATTCAAATCTTCGATCCAGACTGACAGTAATTTCTCCATTCTTTCTAAGATAGATGATCTCGAACGAGAAAGTTTTGTTGCACTTATAGGTGTTGAACCTTCGCTGGAGATTTTAATTTTTTCCCGATTTTTATAAATCGTTCTCACAGTCGATTCTGAGAGTCCAAAATCTCTCCCAACAATTGTTGCTTTGCCTCCATTTTCCATTCTTCTTAACACTTTCATCTTCAATTCCAAAGTGACGCTTTTACGCTCTTTTTTCTTTACAGGCGGCATTTTTTAACGTAGGGTTAAATTATGTATGTATGTATCTCCAATAAATATTAAAACAAAACTGCCAGCCGACCGAACTAACATTACGGAACAAATGAACACACGAAACGAACGAGGAAATCCCCATAGAACAAAGTCGAAGGACAGGGAATTCCCAATTCTTCAAAGAGAATATTCAGAGAAAGCGGGGATCCCCCCGCGACCATAGAGAAGTTAATGACTACATGAGCGCGAAATTTGAAATTCGCGTTATAGTGAAACCGCGCGTAACGGGGTCGCGCTAAGCGGGGTATTACTGTATCCCCAACGCTATATTTTAAAACAAAACTATTTAACTTTTTTCTTCGTGTCCAGGGGCTGCATTAAAAGTTTTAGTTTCTCCAAGTCACATTTTACTAATTGTGATATATATTTCAGGTTCAAATAGTATAAAATTAGGTATAGCTGTCTACATGCATAAAATGTTTACTACCAATTGGCAAAAAACGCAATAATCCACTCTACAAAATAGCAATATTGATTTATGCTTCTAAAAAAGGACAACGCAAGTACTGATAACCATGACAACTAATAATTTAAATAAATGATAAAATAGGTGCAAAACACCAAAATCGATTAATGCTAGGAACTGCTAAAAAAGGATAATGTAAGTACTGATAACGTCAAGTAATAAGTTAAATTAATTATTAAAAACTATTTAATCTTATCAAAGGTACTTAAAATTACAGTACGTTTAAAGGGCGTTGCGCTGGTCAACGAGAAATAAAAATCCCCCCATCTTGTAGTGAATTCTACATATTATTAAAATACGGGGCACTACCTCGCGTCCGTGACGATTGTTATTTGTCGTTTGGCGGGAAAATTCTAATTTTCTAAAGTTTAAAGTCCGAAAATCATTCTGTTGTAAAATATCGGAAAGATTTAATGGGAAAAAGTATTTAGAATTACATTTTATGGTAGTATACAAAACCGACTGAACAAAAGTCGTATGTATTTTGACAGTTTTTAACCGATAAAAATATGATCGGAAGGAGATTTATATTTCCTGAATTTGAAATACATTGGTTAGATTGAGAGAAGAATTATAAAATTTGTTTATTGATTCCAAGCCACATTTTACTTCTTTCACACCCAATAATTAAAAAATTACGACTTTCATAAAACCTCAACTGTCGCAGGGACAATTATCAAGTATTTTTACCCTAAACCATGCAGTTGAGATTTCTGTTTTTTTAAGGACACTCTAGCATTATATTTTTATTGCAAAAAAGAAAAGAAAACTAGTAAATTAATATTTACTAAAGGCAATAAAGACATTGACTAGACAGCAACACAAAAAATAAATAAATTACAGACACTTAACAAATTGAATAAATAAAAAACCATAAACTTAAAAAAATTATCTAGGTCTCTATCTACGCACCGAATTGTTCGTAAATGTTATTCTTTTAAAACATTTCTTAACATGTGAGAAGTAACAGAATTAATACACTGCTGTATTTGATTTTCCAAATGATCAATATTTCTGAAAGATCTCTAAGAATAAACTGTGTTGAGTAACCCCATAAAAATATCAAGCGGTGTTAGGTCCGAAGATTTCGCTGGCCAAAGATTAGCAGAGTAAAGTCTAATCCAATGGTCTTTAAACCGTTCATCCAGCCATCCTCGCGCTTGTAGCGTACTGAGAATGGACGCACTGTACGCTAAAAAAAAGTAAGCTCAAAATCTCAGAGGCTTTTAATAAAATAAAGAAAAGTGAATCTTTATTAAATTATCTTAACCCTTAAGCAGTAAATTTAACTTTCAATTAACGATTTGAACCCTTAAAACCGTAAAAATAAATAATAAAAAACTTTTAACTTTTTTTTTTATTATTGTACATGGTTGACGGTATTATTTCTGCCATCTCAGAACAAACTGTCAAAAGTGGTTACATAATATAATTTAACCTTTAAAAATGATAAAAATGACTGATAAAACCATGACCAAAGCTGATAAGAAGTTCCTAAATAATGAAAAGAACACTCATTTCAGCTACATAGGGTGTTAAAATGGTAAAATGTTTAACTGTGCAGACTTTCCTTGTCATATTTCTCATAATCTGTATTCAATTACCTTTCAAATGATACCTTCCGCTTCAATATTCATAGGAAAATGCTTTGATATTAATTTTTTCAGTTTTTTTTTAGCTCATAGTAGGACGCACCATCTTGTTGAAAAAATAGGCCACTGCGCGACCGTAGTGGAAGTTCATGTAAAAAATTAAATATTTCTGTGTTTAAGAATTGCAGGTCGCTTTCCTTTAAAAACATTTGATAATTGTCCGTGCGACAGTTGCAGTTTAACGAAAATCTGAATTTTTTAATTATTGATTGTAAAACAAGTAAAACATAACTTGAAATTAAAAAATAAATGTTTAAATTCTTGTGGCAATCTGACAAATATATTTCAAATTCAAAAAATCAAAATTTCCTTATGTTTGTTCAATCTGTCCAAAACTTTGCACATTTCTATAAAATGGAATTCCAAAAACTTTTTTTTAATACATCTTTTCGATATTTTAACAAAGAGAGTGATTTTGTAGTTTAAACTTTAGAAAATTCCAATCTCCCGCCAAACGACAAATGACGAACAGTTTTCAAGTGATATAGAATTAGCCTATAAACACACTTTCCTTCTAAATTTAATAATAAAGAAAAATCCCATATGTCACACAATATATATATATATATATATATATATATATATATATATATATATATATATATATATATATATATATGTATAGTAGAACCCCGGTTATCCGAGGTAACGTGGGGGCACCCTCCTCGGATAACTGAAAACTCGGATAAACCGGATTTGTTTTTTATTCATTCAAAAAATAAACACCAATACTTTAAACCGATGTATTAACGTTTTTAACATATAAATAGATACATGCATTATAAAACAGTGAAATAGGTATCTATGCGCTTCTGTTTCATATTGCATCTTCTTTTTCTCGCTGCAATCCTGCTGCTTTTTCCAAAGAAGCAAAACCTTCTTGATCAGAGATCTCACCTACTCCATAATGTCGTGCAACAACTTAAATTGTCTCCCCTGCTTCAATTCTTCTGATGGCTTTTAATTTTTCTTCAATAGGAACGATGATTCTTTTACGCTTGTTTTGCTCCATTATAATACGACAAACAAAAATTCAAAAAAGCAGTTCGTATTAATTACATTTAACTACCAGAACTCCAACCAAATAAATTAGGTGAGTATACTCGTACTTCTCCGTAGTAAACGCTATAACGCACTGCATTCGCGCAAATTTACATGCTGAAAGAGTCCAAAAACATAAATAGGGGAACCCCTTACACGGGCCAGGGGGATTCCCCGAAGGCCCCGACGATCTTAAATGGAAATATGTAGAAGTTCGGTTAATACGCAGCATAGACGCGCGTACCTCGGATAATCAGATTCTTAGATTAGCTCGGTTAATCCGGAGCTCGGATAATCGCGACTAGGTTAATCGGGGTTCTACTGTATACATATATATATATATATATATATATATATATATATATATATATATATATATATATATATATATATATATATATATATATCACTTGAAAACTGTTTGTCGTTTGTCGTGAGATCGGAATTTTCTAAAGTTTAAACTGGAAAATCACTCTCTTTGTTAAAATATCGAAAATATCTATTAGAAAAAAGTTTTTGGAATTCCATTTTAAGGAAATGTGCAAAATTTTGGATATGTAGATTGAACAAAGATAAGGAAATTTTGATTTTTTGAATTTGAAATATATTTGTCAGATTGCCACAAGAATTTAAACATTTTTTGATTTCAAGTTATGTTTTACTTGTTTTACAATCAATAATTAAAAAATTCAGATTTTCGTTAAACTGCAACTGTCGCACGGACAATTAACAAATGTTTTTAAAGGAAAGCGACCTGCAATTCTTAAACACAGAAATATTTAATTTTTTACATGAACTTCCACTACGGTCGCGCAGAGGCCTATTTTTTCAACAAGATGGTGCGACCCACTATGAGCTAAAAAAAAATGAAAAAATAATACTCAAAGCATTTTCTTATGAATATTAAAGCGGAAGGAGTCATTTGAAAGGGGACTACAGATTATGACAAATATGACAAGGAAACATTTAACCATTTTAACACTCTATGTTATGTAGCTGAAATGAGTGTTTTCTTCATTATTTATGAAATTCTGATCAGTTTTTGTCATGGTTTTATCAGTCATTTTTATCATTTTTAAAGGTTAAAAGGTTTAAATTAAGGTTAAATTATATTATGTAACCATTTTTGAAAGTTTGTTCTTGGAGGGCAGAAATGATACAGTCAATCACGTAAAATAACAAGAAATTAAGTTAAAAGCTTTCTATTATTGATTTTTATGGTTTTAAGGGTTCAAATCGTTAATTGAAGGTTAATAAAATAAAAGGTTGCTCCCACGTTTGGGGCTCCGCTCCCAAACATACACTGCATTTGTTGGATTCTGTTCAGAGAAGAGCGGTCCGTCTGATTGGGGACCCGGAATTGACCGGCGGCCTTGATTCGCTGGAACATCGAAGAACGGTTGGCGACTTGAGTCTGTTCTACAAGTATTTTCATGGAAAGTGTTCGAAGGATGTAGCCCGCTTAATTTCTCCCAAAGCGGTGCATGTTAGAAATACACGTCGCGCTGGTGCTTCGCATCCGTATGAGGTTCAGCTTGTTACTCCGCGTACGACGCTTTTCAAGCAATCTTTTATATGGAGAACGTCATCCCTTTGGAATAATTTGCCCAGCGCTGTGTTTCCCACCGAGTACAATTTACAGCGATTCAAGAACAACGTGAATCGCTTTTTCCGCACTCGTGCCGCTCCTGGAGCGCTTTAGGGACTTCCCTGCAGCACGTGTGCTAGACCAATAAAAAAAAAAATAAAAATTACTACTTAAGGGTTAAGATAGTTCAATAATGATTAACTTTGGTTTATTTCATTAAAAGCCTCTAGGATTTTGAGCTCACTTTTTTTAGCATACAGTGCGTCCATTCACAGTACGCTGCAAGCGCGAGAATGGCTGGATGAATGGTTTAAAGACCAGTGGATTAGACTTTAATCCGCTAATCTTTGGTCAGCGGAATCTTCGGAGCTAACACCGCATGATTTTTTTATGGGGTTACCTCAAGAACACAGTTTATTCTTCGAGATCTTTCAGAAATGTTGAACATTTGGAAAATTCAATAGAGCAGTGCATTAATTGTGTTACTTCTCACATGTTAAGAAATGTTTTTAAAAGAATTACATTTACGAACAATTCGGTGCGTAGATAGAGACCTAGATAATTTTTTTAAGTTTATGGTTTTTTATTTATTCAATTTGTTAAGTGTCTGTAATTTATTTTTTTTGTGTTGCTGTCTAGTCAATGTCTTTATTGCCTTTACTAAATATTAATTTACTAGTTTTCTTTTTTTTTGCAATAAAAATATAATGCTAGAGTGTCCTTAAAAAAACAGAAATCTCAAATGCATAGTTTAGGGTAAAAATACTCGATAATTGTCCCTGCGACAGTTGCGGTTTTATTAAAGTCATAATTTTTTAATTATTGGTTGTGAAAGAAGTAAAACGTGACTTGGAATCAATAAATAAATTTTAAAATTCTTCTATCAATCTAACTAATGTATTTCAAATTCAAGAAATATAAATCTCCTTCTTTTGTTCAATCGATTCTGTATACTACCATAAAATGTAATTCTAAACACTTTTCCCAATAAATCTTTTCGATAAGACTTTTCGACTTTAAACTTTACAAAATTCAAAAATTAGAATTTTCCCGCCAAACCACAAATAACAATCGGCACGGACCCGAGGTAGTGCCCTGTATTTTAATAGTATGTAGAATTCACTACAACATGAAGGAATTTTTACTTCCTGTTGACCAGCGCCTTTCAAACTTACTGTAATTTCAAGTACCTATGATAAGATTAAACAGTTTTTAATAATTAATTTAACTTATTAGTTGACGTTATCAGTACTTACATTATACTTTTTTAGCAGTTTCTAGCAATAATCGATTTTGATGTTTTGCACCTATTTTATCACTTATTTAAATTATTAGTTGTCATTGTTATCAGTACTTACGTTGTCCTTTTTTATAAGTTCCTAGCATAATACAAATTTGTATGCATGTTTAATTTTCTATATTTGAAACTGAAATATATATATCAAAATTAGTAAAATGTGACTTGGAGAAACTAAAACTTTTAATATATGCAAAATAAAGTCCCTTTGACATGAAGAAAAAAGTTAAATAGTTTTGTTTTAAAATATAGCATTGGGGATATAACTGTAAAGGTAAGATAAAAAATAAATAACCGGCCAAGTGTATGTCGGACTTGCGCAATTAGTGTTCCGTACGTTGATTGCTTTTTAAAATAAAAATTTTTGTTATGGAGGAAAAAAATGATCAATAACTTCACAAAACACATCAAATCAGTTTTCAACAAAGTTTTTTCCCGATCTTTACTGAAAACTGATGCCCTTGAAATTTTTGTTGTTTTTTTATATGCCAGATAAATTATTAAAGGAAATACAAAGAAAAGTGTGCACAAGTATTACATTATATATATTTTTGAACACATGTTGTCACAAGCTTTCATTTGACGCCCTACTGACCTGGTATTTTTTTTTCATTTCCGCCCCCAAAACTCACCCTTCAAGTCAAAATTTAACTTTTAAAACTACAAGGCTCTAATGGGGCCATCAACTCCTACCTTAGTGCCAAATTTCAACTTTCTGGGTCAAATAGTTTTGGGGAAAATCGGATTTGACAGACGGACAGATAGACACACAGGCAGGTAGACAGACACCAAAGTAATCTTATAAGTGTTCCGTATGGAACACTAAAAAGGATTTTTACATCAAATTTTTTTTAAATTTTTGGTTTCTTCAAGCCATATGCAGAAAGTTTTACCACCAAAACTCGAATAAAAATTGTTCTTATATTGTACAGGCTTTTTGACGGAAACTATGTTACTTGGATAGATTTATCCACCATCTGATGAGCTGATGTGTATTGGATTAGTTATTATTAAATTTAGCGTTGCGATCAAAATATCGGTTCTTAAGCTTTTCTGTTATTAATTTCTCAGGCGGTTTAACATAACAATTTTCATACTGCAGTTGCAAGCTTCATTAAGAAACTTTATAGCATATGATGATTTAAATAGCTTACAGTTTAACTGTAACTAACAAAATATAAATTCCTATAAATTTGTTGTCGGTAATAACTTTTCAGTTGTCGACTCAGCTAAGCATGTTTCCTAGGTGATCTAGTTTAACTGTAACAGAATTTTTATAATTTAAATCTTTTTTAATGTACTGAAATTTTTGTCTTGACGTAATTTTTCGCTTTCAATCATGGTGTCTTAGTCTCGTTACGCACGACCTGCCTCAAACGTCGTACGACAAAATGGGCGATTTTTCTCAAGTTTATGTTGATTTTCCGGAAACTAATTTTTTATAGCCGATTTAGGCTTTAGAAAATTAGTTTCCGGAGTGGATATACATGGGAAAGATACTATGATTAAGAACTCAACTATCTTATCTTACATCGTTTCAGAAGTGTTACGCAACCCACATCTCACCTCATTTAATTTCACATAAGTGAAATTCAACAATTTGTGGCAACCATGATCACGCCTCCGATTCTTGTACTTAATTTTGTAAAATTTGAAGGTGACGAGACAATATATATATATATATATATATATATATATATATATATATATATATATATATATAGGGTGTTCTCTACTCTCTAAAATAAGCTACTTAGCCTAACTAATATAAAAGGTACATATAATAAAGTAGCTATCGTCCTTCAAAACCACATAGATTTGTTAATTTAATTAAATGCAGCCCTGAAAAAACTAAACCATAATAAAATAACTTAAAGGCTACTACCCGATCAAACAGATTAAAATAGGCCATTGAACTGTCAATCCCGTTAACACTCTTCATTACCGATCACTTTCGCTTTCCGTATAACAGTGCAGTTTCCGGAAACACAATACAAAACAAAAAAATCAAAATAACACTATGGAGAAGTAAATGATATCGTGATGTCAATATGTTAAAGTAGTATAATAACACTACTTTCTCTTGGCTGGATTGGATGCAATTTTAATGCAGCTATTTCTGATAGTTAAAATGTGATCCACCTGCTTTAAATAAAGCTCGAAAATTATTAAGAGTGTAGAATTCCAGGAAATTCAAACTTAGTGAAATCATCAACAAAGCAAAAAAGTGCTGAAAGGAAGTCAAAATCATACAAGCCAAAAAAAGAAACAAAAATTCCATCAAAAATATAACAATTTTCTTCTCTAACCCTTTTCGTCTTTTTTTTTGTAAAACTATCAATAGCGAGTATTATTTAGAAGTATTGAAATGTTTGACAAGATAATTTATTGTCTTCTGCCTAAATAACGTGATCCCCAGACAACTAATGTTTCTTACACCATAATGCAATCACACTTACTCATTGGTCGTTAATTTTTAACTCAAAATGAAGTCTGTGTCGAACCATTCGCCGTATTCATCTGATTTAGCACTTTGTGTCTTTTCACTATTCCCAATAACTTGAAAGCGATGAAAATTTGATGATCTGCCTACTGACATTTTGAAAATACCACGGACAGACTACCCTGGATTTATTTCCTGGAATTCTACATAAATTGAGGCGATTTAGACCACTCAGCCTAAATAAAATGCATAAAATTAAAACAACGATTTAATTGAGGTAATGTCAGGCTGTATACAGTTATGTTGTTACACGAATGAATGTTATAATGTCAAGGTTAGGTAAACAAGGTAATCGCGAACCGCAAGACTTTATGAATGTATACGTATGCCAAATAAATTAGAAATCGCCGTTCTTTTTTGTGCGATTCGTGAAATTTAGGTGACTTATTGCATACTCTAAGAAGAAATAAATGACTCAATATTTATCAGGGCACAGACTTTTAGACCACCGCAAAATTCCACGACTATTTCTGAACCAATTTACTTCCGAGTACACGGTGTGCCTCAAAGTAAACAGGACTTTTTCAAAATAGCCAATGTTAGTGGCGCCACCTATTAGATATAATATGCACTGGAATTATGTCTAATTTTCATGACAATAGGATGAATAAAAGCTGAAATATTGCGCCTAAACTAACAGTGTCTTTTAGCTATCACACTGTGGTTCAGGAATTTAATTTTTCGTTCAAAATTATCTACAGGTCTTAATTTCCAACCGATTTAGATAATTTTTTTTTAAATATTTGTAACTAAATTTCAAACAATCTCTCGAAGCCGATATTTGAATTATGGCCAGTTTTTGATTATTTTTCTACCATTTTTGGATAATTTTTAGTATTTTTTTTGAAATTAAATCGAAAATAAATATGTAAATGAAGTCACCAAAGCAATTTATGTTTCTTGATCCACATAATCTGAAATTTATTGTTTCAAGACCTAAAGGTCGCAAGGTGAATTAACAGCAATTTTTCGGCCATTATTTAAACATATTTTGATCATCATTTTAACTAGATCTCAAGACCTAAAAAGCCGTAAGATGAATCATCATAGCCATTTTTGATCATTTTTCGTCAAGTGGTCTATATTTTTCGATCTAAATAATCTGATGTTCAATATTTCAAAACCTAAAAGTCGCAAGAGAAGAACCATTTTCTAGCCATTTTTCCTCATTTTTGTCACATTGATTTGTACAAGTCAAAGCGGTTTATGTTTTTTGATTCAGATAATCTAGTAGTCAATGTTTTAAGATCTAAAAATCGCAACGTGAATCAACAAAGCCATTTTTACCCTATTTTGACCTAATGTATGGAGCCCTATACTTACCGTAATCTACGAGGCATGTTTTTTAAGTAAGTACCGTTTTGGAATTAAAAAAAGACGTGCAAAGATATCGCTATAATTTTATTTTTACATGAAAGCCTGTACCTTAATCTACTTTTCTACATAATTTCCGTGAATATTGAGGCACTTGTCATAACGTGGCACCAGTTTTTGAATACCCTCCTCATAAAATTCTGCCGCCTGACTTGTTAACCACTGTATCACAAATGTTTTGACTTCGTTATCGTCTTGAAGACGCTGACCACCCAGGTGCTTCTTCAAGTGCAGGAACAAATGGTAGTCGCTGGGCGCCAGATCAGGGCTGTATGGAGGATGATCTAGAGTTTCCCATTTAAAAGATTTGATGAGATCTTTGGTCCGATTAGCCACATGTGGACGGGCATTGTCATGCAGCAAAACGATACCCTTACTCAACTTGCCACGTCTTTTGTTCTGGATTGCACGACGCAGATTGTTCAATGTCTCACAATAAGACGCTGCATTGATTGTCTCATTACGAGGCAGAAACTCCACTAGCAATACTCCTTTTCTGTCCCAAAAAACTGTGCACATGATTTTTGCGGGCAGAAATTGTTTGCTTAAACTTCACTTTTTTGGGTGATGATGAATGTCGCCATTCCATGGATTGTTGTTTCGATTCTGGTGTGACGTAGGCCACCCATGTTTCGTCACCAGTAACAATTTGGTCCAAAAAATGTTCACCTTCATTGTGGTACCGCTCAAGGAAAGTCAATGCACTGACTAAACGTTGGGTTTTGTGCAAATCCGTCAACATTTTTGGAACCCAACGTGAACACAATTTCCGGTAATTCAAGTTCTCGGTCACAATGCGATACAAAACACTACGAGAATATTGAGGAAAGCAGTCGCACAATGATGAAATTGTAAAGCGTCTGTTTTCTCTCACCTTTTCGTCCACTTTCTGCACCAAATCTTCATTAACGACCGAAGGACGCCCACTCCGTTCTTCATCATGCACATTTGTGCGGCCATCTTTAAATGCTCTCACCCATTTCCTTACCATTCCATCACTCATAATGTTTTGTCCGTAAACTTCACAGATCTCACGATGAATATCGATGGTTTTACGCCTTTAGCACTAAGAAATCGTATAACAGCCCGTACTTCACAATCGGCGGGACTCACGATTGTCGGAGGCATCTTAAAACACTCAGTAAACAACGTATACAATGAAGAATCAGACTGTAATGGCATCAGTGCGTAGACATGAGATGTAGGTTACCAGCGCGCATGCGCGGAACGTCGACCGTATCGCTGCGGCGGCGGAATCGCAAAACGGTACTTACTTAAAAAACATGCCTCGTAATATATCGCGCCCAATACGACAGAAAGGCTTCTTAACCTAATATAACCTAATGTATAGAACAAATATAAATCGCTTTGGATTGTTGTAATCAAGATTGTAAATCTGGCTAAAATGAGGAAGAATGGTCAAAAATGATAAAAAAATTCACCTTACCACTTTTAGGTCTTGAGACATTGAATATCTGATAGTATGAATTAAAAAATATAAATCGCTTTGGATTGTTGTTCATTCACCTTACGACTTTTTAGGTCTTGAGACATTGAATATCTGATTATGTGGATTAAAAAATATAAATCGCTTTGGTTTGCTCTAATCAATATCTGACTAAAATGATGATAAATGGTCAAAATATCTCCAAATAATGGCTGAAAAATGGCTATGTTGATTCACCTTGCAACTTTTAAGTCTTAAAACAACAAATTTCAGATTATGTTGATCGAGAAACATAAATTGCTTTGGTTTGTTCATTCAAATATTGCAAACTTCGAAAAAATTACTAAAAATTATCCAAAAATTGTAGAAAAATAACGAAAAATAATGCCATAATGCAAAAATCAGCTTCGAGAGATTTTTTGGAAATCTAGTTACGAGTATTTAAAAAAAAATTATCCAAACCGGTTGGAAATTAAGACCTGTATGTAATTTTAAACGATAAATTCAATTCCTGGACCACAGTGTAAAACTTTTACCGAGACGTACTGATTGATAAAATATGTTTATGGTGATGATTATCTACCCGTAAGAGAGTGCCTGGGTTGTATATATAATAGTTTTAAAAAAGATTGTGAGGACCTAAATGACAACGTACATGTTGGTAAACCAAAATTCGTGAAAACCGAAGAAAACATCGAAAGTGTCCGTGAATTCTTAAAAAAAGAGCCGGCATCTTCGTTGCGATACATGAAAATTGAATTAAATATGCCCAAAGCTTCAATCCATCGCATTTTGACTGAGCATTTGGGGCTTAGAAGAATTTGCCCATGGCTTGTACCACACAAATTAACTGATGACCAAAAATTGTTTCAAATTTAACATTGTAAAGACTTGATTAAATAGTCAAAACAGGACAAAATTTTCAAGTATTCCGTTGTACCGTAACATTGTCGACGAGACGCAGTCTTTTTAAAATTATCCAGAAACCAACCGCCAAAGCTCCGAAAAAAGTCGTTGGGAGAAATCAAAAGCGAAAACAATGTTGATTTGTTTCTACTATTCGGAGGCTATAGGGTACAAGGCATTTATTCAACTCCGACAACCATGGTCATCCAGGTACTAACGGAAAACAATGACAAATTAGATGCTTATACTGCACTTTGTCGGTGACTTATTTAATTTATATATTAATTTAATTTTTCGTTAGTACTTGGATAAAGGCTGAAAACTGTGTTCTTGTATTTGCTGAACCTAGCCCAACTGATGAGCCGTGATACAGCGAAACGCGTCTTGGGATGGTCCGGCAAATACAAAGCACACTTTCGGGACCTTCTGACGTGCGGATCTTTCGATTCTCTTTTAGTTGTTTCACGCTATATACAAATATATATATATATATATATATATATATATATATATATATATATATATATATATATATATGTATGTATGTATGTATGTATGTATGTATGTATGTATGTATATATGTACATGCCCACCTAGAAATTTCAATGTAACTGCCAAAATTTAATACCTAATTAAACCTTTTTATTATATTAGGTAAATTTAATTGTTCTTAACAAGTGTCCATCATAAAATTGTTTAGATAAGCCTTTTTTGGTGAAATTAAAAACCAATTAGAACAAATTTCCAAGTTTTGCATTATAATCGTTTTGAGGCGATTTCTGAGAAATCCAGTTGAAGTAAGAACTCATTTCAAGTTTGTAGGGATTATGGAAATTCCTAGTGACATTTTATGATAAAAACTATGCTATAAATACCATTGCCCTTTTGGAAATTAACCATTCGCAAACAGTACGTTGTCATTGATACAGGCTCAACTCTTTGTGAAAATGCCAAAAACGAAAGAAGTTTTCCGTTGAAAATCGGGCTCTGATAATTGCGAGACATCAAAATGGTTACTCGAGTCGACAAATCGCGAGTGATATGCGGATGCCAAGGAGATCGGTGGACTACATCGTAAAAAAAGTTTCTGCGCGACATGGAATTCTCAACCAAAAGCCTTGGGAAGGAATCGAAAAACGACTCCCGCTGAAGAAGACGTAATCGCCGCCTAACCGTACCAAAAATCACGGCTCAAGTAAACCTGGACCGGCCTATCCCCATCAGCGTGATAACTGTGAATAATAGGTTAGCAGAAGGTGAACTACACGGGAGAGTTGCAGTGAGGAAACCACTTCTTAGGTAAGTGAATAAATGTAAACGATTAGAATGGGCCCGAGAATATGAAAATTGGACATTAGAACAATGGAATTTCGTCCTTTGGAGCGACGAATCTAAATTTGAAATTTTCGGTTCAAATCGACGAGTGCGGCGGTCAGCTGGAGAGAGGATGTTGGAAGCCTGTCAGTTACCTACAGTAAAACATGGTTGAGGTTCAGTAATGGTTTAGGGTTGTTTGGAAACGGTATAAATCTTTAGGATAGAAGGAATCATGAGAAAACAACAGTATCAAGAAATTTTGCTAATTCAAATATATTTTTCAGGGGAAATTTATTTTTCAGCATGACAACGACCCTAAACATTCTGCTAAACAAATTAGAGAACTTTTGGACTAACAGAAATCCAATGACGTCCTGGAAGTGATGACTTGGCCTCAACAATCACCCGACTTGAACCCCATCGAATTGCTGTGGGACCATTTGGACAGGTGTTTTCGAAAAACTCAATCCAACATCAGAAAATCACTTGTGGGAATTTTTACAAGCAGAATGGGTTAAAATAACCGAAGAAACTGCTGGGCAGAATGCTGAAACTCTGAAAAGCGGTAATTAAAAACAAAGGTCACATAGATGAGAAAAACCCTGGAAAATTATGAATATTTTTTTGATTTTATAGACTGTAAATAATGTAAAAATAAATAATAATTCATTAAAATTAAAAAACACTAGGTGGGCAAATACTTTCTGACGGTAGTGTAGTAATGTAGACTGCTAGTATAACGATTTTACCACGTTCAAAGTAGCATGGGACCCTGGCGGCCGGAATTTAAATCTCGAGAGCAAGTAAACTTAGCTTGCCCGTTTATTTACGTTTAAGGTTAGTTTTTGGTCATATAGTATCACTGTGCTATTTTTATCAACTTTCTTATAAGTTTCTAATACATAAGCGGAATTGGAATACTTCAAAAAATCCGTAACAAAGCCAATACTAATAACCGGTCAAGCGCAAGTTGGACTTGCGCAATTAGTATTCCGTACGTTGATTGCTTTTAAAATAAAACTTTTTGTTACGAAGGTATAAAATGATCAATGACTTCACCAAACACACCCCAAATGAGTTTTCAACAAAGTTTTTTTCCGATCTTCACTAAAAACTGATGACCTTGAAATTTTTGTTTTTTTATATACCAGATAAATTATTAAAGGTAATGCATTCGTGATAATTTTCGTTCAATCTACACCCTGTGGAGAATATTCCAGAGTTTTCTCAACATTTTTTTATCAGTACTTTTCCAGATAAGGTGGGGGGACAGCGATTTTTTAAAAATAATACAAAGAAAAGTATTACATTATATATATTTTTGAACTCTTGTTTTTACAAGCTTTCATTTGACACCTCACTCGATGACCCTGTAATTTTTTTTTTTAAATTCCGATTTCACCCCCCAAAACTAACCCCTTAAGTCAAAATTTAACTTTCAAAACTACACGGCTCTGATGAGGCCATCTTTTCCTATATTAGTACCAAATTTCGACTTTTTATGTCAAATAATTTCGGAGAAAATTGGATGTGAAGGACGGACAGACACCGAAGTGATCCTATAAGTGTTCCGTACGGAATACTAAAAAATACACACCATTTTACAACTAAAACCACATTAGTAATTATTGTATTTTTACATACATTACCCCTAACTGGAAAATTCTACAATGATAATTATTTCAAAGGCAATTTTACAGTCGCAGATCTGCTCCTGTTGTTTAAATCATGTCTCCAAAATCGTCGAAATCTTTATTTTTATCCTTCCGTTAATAAATATTTTATCCCCGCCATGCAATGCGCCGAATCAGCGTTCATAAAAAATTCAAACATGTAGCTATCTAAAATGCTGATGTTCCAATTACTTTTTGAGGAAAATTATGGGCTTTGTAAATTAAAATTGTATGGAGTTCTCGATCAGAACTTTATCCAGTGAATACAAATGTTTCTTATAATTATTGCTATCGAAGTTATCATTTATATACCGCTGTCTATTAATTAGAAACTCGAAAAAAAAGTTCTATTTTGTTTGGATACCTAAAGCTTTAATTCCCAAATTACAAGGGTTCACTACAATAGATTTAACCCTAGATTGAAATATATTAAATGATAAGACTTTTATTAACGTATTATTTTGTTACCAACAATAATAAAAAAAAATCGATTACAAAGCGCTTTTCGAAGATAATCCATTGCTTGGTTTGTGACGTGAGGGCAAATTGTTCTCTTTAATTAATCATTCTCAATCAGTTTTGGCTTAACTCAGCTTATTGACGAACCAACACGGATCCCTGATTGGGACGGGGAGTTCGCCAGTCTTCTTGATCTGTTTTTAACCACCTATCCGGAGATTTACAGTCAGCGTAAATCCGCCGTTAAGTTCTTCCGACCATAAACTGCTTTCGACATCGAGTGTTCTACCAATGAGTGGCAGAGAGGTGCCTAATCCGCGCAAGATTTGGCACTACAAATCTGCTAAATGGGAAGCTCTCATGGATCTCATTGTTTTCCATCCGACAACCCATCTGACTGCGCCAGGGAGGTCCTTGATGTTATTTCGGCTGGTATGGAAGCTTACACCCCTTTTTCGAAGAAACGCCCCTCCAACGGCAAGCTTTGGTTTGACCGAAAATGCAAAGAAGCTTCTAAACATCTTGCCTACCGACAATGGTGTGAAAATCCTAACACCATAAATCGTTAACACCTTTGTTTGTACAGATGCAAAGGAATTATCGACGAAACCAAGGATGCACACAATCAATGGTGTCTTCAGACACCGTATCATAAAGCTTTAATGAAGTTAGACACCAAAAGGGCTTCTGGCGCTGACGGAATATCTGCCATAGTTCTCAAAAACTGTGCGAGGGAACTAACACCAGTTTTCTGTAGACTTTTCAACCTATCCTACAGAAAGGGACTATTTCCTTCCTGCTGGAAATGTGTCATAGTTCAGCCGATACCTAAAAAAGGCAAGGAGACCTTGCCATATAACTACCGACCAGTGGCACTGCTTTCAATAATATGGAAAGTCATGGAAAAGGTTACCAATCAACATCTTCTAAAATATCTTGAACGATTCAACATTATTAGCGATCACGAATATGGCTTTTGTAAACATAGATCAACAGGAGATCTTCTGATTTATGTAACACATGTTTGGAACAACGCAGTTGAATACTTTGGAGAATCTCGATGGCACGATGGACTGTTGGCTAAGCTACGCTCTTGTGGTATGTCTGAAAAGTTCTGCTTAAAGCTCTCATGTTTCCTCAGAGAGCGTTCTTTGCGAGTGGCGTTGGACGGATTTCTTTCTAACACCTTCACTATTAACGCCGGTGTACCCCAATGCTCCACACTGTCTCCTACTCTCTTTCTCATTTAAATTAACGATCTGGAAAAGACCGGGAATCCAATCTACGGCTTTGCAGATAACAGTACGCTTATCTCTTCATTCACTTTGAACGCTCGGACATCGGCTACTCAGGCGAATATCCGCAGACAGCAGGAGGTCGTTCAACTTAACAAAGACCTGGAAGAAATTCTATCTTTGGGTGACAGTAACCAAGTGGAATTTAACGTCACAAAAACCCAGGCGGCAGTTTTTTCTGAAAAAGTTAACGTTACTGAACCCGACATAGTTATGTAGGGGCATTCCATTTCCCTAGCATCGCCACTCAATTTGTTGGGCCTTATTTTGGGAGTAAATATGTCCTGACATGAACATGTTGCAGACATAGCAAGGAGAGCTTCTCAAAAAGTTGGGAATATTATTTCGAACCAGAAAGCTTTACACTCCACAACAACTGTTAATTCTTTACAAAGCTCAAATTCGACCAACTATGGAATATTGCTCCCATGTTTGGAGCTCTGCCCTCAAACATACACTGCACTTGTTGGATTCTGTTCAAAGAAGAGCTGTCGTCTGATTGGAGACCCGGAACAGACCGGCGGCCTTGATTCGCTGGAACATCGTAGAACGGTTGGCGACTTGAGTCTGTTCTACAAGTATTTTCATGGAAAGTGTTCGAAGAATGTAGCCCGCTTAATCCCAGGGCGGTGCATGTTAGAAATACACGTCGCGCTAATACTTCTCATCCGTATAAGGTTCAGCTTTTACTCCGCGTACAACGCTTTTCAAGCAGTCTTTTATATGGAGAACATCATCCCTTTGGAATAACTTGCCCAGGGCTGTGTTTCTCACAGCACCTGTGCTAGACCCATAAAAAAAAAATACAAAATTAATCAATTAAGATACCTAATAATATATAAAATTATCTAGAGTATAACACAATGTACTTGAATTTGGTAAAAAAATGTAATAAATACCGAACTTTAACATAGTAAGATAACTTAAGTAATTATTGAAATACTTAAAATCCGTAGAATTGACACTTTTCCAAAAACTTATTAATAAATAATTTTAAAGGGTACTTATTAATTTCCATTTGTAGGCGCAAATAACGATAAAGTGTCCAAACATAGATATTTCTAAAATGATATATATGATGTGTAATAAAAAACATAACAACTTTCCTCTCTAACTCTTTTCATCTACTGCTTGTAAAACTATCAATAACGAGTATTATTTAGAACTATTGAAATGTTTGACAAGATAATTTGTCATCTTCGGCCTAAATAACGTGATCCCCAGACAACTAGTGTTTCGTACACCATAATGCAATCACACCTACTCATCAGTCGTTAATTTTTAATTTAAAATTAAGCCTGTGTGTCGAACCATTCGCCGTATTCATCTGATCTGATCTGACTTTGTGTCTTTTCACTATTCCCAACAACACATAATAAGTAAGAACTTAACTAAACGCTGATACTCCAAAAAATCCGTAACAAAGCCAATACTAAAAATGCACACCATTTTACAACTAAAGCCACGTTAATAACACAGGCCAACGATGAAAAAACTTTTTTAATAATTTTACCTGATTCCTATGTTTTTTTGGTGTGCCGAATCCGAAAATAATAATAAAAGAGTCGTATCACCCACCAATTTTTCACATTTTAATATTCAAAATGTGAAAAGTTTATTTTTTATCATTCGAATGTTATTAGGTTGGCAATAAAATCAGAATTTTATAAGGTTGGCAGTAAAATCAAATGTTATTAGGTTGGCAGTTCCGATAAATGTCACAGCTGTTTGTTTTCTTTCAGTTAATATAACCTAGCATTGCAGTGTTTAACCTATGTGCTTTAATTCACACTCAAAGTTTGGCTAAACATGGTTGTAAAAACTCTCCCAACACTTTTTGTTATATATGTGGCGAGTTTGTAGTTAAAAAACATCAAAGAAATATTACTGACTTTGTAAAACTACTAGTATACTTTGCATATTTTGGTGTAGAAATCGGTAATCAAGAAAAATGTTGGGCTCCTCACATAGTATGTTATGTTTGTGACGAGGATCTTAGAAAATGGTATAACAAAGAAAAGAAAGCTTTTAGATTTGCAGTACCCATGGTATGGAAAGAGCAAGAAAATCATTCAAATGATTGTTATTTTTGAAGCGTTGATGTTTCTGGATATAACTCCAAACACAAGAAAGTTATTGTCTATCCTAACTTTACTTCAGCTAATCGGCCGGTAGGACATGGACCGGGACTTCCTGTCCCCGAGCCACCTCAGTCTATTGATGACGTTTTACAGTCCAGTCCCGAATTTAATGAAAAACGACCGGATGATGATGAGTTTCAATGTTCTCTAGAAAATTTAAAACCACAGTTATTTACACAAGCTGAGTTAAATGATTTAGTGAGAGATTTGGGTTTCACTAAAGAAAAAGCAGAATTGCTTGGTTCTAGGCTGAAAGAAAAACATTTAATGGAATCTGGAACATCTATTTATTTTTTAAAATTTTTTATTTAATGTAATTATTTATAATTTAATTATTTAATTTTCCCTATTTTGAAATTTATTCGATGTCATATTGTGAGAGAACTGTGGGTGATACAAAAAAACTGATACCAGATACGGTTTCAGCATCCAAAAATACATAACACTTAGATGTATTGGTTTAAAAAGTTTTTACAAATATTTTTTTTGTTGGCCTGTGTAATTATTGTATTTTTACAACGCTCCTGTTATCTAAATCATGTCTCCAAAATCGCCGAAATCTATGTATTTTTATCCTTTTGTTAATAAATATTTTATCACCGCCCTGCAATGCCTCGAATCAGCGTTCATAAAAAATTCGAACATCTAACTGTCTAGAATGCTGTTGTCCCAATTACTTTTTGAGTAAAATTATGGGCTTTGTAAGTTAAAATTCTATGCAGTTCGAGATCGCAACTTTGTCCGATGAACATAAAGGTTTCGCGTTTAATTGTCGCATATACTTAGTTAGTTACTTCTTCATATAGGCTTGCTATCGAAGTTATCATTTATGTACCGCTGTCTATTAATTAGGAACTCCAAAAAAAATCTCATTTTGTTTGAATTTCTAAAACCTTCAATTCCCAAATTGCAATGGTTCACTACAATAGATTTAATCCTAGACTGAAATATACTAGATGATAGACTTACTATTTTTTACTGTTCATAATAATAGACCCGAAATTTTGACCTGTCGTCTAACCGTCTGCCTAGTTGTTCATTCTATTGGCCGAGTCGAATAAAAGCCTTTAACGTTGATTTGGGGCTCCCGTGCCCTTGAATGCCCAGATAAGGCTCAAATTGCCACATCCAAAAAGGCACTGTCGTTTAACCACTTGAATCAAGTACCATAACATTTGTTGATACTAAAAAAGTTGAGCGCACCAAAGTGCAGACGTCGCCGAGACCGGACCCAGCTGAGGGCCCAAAAAACGTCGATCCAAAAATGGACTGCCATTTCTAATAAACGCTTCAAAATACTTCAAAATTGATCTAAAGTTTTTTTTACGGTATATTAAAAAAAGAAATATTTTCCAGCATATTTTCTATAATAAAAATGTAGAAAAAATTTTGAAAAGTACTTACCGTATGAATTTCTGGCGAGTATCGGTATAATATTTCATAGAAAATAGGAAATTAACCCTTTTCGAACGTAATTATACTTGAAGAATGCAGAAATTTTCATCTTGATGTCAAAAGCTGGTATTACAAACAAATACCATTTCGGGCCTAAACGATTTGGTTCATTGGGACTAGTTGTTCCGAATTCCACGAATTCTATTACATATGAAAATGGTCAATTTACCCTCCCAATAGATAGGATGTTCCAGAAATTGCATATAAAAAGGCTTTTTCGGGCACATGGCGAAAAATGCGAACACTATGGGGTCTCGAGAATGACTAATTCGGATTCTACGGGTCGAAAAACATAAAAAAATAACAATTTCAGTCATCCGGTACGAATTTGATATAAAACCTTTAATAGCGTCTATACTATCAAAATTTTGTTTAATTTATATTTTTTTTTTTACTTTGAAAATGCCTTGGCTTGTTCAGGTACAAGCGAGGCGTCTGCCCTCGTGATATTTTATTAATTAAGGCCTAAATTTTCCAAAAATAACTTGGGCAGACACGTAGGACCCATAACTTGGGACTTACGGTCTTATTTATTCAAAAAACACGAAATACTACCGTTTTTGGCTAGAAAAAGCGGGTCCAGCGTCGTCCTCTGGTATTGGTGGCATCTGCCTTTTGTAGGTTCCCTCTTATATTTTATCAAGAAAAAACTCAATTTATTAATTTTATATGGTTAAATGACGTTTTTTGGGCCCTAAAGCTGGGTCCGGTCTCGGCGGCGTCTGTCCTTTGGGGCGCTCGACTTTTTTTTTAGTGTCAACAAATGTTATGGAACTTGATTCAAGTGGTTAAACGACAGTCCATTTTTGGATGTAGCATTTTGGGCCTTATCTGGGCATTACATGGCACGGGGGCCGCAAAATCAACGTTAAAGGCCTTTACTCTACTCGTCCGATAGAATGAACAACTAGGCAGACAATTAGTCGACAGGTGAAAATGTCGGGTCGCCTTCTTGGTCTATAAAAAAAATTAATCACAAAGCGCTTTTGGAGGATAATTCATTCTTTGTTTTGTGACGTGAGAGCAAATTGTTCTCTTTAATTAATTATACCCATATTTTTATTATAATTCGTAACATCGTTAAAAGGGGGTGTGTTTATCTTATTACACAAAATGAATCAATTAAGATACCTAATATATACAGTTATCTAGAATGTAACATAATGTACTTGAATTTAGTAAAAAAAAATTTATAAATATCGAACTTTATCATAGTAAGATAACTTAAGTAATTATTGAAATATTTGAAATCCCCAGAATTGACGTTTTTCGAAGAATTTATTAAAAAATAATTTTAAACGGTATTTATTAATTTCCATTTGTAGGTGCAAATAATGATAAAGTGTCAAAACATAGATAGTTTTATAACGATCTATATGATGTGTACTTTTATGTATATAGAATTTAAATTACTTGTTATGAAAATGTATCATATAACATAATTACAGGTTATACGTAAATAGAGACAATCTAATTGTAGAAAACATTAATGCTTAGTATAAGCAAGAGTTATGTTGAATCTGTACAAGTCACCAAAGTGTGTTTGCAACTACCCCTGTTTACATTTACTACACTTCATTTAAATTAAATATATTGTTAATACATGTAGTTTGTAAAGATTAAGTATATTTTATCTAATTAGCATTCTATAAAATAAAATATATCATCATCATCATCATCATCATCATCATCAATAGCCTATTCCATCCATAGTCGGATGTAAGCCTCCCTAAGTTGTCTCCAATGATCTCTGTTGTTTGCTTTCTGCGTCCAATGAAGTTCCGGTAGTCTTTTCATAGCGTCCGTGCATCTTGCCCGTGGTCTACCTGTTATCATTCATCCTTGCTATATGCCTCGCCCAACTTCACTGCAATGTGCAAATTTGTTGTATTACATCTGTCACTTTTGATCTTTTTCGTATCTCGATGTTAGGAATGCGACCCTGAGTCTAATATTTAGCATTTTCCTTTCCATAGCTCTTTGGGTTACTTGGAGTTTGTATACTACACTTTTATTTAAAGCACATGTTTAAGTGTCATATGTTAGTACCGGCAGTACATATTGATCGACGAACACTCTGACTTTTATTTTATTTGGGATATCCAATTTAAATGTGGTTCGTAACCTTCCGAACGCAGACCAAGCTTAACGAAACTCTTCTATCTAAGTCACCTTTTAAATTATTCCTTAATATTTCGATTTTTTGTCCTAAATATATAAATGTTTGTACCTTTTCTATTTTTTCAACTTCTAATAATAGTTCATAGCTGTTATCTTCAGTTTCGTTGTTTAAAAGTTTGGTTTTGGTAAAGTTTATTTTTAGACCTATTTCTCGAGACCTATTTAATTCCATTAGCATTTCTCGTAAATCTTCTTTGGTATTGACGACACAGTGACAAACCTTAGGTATTTCAATCCTTCGCCGTCAAGTAGTACTCCTTTATTTTCCCACCGTAGCAATTTGAGCATGCTTTCTAGAATCAACGTGAATAGCGTTGGGTATATTGAGTCGCCTTGCCTAATTCCTCTTTCAAGTTTTATTTTATTTATTTTTTTGTTCAAGTATTATTTATGATGTGGCATTTTTATATATGTGGTCTAGAAGAGTCGTATATCTTTCGACGACTTTGCTACTTGAGGCGTTAAAGACTGCCTATATCTCTACCGAATCAAATGCTTTTTCGTAGTCAACCATTGCTATCCACAAGGTGACCTTATATTCATTTGCTTTTTCCACTAGTATCCTAATTGTTTAAAGATGGTCCAAAGTGCGGTATCCCCGTCTAAATCCCGCTTGTTCCCGTAGTTGATAACCGTCTAATTTGATCGTTAACCTATACGTTATGTTATTAAATAAAATATACGTAAAAGTAAAATTGGAAGTACAGTATTCGAAGACTAAAGGAGCAAATTATTTTGAAGATCTATTAGATATGGATGAATAAAAATGAATCATAGTGTTTTTTAATCACTTCCCTTAAGTTCTGAGCACAGTACTATATTGCCTTTAAACTTAATAGTCCAAAACTAACCTTCGGCAAATAGAAGCTAACCATCATATTAAAATTTTTAAAGATCGTCGAAATTTAATATTCCATAACATTCCTCATAGTGAATATAATTTCGCCTTCCTTTTAATAAGAATATGTAGCTCCTCAAAAAATTATCTTAAGGTATTTCCTACGAGTAACTGTTAAAAGCAGTTTTGCTTGAAATTTTGAAAAATAATAGATTTTAGCATAATGCATTCACTGTTTCAATATAAAGATGTTTTACCACGCCGTATTCCATAATTAATTGTAAAAGTTCCAGATATTTAACACGTAAAAGATAGGAATCCATACTTTTTCTTCGATCAAAAGCATGCATTTTTTACAATTTTTGTTGTGCGTTAAGAAGTAAAAAATCATAAATATATATATATATATATATATATATATATATATATATATATATATATATATATATATATAGATATATAGATATATAGATATATAGATATATAGATATATAGATATATAGATATATAGATATATAGATATATAGATATATAGATATATAGATATATAGATATATAGATATATAGATATATAGATATATAGATATATATATATAGATATATAGATATATAGATATATAGATATATAGATATATAGATATATAGATAGATATATAGATATATAGATAGATATATATATATATATATATATATATATATATATATATATATATATATATATATATATAAATTACTTTGCTTTTGTTTGTTAAAAATATGAAGGCAGTTAACCTCCTAGATGTTGCAAAAATATTAGATAAATACTACTTTTTCATGTATTTTATAAAGTGAATTTTCGGTGTGGCAACGTAGCATGAAGAAGACTGCGCGCGCGGAGGCAGGCGTTCTTTCAAATTTTGAATCACATATGTGCATTGCACGGACTCTTTTAATTGATACTAGAATAAACGCGTGCCTCGCGCATTATTTAGTTATCAATACTTAGTAATTGATATATTTTTAATAAATAATCCAAAGTATCGTTTTAATTAATTATACATAATTTTTATTGTATATTATGTAAAAGTATCAAGGTTATTATAAATAACACGTGATTGCGTGCGGCAGGAAGCAAGCGAGAAGCTACGTTGCCACATTCATTATACCCTAAAAACCAAATTATTTCGCGTCTTTCTCTAACATAACGCCCTCTCTGTCTTCTCGTAAGAAATACCTTAAGCATCTTTTTTTATACCAACCTACAGAACAAACTGTGGACATAATAATTTCCTAACAAGGTCATGTCGGCTTGCCAATTAGTATCCTGGATTTGATTTATTTTTAAATAAAGCGAGTTTATGAGAGTATATACGATTTATGGTATTAAATTTTACTCTGCGCTAGTTTTAAGTACTATAATATGTATTACACTTTTACATAAAATAAAATAATAAAATAAACGAAAGCTTACCTATTGTACGTCCGACAGGTACTATTATTAATATTCTTATCACTCGCATGCCTCCGCCTGTCCTCATAAAAATCTTTGACAGCTGTCACTCCGAGTACAAACATTACCGGGATCATGGCGATCTCCTTACCGAAAGCGTTAATCGCCGGAAACCAATTTAATAACACTATAAAAATAAAATACAAGTTTGCTACCCTATGAAATTGTTCTAACAAATTACGCGGTAAAAAACTGAGTAAAGTATACTTTGTAGTCCGAATTCGATTGTCCGGTCTACGACCGTTCGGATGGTCTTTCCGAGGAGTTTTTGGAGGCACTATGTGATTGGGCACTATTATCCGGTACCGTTCTTCTTGTTCGTATTTGGGAGTACGGCGCGTAAGGGTGTAGAGGATCCTTAGCCATAGGTGAGGGGGCTCGGAACGACGTAGGGTGTAGATTGATTCAGATCTTGAAGCTTGCCTAGAAAAGATTATATTTTCAGCGAAACCATTAAAAAAAATCTCATTTAAATTAGAGCCTTTTTGGCTTTTAGACTCGGTCTATAGTAAATCCTAAAAACCTAATCAAGTTCTGTAGGTAAAAAAAACTATACCATAATGTTTTTTAATAGCAAACTTTGACAAAACTTTTGTTTGTTATGTACGAGAGTAATTCAATAAGTAAAGAGACAAACAGCTCTAGCTCAAAAACGGTTTATTGGATTGCTACTTTTCGACATAATCTCCCTAACGTTAGTACACTTGTCCCACCGTTCTACTAGCTTTTTTTGATCCTGTGGCAAAGAATTCTTTCGGTTGATGTCGAGGCCACTCTTGCAGTTTTTCCTTCACTTCTTCATTGTCGGTGAACTTCTTTCCACGTAGGGCATCTTTGAGAGGTCCGAACAGGTAAAAATCACACGGAGCCAGTCTAGGTTGTATGCGGGATGAGGCAAGATCTCCCAACCCGGTTATTGAAGCTTTTCGTGGGCAAGCCGGGCCGTATGAGGGCGGGCATTGTCGTGTTGAAGAATGACTCCTTTTCGCAAGAATCCACAGCCTTTGCTCTTAATAGCTAGCTTAACTGTGCTATCATTTCAACAATAATTCTTCTTCTGTTTTCACAAATAAGTCCGTCAATCCTCGATTCCAACGAGGGAGCGGAAACTTCAGCTGGATGTCCATTTCGCTGCTCGGCACACGCTCTTGTTCGGTCACTTTTAAATCGATCCACTTGTAAACGCTCGCAGGGTTCACGCATTTTTTGTCTATACTGTAATAACAATATAGAATGAATTTCACTTGGCTTAACACCTTTTGCTACTAAAAATCTGATGACAGAACGCTGCTCTTCTAAAGTGCAGTCTTTCAATGGACTCGCCATGATAAACTGGATATTTTGAGGTTATGTTTACATTACATGATCGAACAGCTGATTAAAACTCATCACAAGGTTGCCAACTTGCACTCCTAGAAGTATGGAACGGTTTCATTGAATAGGTTAAGCTGAGACCAATTCTCTCTCTACTTATTGACTGACCCTGGTAAAAACTAACTTTATGAAGTGTACAACAAATATATGTTTTATAATTTATGAATCTACTAGATTTTATAAGAAGGCTACAATAAGAATAAATTATCTTGTTTTTGTGTATTGTATCTAATTATTATGGGAAACAGGTTAAAACTAAATGATAGAAAGGTTTACTAAAAGGTAAGTTTTATTTTTTGATAGCGTTATAAATTAACCTCTTAACACAGTATTGCTCTATTTTCATTAAAATATAGCTACAAGTTGTGTTTGTAATTAGAAACTAAAAAATTTTGCTATTTGCTAGTTAGTATGTATTTTGAAAGTAGGTATTTGCTGAAAAAAATTATATCACCTTTAGTACTCGTAAACTATGGTCTCGCCACTAAAATGGTGATTAGTTCTTTAATTTAAAATCGATCAAAATAGCAATTTTTGTCTTGAAAGAGAAGTTTTACAGGGCGTTAAGAAAACAGTTTATTATATTGAAATTGACGATTCCTTGAATCACGTAAAGAGCAAATCAGACAAATATTTTTTATTTCTCAATTTGAACATTTTTAAAATTTTGTCGAAGACCCTTTCGGACGTCTATTATCTAATTTGCGACAATGTTGCCAAATTTTCATTTAAATAATCCAATTTGGTAATTATTTACAATTAGGGCACCACCCAGAAATGAAAAAAAAAATGTTTTCTTACATTTTTTGGGGCGCTAAATACGAATCTGAACTTAAAAATCGGCGCTCGACTAACCCTAAGCAGCCACGCCACGTCCAACCCCCAAAAAAAATCGAATAAATTAAAGACAAAATATTAAAGGAAAAGTACTGTATTTTTGTTTCTGGGTGCGCTGAACACGAATTCGACCGCACCCTCCAAACCCCCTGCCTGTTATAACCGAACCTAACAATGAACAAAAAATTGTATTTTTCTAACGTTTTTTTGGGGGCGCGGAACACGAATCCGGCGTTAAAAATCGGCGCTCGGCCATCCCTGAGCAGCACCGCCACCCCCAACCCTCGAAAAACCGATTAAATTTTTTAAAAAATCCTAAAGTATCTTTTTTGATGCGTTGAACATGAATCTGTCATTAAAAATCTTCGCTCGACTACTCCTAAGCCGCCTCGCTACCCCCAACCCCCGAAAAATCGATTAAATTAAAAAAGAAACGGGGAAAAAAACTCTACGAGTATTTTTAAGTTTTATTGGGGCGCTTAACATGAATCCGACGTTAAAAATCGGCGTTCGACCACTCCTGAGCCGCCTTGCTACCCCAACCCCCGAAAAATCAATTAAATCAAAAGTAAAAATGAACCTGAACTAACCTGAACAAAAATGAACCAAAAATGGCGATTTCGAACGTTTTTTGGGGCGCTGAACACGAATCAGGCGTTAAAAATCGGCGCTCGACCACCCCTAAGCCATCCTTAATCCCCGAAAAAGATACAAATCTAAACATGGATTGTAGGTAGTGAATATATGTTTTTCGGGGCGGGAAATAAGACTTTTTCACTAGAGAAGCGTATTGGGGGCTGTGCCCCCTCAAACTCCCCTACTTTTTATAACCTAACCTAACGTAAACTATGTTAATCCATGTGAGTTCGGTAAACATAGGATAGCTTAGGTTAGTTCCAGGTTCACTTTTAGTGTTCCGTACGGAACACTTATAAGATCACTTCGGTGTCCGTCCGTCCGTCTGTCTGCTGATTTGTCTGTCACACCCGATTTTCTCCGAAACTATTTGACATAAAAAGTTGAAATTTGGCACTAATATAGGAATTAATGGCCTCACCAGAGGCGTGTAATTTTAAAAGTTAAATTTTAACTTAAGGGGTTAGTTTTGGAGAGTAAAATAGGTAGTGAAAAAAAAAATGTTTACTAGGTCATCGAGTGGGGTGTGAAAGCTTGTAAAAACACGAGTTCAAAAATATATATAATGTAATACTTGCGCACACTTTGCTTTGTATTATTTTTAAAAAATTGCGAAAAATTGCTGCCTTTCCTTTACTCGAAAAGTACTGATCAAAAAATTTTGAAAAAATGCTGGAATATTCTCCACAGGGTGTAGACTGAACGAAAATTATCACAAGTGCATTACCCTTAATAATTTATCTGGAATATAAAAAACAAAAATTTCAAGATCATCAGTTTTCGGTAAAGAGCGGAAAAAAAACTTTGTTGAAAACTCTTTTGAAATGTGTTTTGTCAAGTCATTGATCATTTTATATTTCCGTAACACAAATTTTTATGTCAATGGCAATCAACGTACGGAAACTAATTGCGCAACTTCAACTTGCAACGGTTATTTCTTTTAATTTAATCGATTTTTCCGGGGGTTGAGGATGGCGGGACGGCTCAGGGGTGGTCGAGCGCCGATTTTTAACACCGGATTTGTGATCAGCGTCCCAAAAGGGCAGGGTTAGCAATAACATATAATTGTTACAACCGAAAATGTACAACAAACATTTAAAATGATAGCTTGTTTTTGGTTAAGTCACACATAATAGAGAATTTTGTAATATTGCAATCTTGTGCAATTCCGGTTCTTAGAGTTTAGACGATGTTTGCGTATTCTGCCGAGAATTTGTAATTAAACGGACCTTGTGTCATTAATGAAAATAATAAAAGATAAACTATCGTTTTAATGGACATGTTAAGATTATAGGCGTTAAGCAAAATGTCAGTTTTAGATAGAAAATTGTTTGTATGTTATTTTCATTAGTGAATAATTTCTATTAGAATGCAGAAGTTTAAATGTAGTTTGCTTCTGTAGCATCCGCCGCTGTCGTTAAACTAAAAAATGTAAATTTCTTTTAACACATAATATACCAAAGTTTGCATTTAAACGTGACACAATTATAACTGCCCAGATCCAAATCAACTGTTTCTTACGTGTCTTTTACTGCAACCATTCGTGTATATGCTGCAAAACTATAACTATTCAGGGTCGATTTTCCGGCCTAGATCCAAATCAATTGTTTCTTACATGTCTTTTACTGCAAGCATTCGTGTATATGCTGCAAAACTATAACTATTGAGGGTCGATTTTCCTAATAGTTATAGAAGAGCGCCATTCGTCAATATTTTTTGTCGTTCGTTTTGATACATGCAGTTTAAATATACCAAACAAACTTCATAACATAGTTTTTATAGATTATTATAACATGTAAGAGCACATAACAAGTAATGTTGTTTTTACTTACCGAGAATGTCCTTTAGCACTACTTTTAGACGTAGCTCCTTCTAAACTCCCAGTTTCTTTATGTCCAGGGGGTAAAATAAAGTCAGTTCTAGAACCGACTCTGGAATGACCGGGCCGACCGGGGCCCGCATTAGCTACTTCTGGTATTTGACCTTGTGAAAAGGCCCTCTGGTGACCTCTTGAACCTTTGGAAATGAAACGAATGTTAGATTTCTAAGTACAAAAATTCTTAAAATTTCACTTAATGTTGTGCACAGTTTAGGTACGTATATTTGAATAACATGCTTGTTATACATAGAACTAAGAATTTCCTGCTATTTTCCGCGATAGATCCAGACACCAGAACTTTTAGAAAATGGTTTATCTTCAATTCTTTCTACTATATTCTAGTGCCAAGTTAACAGGCATTGGTAGTAATTCTTTCAAAACTGCAACTCATTTTTTTTATTCCGTCAAACTCACCTTTTAACGCCGATCTTCCAACAAGCCCCGCTGAATTACTACCTCCCACCAAATTTGTGCTACCTCCATGACTAATACTTCTCAAGTGACCCCTTGGCTGATTGGGACTTCTCATAGGACCACTAGATCCTAGAGTAACATCGGGGAAGGTGTAAATGGTACCTCCTAAACCTGTACCGCTACCAGACGGTATTGGTACTCCGTTTTCTGCTGAACTTTGGGATTCTGGAACGCCGGGGTTGGTTCGATCTGATGGTCGAGAGTTGAAGTTCGACATTCTGTGCAGTCTGTAAGCAAATAAGTTTTCAGAAAAGCCAATCTTTTTATTAAAGTTAGTAAAGTTTATTCCATGAGTATCCCCTTGTTAGCATTAGGTAGATTTATAAAGCGTAAACACATACATAAATAATAAAAAAAATTAATAAAGTAAAAAACTACCAATATTTAAACAAAAAATAACATAAATTGTAAATAAGAATTAATCTTAAAGAAGGCAATCACTTCTTTTATGTTATATCGAGGTAAAAGCGGAAGTGCACATATCTAAAATTTTTTGTAAAATGCCACGTGTCTTGTAGTACGTGACCAAAACTTAGTAACAAAGTAATTTCAAAACGTGCTCAAAACGTAATAACTTTCTCTCTGATGGAATCTACAATAAATTAACTTAAAAATAACATTTTTAGGTTAGCAGTTTATTTTTCTAATTATATGAATCCATTCTGGACTTAAAAAAGTAAAGAAAAAATCGGCCAAGTGCAAGTCAGATTTGCGCAATTAGTGTTCCGTACAGTGATCGTTTTTAAAATAAAAAAATTTGTTACTTTAAATGAGTTTTCAACAAAGTTTGTTTCTGGTCTTTGTTGAAAACTAATGACCTTGAAATTTTTGTTAATTAATAATTAAGGGTAATGCACTCCTGATAATTTTCGTTCAAGCTACACCTTGTAGAGAATATTCCAGAATTTTTTCAAAATTTTTTGATCAGTACTTTTCAAGATAAGGGGGGGATACCGATTTCTGGCAATTGACATTATAAATATTTTTTACAAGCTTTCATTTGACACCCTCCAAAACTAATCAGTTAAATCAAAATTTAACTTTCAAAACTCTGATGAGGCCATCAGTTCCTATATTAATGCCAAATTTCTATGTCAAATAGTTTCTGAGAAAATCGGGTGTGACAGACGGACAAACAAACAGATGGACAGACAGACAGACATCGAAGTGATCTTATAAGTGTTCCGTACGGAACACTAATAAACGACTTCGATTTATTATTCATTTTATTTCATTTCCTGTGCAAATGGTCAAAAACTGATACAATTTTTAATTTTTTACTTTTCGTTATTTCGTATTATTTCATGTGATTTGTCTGTACAAATCCACCCATTGCCATTTTAAATGCAAAGCGGGCAAGGAAGATCCTTGTTACAATCAGATTGACGGGATTGACAATACTGAAAATTAATGACGCCAAATTCTGGTCGCTATAAACATCTTCTCTGCGCTCCTATGTTTACAGTGTTGTAAAACGTTACCCTTCTTAATTTCAAATAGGAATAGTACGGACCAAGAAAGTCTGTAGTTACCTTAAACCAGGCTATAGCAGTCCCAACGTGGTGGAGCAGATATCTACCTAAGAATCACGTCCAACATGCTGGTCATTCTCATAAACGTTCCGACAAGTTAGGTCCAATACTGCCTTGACTTGTAGTCAAGTTTTTTTTTTAGTGTGGAAAAGTCAAATCCGGTACTTACTTTAGTACTATATGTTGAAAGATAAATCATTTTACCATTTTTTTAGTGTTCTGTACGGAACACTTACGGGATTACTTCGGCGTCTGTCGTCTGCTACACCTGATTTTCTCCGAAACTTATTTGACATAGAAAGTTGAAATTTGGCACAAATACAGGAATTGAAGGCTCAAGCAGAGTTATGAAAATTAAATTTTGATTTAATGGGTTACATACACCTGGGCGCTGCAAAAAGTATGTATATCTAAAAAAAACTATTTTAAAGGTTAAGTGAATAATATAAAAGAATGGCGACTATATATTTTTTACTGTACTTTAAATTATAAGAAATTTTTTTTTTTTTAAATATGTTTTAAATTTTAACATTATTTTTATCGGGTTAAATGGACCACTGATGAAAACTATGACGCCTCCTTGTCTGCAGGATAACTTTACAAAAAATAATCTAATTAGCAAAAATAAAAATTAATCTTGTAAAATAATATAGTAGTTAAAAATTGTCGAAGGGTTTTTTTTCAAAAATAATTTACGGTGTTTTTAACTTTAGTATGCAATTGTCGACCAAAAAATGTAGGTTTAATTATTTATAAAAAATTGTCTATTAGAAAAATTTAAAAAAACCTCTCGACATTTTGTAGAAAAAGTAATTATTAAGATTTAAAAAAAAAGTTAAAAAATATTAAAAATTGACTGAGTAATACTGCACACAGTATCTAAAGATAGGTGGCTGTCCCAATTCGACGCCAGGTCACACTTAATGCTATAACTTTGGAACGGAATGTTCTTAAAAAAAATTTTTTGAATAATTCTTAGAAGTATAGAGAATAAAAATCCGTAAAAAAAACGAATTTTTGAAAGTTCGAGGTGTATGTAACAAAGTAAGGGGTTAGTTATGGGGAGTGAAATCGGATCCTTTGAAAACATTTTTTTTTTTGCAAGGTTATCTACTGGGGTGTTAAGTGAAAGCTTGTGAAATCACGAGTTTAAAAATATATATGACGTAATACTCGCGCAAACTTTTCTTTATATTATTTTTAAAAAATGGTCAAAAATTGCTGTCCCCTCACCATGTCCCTAAGAGTACCGAGACTAAGCGCAACCAAATATCAATACATATTCGGTGCAATCAGTAATATACTTATATACTTTTCAGTACATTACTGCTTTAAGCATTTGGCCAAGCAAAGATAAAATAACGGATAGGTACCGAGACAAAATAATATTATTTTATTTGTTTATAATTATACAAATATTTAGGTAGTAAATATTTGTTTCAAACTTTTACTACAAAGATATCTCGGTTTTTATATATTTTTGGCAATTGTTATATTGAAGATGAATGTGTGACTGAATTTCATAGAATACTTCAGCAATCACAGTATGAAACACTAATTGCGCAAGTCCGACTTGCACTTGACCGGTTTTTTTATTTGGTCACTATGCCCACGTCGTAGACGTGTATTAAACGCGATCAAGAGAAGATGTACGTCTTTATACGCCTTTATTTTACCTAAATTATCAATTTTAGTAAAATTAAATGTATATATTAGTTTAAGCTGTCAGCCAGTAAAAATCTGTATTAACTGATATCAATATATAATAAATCCATGACCAGGGTACAATAACATAAGTCTGCAAAAAAAAAAAAAAATTGAGAGCTGTTTTGGTTTTTTGCGTAATTCTTATGTTTTTGGGTGTACTGAATCCGAAAATGACTTTCATTTTGTCATAGAACGTCACGTTTTCTGACAATGTAGGTATATATGTTAAACTGGTTATCATCTTAAAATAAAAGATAAAAGACTAAAAATTTTTTTTTTTTAATTTATAATTGCGTAACAAAACTTATTTTTTATCTAAAATACATTCATTAGTAAGCACTAAACACATTTCTTTTTCCCAGTGAGATTCCTTTTGGTACATTTTCGCTTATAGGAAGCATCTGGAAGGTCTCTCTGAAGCGTCCAACAGTAGTCTGCCATCATTGAGACGCTCCATCTTCCCTGGTATCTTTTTTTTTTTCCATCTCCTTAATATCTTGGTGAAATCGTTCACCTTGCTCTTCACTCAGATCTCCTAAATTTTCTGGAAAGTAGTCGAGGTGGGAATGAAGAAAATGTACTTTTAAACTCATTAGGCAACCTAAAGCTTGAAATGCTTTTAACATTCTTTTGATGATTTGTTTGTAGTTCGGGTCTTTGTTATTGCCTAAAAATTTCTCTATGACCTCTTTAAAGGCAATCCACCCTTCTCTTTGAGGATCCGTCATGGTTGTGATGAATTGTGGATCAGCCATAAGCCGTCTAATATCTAGTTCAACGAAAACACCTTCCTTCAACTTTGCCTCCGAGAGGCCTGGAAACTTTGATATTAAGTATCTGAAGCAATTTCCATATCTTGGAAGTGACTTTACAAATTGCTTCATCAATCCCAGCTTTATGTGAAGCGGTGGTAGAAGAACTTTATGAGGAGGCACCAAAGTTTCATGCAGGACGTTCTTTTTTCGTCAACTTTAAGCTCCCTCGGAGGCCAACACTTTTTGGTCCAGTGATTTGCTCGGTCTCTACTATCCCATAGACACAAAAAGCAAGGGAATTTGGTAAACCCAGATTGTTGTCCGAGCAACATGCCCAAGATTTTTAAATCACCGCACACTTGCCAACCGTGGTCTTTATATTTTAATTTGCAAAGAAGCAATTCCAAGTTCTTGTAGGTTTCCTTGAGGTGTACGGAATGACCGACAGGAATGGAAGCATAGAAACCGCCATTGTGAAGCAGAACTGCTTTAAGGCTTCTTTTTGAAGAATCTATGAAAATACGCCACTGTGCTGGGTCGTATGAGATCTTAAATGTATCCATCAAACCTTCAATATTGGTACAATAAACCAACTCGTCCTCTTGGGTAAAGTAGGAAGTGAACTGCTTCTCACGATATCTAAACCAGGAGGAAGACACTCCCGGCAAAAGTAAGTTCCTGCTTTTGAGCCTTGATCCAAGGAACTCAGCAGCGTTTTTGGGAAGATTCAAGTCTCTTACCAAGTCATTTAGCTCGCCCTGGGAAAACAATTTCGGACTGCTGTCATCTTCAAATTGAAAACTTGACTTGTCATCGGGTTCAGGTACAGTACCTTCTGCGTCAGAACTTGGAATCTCTTCCAAGGTAGCAGGGGCCTTGGGCACTGGTATTTCGGTCCCATGAGGGATGGGACGAATAGCTGATTGCAGATTGGGGTATGAAATGGACTGCTTCCATTTTGAATTATACCCTTTCACATTACACGAACAAAAGTAACAATCATCACTATGGTTCTTTTGCTCGCGCTATACCACAGGAATCGCATATCGGAAAGCTTTTTTCTTGCCCTTAAACCAATTTCGAAGGTCTTCAACACATCGTTTGCAGACTTTATGAGGTGCCCAAACTTTATCCTGATCTCCAAGTTTTAAGCCAAAATACGTGAAGTATACTTTTTTTACAAAGTCCGTAATATTAAGTTGTTGCTTTAATACCATATATTCGCCACAAATATAACAGAAACTGTCAGACGAATTCACACACTTCCGCACAGATGACATTGCACTATATTGAACCAAGATCTATAAAACAATGACGAGTTAACACGTAATTGTACCGCGCCACTTTCTACACTATCGGAGCGCGCACGTTCTGGTTACAACGTTTATGTTTGTTAATTTAGCTTACACAGGGCGTTCTTTATTTAGAAAGTAATGATAGTTATGGCCTGTATACATTTAAAAACAGTAATTAAAATAAAATTGTACCTATTTATTTATGACTTCAAGTTAGCCCAAAAAAAAACCCTTTTTATAATAAAATTTTGCGTTTTGCAAAATAACCTGACGTTCTGGAATTTTTTGAGTATTTTTTTAGTTTTCAGAACACCTAAATACATAGAAATCAGTTGAAAACATCCAGACAGCATTTTTGTTGCAGACCTGTGTAATCGATGGTCTTAAAAATAATGCAATGTAATAACAGTAAAAATATCAACCAAAAAAAAACATGATAATAGTATTAATTTTTTGTATATAAGGTGGTGCCTACAAGTGTTTTAAACAATAATAAGTAACTGAAATAATTGTCCATGACTTTCTGCAATACTAAATTTATAACGAACCTTCTAGTGTTTGTTTATTTGCATTTTCTCGCATATTATAACTTTAGACTCGGTACATATTAAGTAAAAAAGTATAGAATAATGGACGGGAAGCAGCAAAGAAAAAGAGTCCTAACAGATAAAGCTAAATGTAACAAATCTGTCGCAAACGGTAAGCTATATTAATACCCATGGCCCATTCTAAATACATGAGGTCTTTATAATAATCCAAATATAGTCTGACAACTAAGAACGTGACCGCCCGTATTCTTGAAAAAAATGTATTTCCAGAGCAGTTTTTGCCATTAATGTATTCTTTGGTGAGCTAACAACGGCGCCGTTACTTTAGTTAAGTTGCCCAATCACCTCCTGCATCAATAATCGCCTGGCATCTTCGAAGCATGTTGTTGACGAGATTTCTGCATACTCTGCAAATTTTTCGAATCTCGCGAGAAAACTGAGTCAAAGTCCTCAGAGTCTTTCCTCTGAGCTTTCTATTTACAACGAGACCAAACGTTTTCAATTGGTTGGCGTCTGGCGATTGTGAGGGATACTCTACATGAGTAATTTTTGCCCAGCAAAGATTTCTTCGACGTGTTTCGAAATTTGACATCATTAGCACGAAGATGTTGTCGAATGGTCTCATGAGACACATTCAAACCCAATTTTCTTAATTTTTCCGCTCCTTGACGCTGCGTCAATTTCGGGTCCCGTAAAAACAAAGACACGATTCGTTTTTCGACTTTCGGAGTGACTTTGCCTACCGAGCCATGTTGTGGCAAGTCATCGACATTTTGCGTCACGTTAAAACGATTTACCCATTTAAGCACCCTTTGGATGGGAACAAAGAAAGACTGCTCCGAACCAATGCGCAAACATGTGACTCATTTTGGATTTTACGTGATTGCGACGAAAGTTCAGAATCAACTGATACTTTTACTAAAATCCGTCGTAGGCAAAGGTTCCCTCAACCGATTTTTTGTTGAATCGCTAGAATCGCATTTATCAAAAATAAATTATCGCGGCACGTTCTTACTTGACAGACTGTAGATATAAGAACTAACCTATGTAACATAACTTTTACTATAACAAAAACATTTTCCTATGATTACAGTAATTGTCTAAATAAGTTAGTATTGAGTAGGTCACTTATATTTCAACTGTCTTTCATAGTAGGTACATTTGTTAAAACGTGTTAATTTTAATCGTTTTCAAAACTGTTATCATTATTGAAATTGTCGCCTTTTATGGGATGAACTTGTTTAATAGTGACATACTTTCGGCAACGAAAAGGCGTTAATAACATAAATTTCTCCGTCACTAGGAATCTTTCTTTCTCTCAACTAAAAAAACACTCTAAGGATGTTTTATGAAGTAAACTCCTGGACAAAATTAACGCAACAATCTGAAAATTAATTTATCTTTTTCTTATGTCAGTTTTAAAGTTTATCGAGTATTTGAATAGTAGGCTATGCATATTTTGTTTCGTTGTTCATGACAGAAATCAAAACAGTTCGTTTAGATTTACAGTTTTAAAAAAGAATTTGTTAGAAGATAAACAATTTTCTGTAATAATGCGATATATTTTTTTTAAAAGTAAGCTTATAAATTGTTCCCTTTTTCAAAGTAATACGTTTTTGTGGTAGACTGTTTTATTTTTGACCCCGAAGAATTAGAAAAATGAATCGAACAAGGAATTTAACTGAACACGAGGTAGTGCGAGCCTCAGTTTTATTGGACAAGGGATATTGTCAGAGTTATGTTGCCAATTTGTTAGGCAAACATCGTTCCACAATAAGTCGTATGGTAAGACGCTTGAATGAAGTAGGAACTTATTCTAGAAGGCTAGGGCAAGGGCGAAAACGATGCACTAGCGACCTAGATGAACGTTTTATAAGACAATATGCTTTAAGAAACAGGACTGTCACTAGTTCTATAATAAGAAACGAACTCGAAGCTGTTCGCAATGTCACGATTTCTTCTAAAACAGTTAGAAGACGATTAAACGAAGCTGGATTAAACAGTAGGAGACCACCAACTGCGCACTTGCTTACTAGAGAGAACAGAGTTGTCTCAGGTTACTTCTTGCTCGAAATAACGAAAACTGGTCTGTGGATGATTGGAAACAAGTTTTCTTCACAGATGAAACTAGGGTTAGTCTAAAACATCCACATGGTTGTGAGCGCGTATGGCGAAGACCAGGAGAGAGGTTTGCTCCTTGCAATATCTCTGCAAGGATTCCATTCGGCGGTGGCTCTGTTATGTTCTGGAATGGCATCTGCTTTGATGCTCGCACAGAGTTAGTTCCTGTCCGTACGAGATCCATGAATGCTGACTACTATCTTGAGTATATTGTAATAGAACATGTGATGCCTTTCGGTCATTTTGTGGGGCCCAATTTCCTGTTTTATGCAAGACAACGCTCGACCTCACGTGGCTAGGGAGGTACTCGATTATCTTAATCAAGTTGATATACCGATTATGCAATGGCCACCAAAAAGCCCGAATCTGAATCCGATAGAACATGTATGGGATCACCTGAAGAAAAATGTGAAACGTCATATACCTGCACCTAGAAGCCTGAGGGAACTTGAAAATGCAGTTATCACAGAATGGGAGCAAATTCCTCAAGATTTTATCCAAAATTTAATTAAAAGCATGCCAAGGCGCATAAACGTTGTCATCCGAAGTAGAGGAGGCAACACACGCTACTAGTCTCCCAGTTACACCATCAGTTTTGCTACTAGTGTCCCAGTTTATTTTTTTCATTATTACATAATTTCCAACGATTTTGTTATTAGGTCTTAAGAATAATTTTAATTCGAATCTTATAGAGAAAGTTGGTAGCTAATTCACTTTTTAAAGTATCCGAATAAGTTTTTTTCTAACTTTTAGTGTAACCAATGTTCATAAAAAATTATTAAAATTAATTCATTATAGAGATTTGTATGATTTAATATATTGTTGCGTTAATTTTGTCCAGGAGTGTATATCAGTACGCTTCATATTGAAATCTTTAGGTGTTTCCTCAGAGTCGTTTAGAGATGGGTCGTTATTTGTATATTAAGCTTAATCAGCGTCATGTTCGTAATTTGTATTTTATTAAATTTCCTATAATTACTTCAGATTGTTGACTGAAAGTCCAAAAATACTAGGGTTGTATGATAAGTATCTGGCTTTGGCCAGAGATGGCGCTACTACTATTTAAAAAAATTATATTTTTCGTAATCATAATCTTTCACAATTATTATCAAATTTTCAATCGCCGCGTGAAATAGAACAACTTTTGTGATTTTACAACAATGGAAAAAATTGAATATCGACCAGTGATAAAATATCTGTTTTTGAAAAAGAAAACGAATGATGAGATAAAAGCAGAACTCGACGAAGCGACTCTGCACCTTCGTTATCGACCATAAAATATTGGACAGCTGGATTCAAACGCGGGCGTACAAGCATTTTTCATGAAGAACGTCCAGGTTGTCCAAATGAGGTCACCACATTAGAAATGATTGCAAAAATCCCCGATTCAGCGAGAGTGAAAGTGCGTGAGATTGCCGAGACTGATGGGCACATCAATTGAACGCGCAATCGGAATGATTTTTGGCGTCGATTCATAACAGTTGACGAAATAGGGATCCATCAGAGTGTGTCATCCGTGGCGAACCCTCGCCAAAGAAGGCCAAGGTGACTTTATCGGCCAACGAAGTCACTCCTACAGTGTTTTGGAATAATCGACGTCAATTACCTTGAAATGGGCAAAACGATTAAAGGAGAGTATTATGTCAACTTTTTGGATCGTTTCAACCAGCTATGAAAGAAAAAACGTCCGCATTTGGCGAAGAAAAAAATTCTTTTTCATCAAGACAATGTACGCGTGCACACTTGTCTCATCGACATGGCATGGACTATGTTGGAAAATTTTACATATAAAAATGTTTTTTTTTCGTGTCAAGGGCAGGTACTTATCATATACCCCTCGTATCTGAGGAACGGAATTGAGCGAAGCAGCTCAAAAAAGGAAATAAGCAGGACGCCTTAGAAACGAAATGAGAAAGCGGGACAGCTAAAAAAGGAAAGAGAGTGATACGATTCAAGATAGCCAGTTCAATGAAACGAGATCCATAGAGCTTGATTTCAAAAAAAGGCTCGGATTATTCACCTCTATCGTTGCTGCAAGACGAATAGAGTACGCATTTATAACGAAACGACTCCTGTGTACAAAGCCTTAGTTTCCAGGATTCTTTGTTAGGTATATTTGTCAAGTAAAAACAATAAATTATCCTTTCTAACCAGGCAGACTAAGTCGTGAAAATATTCAATATCAATTTTATTACAGAAACGGTGGGCGGAACACCGCTGGGCTTGCTGATTTTGCTTCTGGCGATATGCGAATACAAGTTTTATTGCTAAATAATAATTAATATTTGATAATTTTTATAACAAAAAGTAATCATCACTTGATTATTATTTAAATAAGCTTCAGGATGTCAAAGTATTCTACCAGGTGTACAAGTATGAAATGCGGATTTTTTTCTAAAAAAACATGTTAAATTTGGAAGAATGATAAAAAGTGCTTTATTGAAAGTATGCTCCATCGCTTGTTATACATTTTTCGCATCTTTCGGGCAATTTGTGAATACCAGGCCAGTAAAAATCTTCCCCTTTTGATGCGAACCATCTTCGTACGAACCAAAGCGCTGCTCAGCAAGTGCGTGATCTATCGTTGCAAACCAGTGGTAATCGGAAGGAGCCAAGTCTGGTGAGTAAGCCGCATGGGGTAGATCTTCCCAGCTGAGTGCTTCCAACGTGTCGCGAACTGGTTTTGCAGTATGTGATGGAGCACTGTCATGAAGAAAAATGACTTTGTGTTGCCTCTTTTGGTATTCTGGCCTTTTTTCAAGCAGCGAACGGTTCAAATTGGTCAATTGTTGTTGGTAACGTTTAGTATTAACCTTTTGCCCCGGTTTTAACAGCTCATAATAGACCACGCCCCTCCGGTCCCACCAAACACAGAGCATCGTCTTTTTGCCAAAGCGATTCGGTCTTGCGATCGATGTGGATGGAGCGCCTGGGATTCTCAAAATAAATCCATTTTTTATCCCCTGTAACTATACAATACAAAAACGACTTCTTTTTGTACCGAGCGAGCAAAATGTCACACGTGTTTTTGCGCTTTTCCATTTGCCTGTCGTTCAACTCATGTTGTACCCATCTACCGGTGTCCTGAATCTTTCCCATCTCTCGTAGCCGATTGGAAACAGCTTGTTGACTAACGCCCAATTGCTCGGCGAGTTGTTTTTGTGTTTGCGAATCATCTTCGTCCAACAATGCTTGCAATTCCACATCTTCGTATTTTTTTGGCGGTTTTCCACGTTTCTTGTCTGCAACATCGAAGTCACCACTTTTGAAACGCCGAAACCATGGTTCACACGTATCTTGCGATGGAGCATGTTCACCATAAGCTTCTCGAAAGTAATCGGTATGATTCAACAGCAGTTTTCTTCAAATGAAAACAAAAAATTAATGCGGCACGCCAATACTCTTTGTTCGGTATAAATTTCGACATATTGAACACAACACTATGCACACACTTTTCCAATTTATAACTCGTGCGCGTCTGACACTTGTTGATGACACAACAAAATGGCGCAGTGTCAAATCTTTATAGCACAAACTGCACTGGTACACCATTTGTTGTCTAAAATCCGCATTTCATACTTATACACCTGATAAAACTAGCGGAGATTTATATTTGCAATCAGATTTCTACATACAGGGTATCATGGGCGTCGGCCAGCAGAATTACTTTCAGGGAGGTGCATCTGCATCTACACATTATACTATTAACTAATAAGATATAATTTATAACAAGGCATCCTTATAATTATAGGTAGGTATATAAAATTAGGCATTTACATCATGTCAATTAAATTAATGTCAACTTCAAATCACGTGGGTATTTGAAAATGCGTCTCTGGAACGCATCTTTGCTGGGTGTCTCGCGAGCTACGCGATGGGGAGCAGAGGGGGGACTCACCTGCCCGCGAGGCTACCACGTGGTACGAGATGTTTAAGACAGATGAAGTGAGTGAGTGATGCGGCCTTAACTGAATCCCTTGTTGAATACACTAATTTGATTGCCCAAGCCACCCCGTTTTTACCCAGCAGTATGCGAGACAATCAAGGTTGGCCTAACTATTCCAACGACAACATGTAGTATGAAACGTTCATTTAGTACGTTTCAAACGTATCAAGACATAGAATCGGTCAACGATGGGGAGACGCTAGGCTAAAGGACCTGTGCATGCTCAGTGTTCATAGGAAAAGGGTAGAGGAGAACACTGAATTCACTGACAAGGTGTTGAACAAATTTGGACAACAACCTAGACGCCTTAAGTTTTTATTCAGCAACAGTGACTTTAATAACAAAAATTTTATTTTTCCTAATCTTTTTCTATGTATTTTCTTTCATGGCAGGGGGTGCAAGTGCACCCCCCTGCACCCTCCTCCCGGCGTCCATGCAGGATATGAATAATGAAAATATCTCCAGAATAGTATTTATGACAAACATGTAATGACGTCACCTTTTGTGCTTAAAAATATTTGTACATAGTACCACTCATTATCTTACACTTATACAATGGTGAGCAGAAAAATCGACCCAAACTATTTGGCTTCATTTAACACGGCCCTAGTTTAGTGTTCATATATTTTTAGGGATTTTAGTGTCATTTGAAAGCCCATTCTATTTTCTTTTTAATGATACTAAATTCCATAACATACCTCATGCCTTTTACTGATTAAAATGAATGAAAAGTGAAACAAGGAGAACAAGGATTGAAAATAGGGGTCAAAGAGAGGAAAAATTAAATAAATTTTAAGTTTAACAATTTAAATTTATTGATAAAGACCAAAATCAATATTTTGTATTAGCCCCCCCCCCCCCCCCAGCCCTTATTACTGCTTCCAGCCGGTTTTTCATGAAGCGGGTGAGCTTTTTCACCACTATCTGTGGGATTCTTCTCCACTTTTCCGCCATCGCAACCTTTAAGTCCCTTAGCAAAGCAATCTAATGTGGGTATTCCCTCTTCCACCAGGTATTGCCGCAGCATGTGGCCTCGTATTGTCGTGCATAGCAGGAAGCTATCGCCAACAAACCTAGCGTAAGAAACGACGTATTTCTGCAAGATCTCCTCGATGTAGCTACCGGTACATCGAGGCCGCTCCCTAGGCTTCCTATAGACTCGGCTTCTTCCATCATTGCCATGTAGGCACATTCGGGACTCGTCGGAGAATAAAACGGAGCACCATTGCTCTAAGGTCCAGTTGAAATGCTCTCGGGCAAATCTGAGTCACGCTTGTCGATGGGCTGCTGTCAATTTGGGTCCGTTAGCTGGTCTTTTCGGAATTAGGTTAGCTTTTTTAAGTCTTTTTCTGACTGTTCAATGACTGACAGCCCGGCCACGAACTTGTCAGAGCTCCTGCTGGACCTCAACGCCGGTCATGTGACGATTTCTTAGAGTTGTGTTGACAATGAAGCGGTCGTCTCGCTCCGAGGTACACCTTCTTCTTCCTGATCCTGGTCTCCGTGTAAAGGCGCCAGTCTCTTGCCAACGTATGTAGACTCTGGAGACAGCCGACTAGCTCAGGTGCAGTTTCGCAGCGACTAAACGTCGGCTATGCCCTTCTTGCAACAGGGCAATCCCTTGTATCGTTTCTTCCGGGATGGTATCGATTTTCCGATCACGTGATTAGCGAGCAGGTATAGCAGAAATGTTGACGGTTCAAGTTCCGATAAAGAAATGATAGCAAATGTAGTTGCATGTGTTTAATAGGGATGAAGAGCGCGCAACGAGTACGTTACTGAGAGAGCAAAAACGGTTCTATTGAGTAAAATCGTTTTAATCAGTAAAACTTTTTGGAAATCCAAATATGTTTGGTATTATTGGAAAGAGTAGAAAATCAGGATTCTAATGTTACCAAAAATAATACCACTGTTTAAAAATTAAATTCGAGGATTGGTATTAAATGAAGCAAAATCGTTTGAGTAGATTTTTTTGCTCACCACTGTTTTATGGTACAGTTTTTATTTAATTTAGGAAGAACCGTTAAAAACGAGCTAATCTCAAGATACTTCCATTATCCAAGAGTTTATCAACATCTATTTCAGAAGGCTAAAATAAGTACTATAATTTTTATTTAATATAAAACACGTGGCATTACAGTAAAAGCATTAAACTAAAACATATTTTAATGGTTTAAGGGAGGCTATCCAATTCGGTTTTTTACATGGGTCACAATAATATTTTGCCTTAATGATATTATTTATAGTAAAATCAAAATAACTTGAGAATAGCAAAGTAGCCATCACTACTAAACAAAAAGATCATTCTCATTAATTAAAACTATGGATAGTTTGGGTTAATCGCTAGCTTCATTTTAAATTAAAGTGGATATCTAATTATAATAGAGAGAGTTTCTGTCATTAATCTCTAGCTTAGTCGATTGGAACAGTCAAAGATGTTTTTATAGGGTTTTTTCAACTTTATATGTCATCCAGGGTCTAATTGACAAAACCAAATATCTTCGAACGTGTGATAGGCTCACATTTGTTTTTTAACAAAAATAGGCAAGATTGCATTTTTGAAGGTAGTGCTGTGAAGTCCGCTTTTTGCATATCAAGAAAACGGTAATATCGAATACAGAGCCAGCAAAACAGTCAGCTTTCCTTCTTTCTCTGTCCCTATGGTTTATTATTCATGCTCTCCCTCTTTTATTTCTCGATCGAGTCGATTCGAGATTATCGTTTAGTTATAAAATGTAGAGTATTCAATGTAAAACGTCAACCAAAATTTTTTTCTAAATAATTTGAAATAAATCAATAACAATAAAATTATAATCAACTGAGTATTTTGACAGGGAGTGTTGTTTATATGTATTACAATAATATCTACAATAAAATGATTAGCCCTTTTAGGTTAAAAACCTTATTCATTGTCATCATAATGATTCATTTCTGTTTTAGTAATTTATGACAACAGATAGAATGGGTTTTCTGATATCCTTTATAGAAAATCGCATATATCAGAACGACACAGTCAACTACTATTAATCTCTCTCTATCAACACTTTGATTGCAAATATACAGACTTATCTAAGGCTTTTGAAGGTGTTTGCCATACCTTACTGCCCAGCAAACTGGTATTTCAGGATGCTTCAATGGATCGATTCATACCTTTCTTGTCATCGTAAGTGTCTTATTGTCTGTAGCCCTGTTTCATGTGACGTGTTTGAAACATTGGGACAGAGTTCTCACTAATTTTTGACACATTAAGGCACTACTATTTTTACATACAGGAATTACTTCCACGTAATTAGAATAAAATAAAACAATCAGCCAAGTCGAGCAAGTCAGACTTACGCAATTATTGTTGATAAATGACTTAAAAAACACACCCCAAATGAGTTTTCAACAAAGTTTTTTCCCGATCTTTCCTTCAAATTTTTACTTTTTATATATCAAATAAATTATTAAAGGTAATGCACTCGTGATAATTTTCGTTCAATCTTCACCCTGTGGAAAATATTCCAGAATTTTTTAAAATTTTTTGATCAGTTATTTTCCAGATAAGGGTCGGCAGCAATTTTTCGCGATTCTTTAAAAATAATACAAAGAAAAGTGTGCACAAGCATTACATTATATACAATATATATATATATATATATATATATATATATATATAATATATATATATATATATATATATATATATATTTGAACTCGGATTTTTAAACCATTCATTTGACACCCCACTCAATGACCTACTTTTTTTTTTTCACTTCCGATTTCATCCTCCAAAACTAACCCCTTAAGTCAAATTTTAACTTTTAAAACTACACGGCTCAATTCCTATATTTGTAACAAATTTGAACTTCCTATGTCAAATAGCTTCGGAGAAAATCGGGTGTGACAGACGAACAGACAGACACCGAAGATCTTATAAGTGTTCCATACAGGACACTAAAAAGAAAACGGTAAATTTATTTTTTTTCATATAGGGTGATTCAAAAAAAAAACTTGGAAAGTTTTATGACATTCCATAAGTTACTTACTATTTTAATCTTGAAACTTCTTTACATTTTAGTATTTTTTAATTTTGGTCAGTAGTGTCACATCAATTAAATTGACTTTATTATTCGTATAAATGTATTAATAGCAAGTTTAATGTCATTTATTTAGAATTCTGTGTGGTTTTATATGTCAAAAGGTCAAATAAGATGATGGTGCTACTGATTTCTATCAGCTTAATGTTTTTTCCCACTTTTTAAATTCTCTCATGTAATTACCACTTTGGATATATTTATGGATGATTTAATACCAAAAATTACTCTTCTTTTAGTTACAGTAAATAAAATTTAAATAAAAAAAAAATTAAGCTGAGAAAATACCAGTCCGGTTAGCAAACTCTTTTTTCTGGTTTAATTTATTTGTGGCAAAGTTTACAGTACAATAACTAAAAAACTCCTACTTTAAAAAGTTATAAATAATATATTTATTAGAATTAAGTTTCATTATTTATATATTTATGGAAATCATTATTAAATAATTAGTATAATTACAACTGAAGTGTTTCCTTCCTACATATTCATTTCCTTTTTCCTTCATGTGGAATTAGCCGTAATATAATTAATTTATTAGAGGGAGAACTACCATCATTGCTACCAGATAACCAAATTCACAGAGAATAATATATATTTTTTTTAATGTTTAAAGAAATTGAGAACTTTTAGGATTAATTATATACATCATAAATAAGTCTAGAGGTAAATCTAAGGTTATCTCAACATTAAAGTAAAAGTTAACTTAAAGTTTCATTAGTAATTATAATGTTTAAATTTAAAAAAGTGCAGAATCCCATCTAATAGTTCTTTAAATCTGTTTTCTTAATTATTAAGTTTCATGATCAGCTCTCTAGCTGTTTACTGATAATCTTGTGGGTCTTATACAAGAGAAGAACCATTAACCATAATTTCACAAAAATTTATATTTTAATTTATGTATGCTCAGCAGTAAAAACAACTTTCTTTATCCTTTTAACTCCCAGACCAGACGGTAATTCATCTATAAACTGCAGTTTATTCCTTGGATAGAAGGTAACCAATCAATACACAATGCACTTTTACATTTACTTCTGACGCCTTGGCTTTTATTGGTAGCACTGCATAGAGTGTAACAAAAAAAGTGCTAGGGTTAACATATAAAAGTGCTATTTAAAGTGCTAATTATTAAATACTGCAAGTAGGTGCAGTCTTTTTTTCTATTTACCTTTTTTAGGTTCTACAAACTACCACTAAAAAACTATAATATTTGTGAGATGGCCTATCACTATCTGCTCTGTTTTATTGGAAAGTTATGGCTGCAGTAATTTTGCTTTCATCTCATCATTGACTAAGTTTATGCATTTACTACAACCACAGGTGAAACTTTGGAATATCTTGGATTACTTTGCTGTTACTTTGGAAGATTGTTTTGTGCAACTCTTTTGCAAGTATATCTTACAAATGTATGATGTAAAGATGTTTAAATGATAGCTCGTATCTCTGAAGCCATTATGATACAGAAAATGGTGAATAAATTAAAATAACATAAAGAAAAGATAGAAATTAGGAAGATGAGTATAGACTCCCATCTCTTTATTTACTGATGGAACATCTTATTCTACGAAAGTTTTATGCCACTTCGGCAAGTATTTTAATTTAATAATTTTTTATCTCAGAACTTTTATAACAACAATAAAACTAATAACAAATTAAATGATACAAAATGTACTGTGCTGGATTTTTGCTGTATGGTAATATGTAATCATATGTTTAAGCATTTTAATTATCTAAAAAAAAACTCTACAGGAGTTACCCCCTGGCACTAATAAACCTTGAAAACTCCCACATGTATCGTTTTTATATACTCTGTTATAGCCAGCTTGCTACAAGCAAAATATAAATCCTTGACTAAATTAAAGGACTTAAATAAAATAGTATTCAAATTATTAAATATTAAAAAAGTAGTATATTTTTTACCTTCTGTTTCATAACTTGTCTCTGAACACCACTAATGTTATAATTAGGCACGGAAAGATTTCCAGAACCGAAGAAATAAAAAAATATTGTCCTAAATATATGAGCGTAATCGTAATCACGACACAACTTTTCTCTCCTCGCACAAACTCAATTCCCAAATCCGAACAATCCGAACTGATTCTATTATTCTATTTTCTGATTTTGACAACATGACAACGTCCTCAAGATTCTACGCGTCGTCGCAGTCTTTTGATTGTAACGTCAAATTCAAAAATAATTTTGGCAGTGGATAAACGACCGAATGAAATCAGCAGGATGTAAGGGTGGAACCAGATTCACCAGAAGTGGAGCCAATTCACTTGACGATATTGTTGGTACCATCAAAGATATTCTCCATATCTTCCTCCGTCTCCATGTAGATAACAATTCGTGCTTAGTCATGAAGAAAATCTTCAACTTGTCTGGGTTATTGAACACACCGTAGTGATTCGTTGCAACAATGCTCAGGCGCCAGTATTTATTATCCAATTTTCAATATAGAGTGAATACTAACCAGATAAATGCGCCAACATGATTTATTTGTCTTTAGTTTGGTATAATTGAGAGTTATATATCTTAACACAACATTCGTTGCATTCGGTGGACATACGTGCTGCGTATAGAAACATCAAAAACATTGCATCTCCACAAAGTTTTCGAAGCGGAGATTTTGTTTCTCCTCAGTAAAAGTGAAGAAAATTGAAATTTCCTTTGAAAAGGCGCATCCGTGCTATTTTCGAGCCATTGAGGTTCCGTAATTGTGAAAGAACACTAACTCAGTCATTATTTATTCTGCGAAGCGTTCTTAAAATTTTACTTAACGTGGTCATTACTATTACGTAAAACATTTCGAAAAACAAAGGCGTATTTAGAGAGACAAAATCCATATAGAAAAATGTATTGGGAGAATTGTTTCTTGACCTAGTGAATGATCCTTAAAAAGACGGAATGAATTCCTCAATTTACATAGTGTTTTTACAAACCCTTTGTTATTAATGGCATAGGTAAGAGATGGCGCAAAAATCTCGTTCTAGTAATTTTAAAACCGTTATGTTGTCCACCTGGCAAAAGGCAGTGACCAGTGACATTCGACGTAATCGGCGTATCTATTCGGCAATTTGTCGTGCCCGGTTGGAAATTATCAATATTCTCAATCCTTTGTAATAAAACTGCAAATCACCTATCATGGATGAAGAATATGATGCGATCGTTTTGGGGACTGGTTTGAAAGAATGTATTCTCAGTGGAATGCTCTCCGTGTCTGGTAAGAAAGTCTTACATGTCGATCGAAATAAGTACTATGGTGGAGAATCCGCCTCTATTTGCCCTTTGGAAGAACTTTTTACTAAATTTGGGGCACCAGCACCGGATGAAAGCTACGGTAGGGGTAGAGACTGGAACGTGGATTTGATTCCAAAATTTTTGATGGCTAATGGACAGCTTGTAAAACTTTTGATACATACTGGAGTAACAAGGTATCTGGAATTCAAAAGTATTGAAGGCAGTTATGTGTACAAGGGTGGAAAAATTTCAAAGGTAAGCAATTTTAATGAAAGGAATTTGAGAAGTTAAATAAAATAATAATTAGCTGTGTAGGCAGGATTCTATTATAAAAAATTACCATTCAGTATATTTTTGGGACATTGTTTTTTTCTTCTGCTCCAGTTGGATATATTTTCTATTGTATTATATTAATTGAAATCAATGATGAGGTGTTAAACAAGAGCTCAATATAACTTTCAAATGTAAATAACTTTTTACAATATGCCAATACATATTTTTTCCCAAGTTTTTCTCCTTTAATTTATCTTAAATAGCAATATTAGAATAAGAAAAAGAAATAAGTATGAAACTAAATTTTATCATTTAATACTTGCTTAGGTTCCTGTTGATCAGAAAGAAGCACTTGCCTCTGACTTAATGGGCATGTTTGAAAAAAGGCGTTTTCGTAACTTCCTTATTTATGTACAAGATTTTCTAGAAGAAGATCCTAAAACTTGGAAAGATTTTGATCCTAGAACTCAAAATATGACAGCGCTGTATGAGAAATTTGGATTAGATAAAAATACTCAAGATTTTACTGGACATGCTCTAGCTCTCTTTAGGGATGATGAATATTTGAATCATCCAGCTCTTGATACTATCAAGAGAATTAAACTGTATTCAGATTCCTTGGCCAGATATGGAAAATCTCCTTATTTGTATCCTATGTATGGGTTAGGAGAGTTGCCTCAGGGTATGTATTGTATAGTATTACTTTGTAGTTAAATAAAATATTAATTCATCAGTCAAATATATTATCAATTTGCTTGGTGATTAGAAATTAGAAATAAAATTATCAGTGTAATTACTAATAATAAAATTTTGTAATGGTAATTATAGAAAATTAGCGTAACAATCTAATTAACAAAACAACTTTATCGGTGAGTTACATTAAGCTGAAGTAAACACATACATAGAAGAAAGAATACTGCATGTATTTTTTATTATACTCTTGTTTTTTTTTAATTTTAAAATTTGTATGATATAGTGTAATATACAGGCAAAATACCATACAAGATGTGGTTAGAAAATAACTGGACCAATTTTGTTATGCCAATAACATTAGTACTGTGCAGTTGGCAATGGTAGGCTGTTGACCTCGAATATCCCCTCTACCTATTCTGCCATTTTGATGACCACGCAGTTCTCAATTCAGCTGCAGGGTGAGGTAGAAGAAAGCGCAGAGGAGGAAATTAAAAATCACAACAGTGATGATTGTGTTTTTTGACATGACATGACAAACAGGTGTTGACTACCCTTCGTAACTAGGAAAAAAGGAAAACACCTAAAATGTGGAAGAATTACTGTTAGATCCTCCACCAGGACAAAGCACAGTTCTCTTTCAACCCAACATGATCCCCGTGTTGGAACATCCGCCTTACCGACTTAACTTTGCTCCATGTTACTTTTTTTTGTTTCCTAAAGTGAAGAGTGCGTGGGAAGGAACCCATTTTGAGTGAGTGGACGCAATGAAGAAAAAACCTATGGACGTCATGATGAACCTGTCAGAAAACAAGCTGCAGCACTGCTTTCAACAATGGAAAATTTGTATGGAGCAGTGTAGGGATCGAGAAGGGGTGTACGTTGAAGGGGATGCGGGTTTTAATGTCAAATTTCAAAAATAAAAAGTTTTACTACTTTAAACTAAACTTTAGTCAATCATCACTCCTGATGAAGCTAACATGGTTAGCATAACGCGCGTTGAGTGCAAAAATAAAGTGTTTGGTGTAGTGGTGATATATACTGAGTAGTGTTGCTGTGCCAAAGATTCCACATTCTCAACATAGAATAAAAAGTTTTATAAATAACTTTAGTTATTTTCTAGCCACACTTTATGTTTTATACCGATTTTTTTAAAAAGTACAGGTGGATTTTTAAAGTGACAGTTTGATTAGAAAAGGTCATTGGAATTGCAAAACCTCATACTAACATTTTTATGCCAAAAATATTTTCTTGTTTGGATCAGTTCTTAAAATTCAAGTTAACCAAACAATCTCTACATGTAAACATCTTAAAGAAAATTTCTATACACTTAATTTTATTAAAAACAATACAGAAAAAAAAACTATTTTAAGAAGGTGAGTTTTCTTCTGTTTTTATGAAGAATATAGTTTATGTTCCAGTTATAAATATATGAGCATTTCGGTAAATTGTTGGTATGTTAGCGATTCAAAAAAGATAAATTTTTTTTAAGGTGACACTCATTAGACTCGATTAAAATCGTTCCTTGGACCGCCAGAAACAATTATTCACGACTGAACACGACGTTTTTAAGAACCTTTTTTTTTACAGCTCTATGCAAATCTTTGCGGAAAAAATGAAAATCTCGCTTAATTGTCGTAAAAAGCGTCAAACATCACTATGTAATGTACCCTATTATAAATTTATCCATGCGATTTATTGAAATTATTCATCGTAAATTCTGATAACGTTTTCCTCTTTTATATAATGGCTATTTTTGCCCATTTTGTATCTTGTAGTCAAATTAACGTCCAGGTATACTTCTTATATTCTTTGACCTGCTAACTTCGAATTTTTATGTACCTTGTTGATATTAGCATATCATTTCCAAATTATGGTCCGATTTTAGCCACTTTTTGGTCAGAAATGGCAGTAAATTAAAAAAGGTGCAATATGCAAGAAATCGTAGTGTTGCAAGTATTGTGTAAAATTAATTGTCCCAAGGTCGAGAACAAAAATGGTAAAGCTATTTATTATTTTAATGAAAATGTTTACAACAACATTGAAAAGGGTGCTAAGAATTATAAACTTTTTAACTAAATTAATTAAATAGGATCATTTTATTTATAAAGATTTATTATTTCATATTATTCTCTGTTAAAAATATAATAATGTGGTTTATGATAACATTTTTTAAAACATACCTATTTGTTATTTTAATAATTATAAAATAATACAAACAAAAACACAGTTGTTTTATTTTACATATAATAAATAAGTTTAATTTTTTAGTGTGTAGAGTTCTCAGTGCTTTATAAATACGGCCATTTCTGCCCAAGCAGTTGCTAAAATCCGACCATAAATTGGAAACGATATCCTAATATCAAAATTCGAAGTCTGCAGGTCAAAGAACATAAGAAAAGTATACCTGGACATTAATTTGACTAAAAGATATAAAATGGGCAAAAATGGCCATTATGTAAAAGAGGAAAACGTTATCAGGATTCACGATAAATAATTTCAATAAATCGCATGGATAAACTTGTAATACGGTACATTATATATTGATTTTTGACTCTTTTTACGACAATTTAGTAAATTTTTCCATTTTTTCCGCAAAAATTTTCATATTGAGCTGTAAGAAAAAGGTTATTAAAAAAGTCGTGTTCAGCCGTGAATAATTGTTCTAGAGGTCCAAGAAACGATTTAAATCGATCTAGTGAGTGTCACTTTCAAAAAAAATTTCTGGTTTTTGAACCGCTAACATATCAATAATTTATGGAAAAGCTCACCTAAGTTTAGTAAGTCCCTTAAAAGAATTTGTAACGTGATTTACCCAGTATTTTCTTTGCAATGTCTAAAATAAATATTGAATTGATTTGTTAATGATCAACTGAATAAGTAAAAATCACTTAAAAAAAAAATAGTGCTAAAAATCACTTAAAAAAAAATAATGCATTTACTCTCAACCCAAACATACAGTTCTAAAATTGAATTTGACATTCTCACCTTACAGAAAAAACATAGTTCCAGTATTACAAATACAAAATCCAGGAAAAAATCCCATAATACTAGTAAAACTATACAATATTTAATGACCAACACCCCATTTACTTTCATCCTCTAAAGCAAAACTATGGGTTCCTTCTTATCTCAAAAAGTATGTAAGGCCCATGAAACTGCTATGTAGAGGGAACAAGGCTTGATTCTATGCAGGTGGGTATGGAGGGATATCAGACATGCAGTCCTACCGGTCCCAGTTGCTTTCGAGCTGTTTCAGAACTCAGATCTCGGGCAAAGTGGATATCTGTTTAAGGCTCGTGTCATAGTCAAAAATGTAGAATGGCACCAAACAATGGTACGCGATAAAAATGTTTGTAAAACTTGAGAAAACCGCTAATAAAACATTAAAAATGCTATAGCAGGTCTACAAAGCAAAATTTTATTTATCGGCGCTTAAGTGTTTGAGAAAGTGAGTTATGCGTGTCAGGCCAAAAATCGCCACTGAATCGGTTTTTCACCACGTCAACGCCCCAAGTCACACGTCGTTGCTACTAATGGAGTTCTTGGAAAAGAAAAACGTGCCAACGCTGTTAAATGGTTCCTACAGCCTGAAACTCTTGCAAGCTATTTTTCTGTTTTCCCACGCCTAAAATTCAGCTTTTCATAACCATCGAAAACGAACAAGCGACCGCCCCGCGAGGTTTCAACAAGATTTCTAGTCTTGCTTTGAGAAATGGCAACAGCTGTGGGCTAAATGGATTAGTGCATATAGGTGCTACTTCGAAGAATAAATCATATTTTGTGGAACCAGTCTCATTACTTTTTGGACAAACCATGTATACCAAATTGAAAATTTTATTCGAAAGTTAACATGCCAAGATTTCCAAAGACATACAGGAAATTGGAACTGTTTTTTGTGTTCTCGGGTGTGTGTGAAGCATAACGCGAAACGAATGTCATACTTCCCTTTAGAAAGATAAGTAAAAGTATATTTTAAGAAGACACGTGGTGACAAGCTTATAAATAAAAATTTAGTACGGTGGCTCACACCCAAGTTACAATAAAATTGACGTGAAAAAATAGCAGATAATTTCGTGGAAATTTGAGGGAGATAGAAGCAAGATTTTTTATGCATATGCCTATCAAAATTATATGCAGACATTCTATGAAATAAATATTCTTTTAGATTTACGAGCCATTCCTCAAGATACTTAATAAAAAATCATTGAAATCGGCGAAGGCACCGATAAATACAATCAGTTTGTTCTAAAAAAAACTTATTATAAAGGGTATAGACTTTGCCTATACAATTTGGCTTCCATATTTCAATGAGAATTTTTATTACTAAACGTTGCTAGTAGTACATCTTACTTATACTAAGTCACACGGTCTTGAACACAATTATAAATAACGTATAATAGAAAATTGATAATTGCTATTGCAACACCACATTTTGATAGGTACAACTTTAACCTCGCCTGTAATCACTTAATTTAGATGAATATACATTCTTTCTTGGTAAAACCTATTCAAATAGCATCTTAATTATGTCTTGTAACTGTTTAATCCTTAACGACACTCCGAAGCAAATGGTTTCCGCATGATAGATTTAAATAAATTAAATTAAAAGTTAATAACAGACAAAAAAAAACTAGTAGCAGAATCAGCATTTTTATGTTTATATAGAGTCCTCACATTACTTTATGATAATAATCATAATCTCTATTGTCTAATAGAAAAGCTCCGAGAAAAAAGTGGCGTGGGCAATAGCAACTTGCCCTTTTGACAGGTTCATCTGGCAGATATTTTGGGTCGTCGCTACTAGCCGATTATGCAATAAGGCCCAATTCGAATATGCCATGTTTGGCGTGAACGGTAGCACTGTAAGCGTGGTATAGTATCATTAGCCAGTTCACTAAGACTTGCGCTCAATGATTGGCAGGAGTCGATGTTTGCCCCGGGGGCTCTTTTTTCTTGACTCCAAAAAATGGTGTGAATGGTAGCAGCTCAAATTTTGTTTCATTTATTTCGTTTTGACCAGAATATAGCAGAAATAAGGTTGGCAGGAGTCGCCCGTGGGCCTTTTCTCTGAAATAGGCCCAAAAATGCCCGTAAAAGAGCTGATTTCAGAGAAAACGCCCATAGGCGACTCGTGTCTACCTTATTTCTGCTATATTTTCGTCAAAATGAAATAAATGAAACAAAATTTGAGCTGCTACCATTCACGCTATTTTTGGAATCAAGAAAAAAGGCCCCTCGAGTCCCCGGGCCAATATCAACTCCTGCCAATCATTGAGCGCAAATTCTACTGAAGTACCTAATAATATTGTACCACGCCTATGGCGTTACCGTTTACGCGAAAAATGGCGTATTCGAATTAGGCCTTATTGAATAATGAACCAGTAGAGACAGCCCAAAATATCTGAAAGTTGAACAGTTTCTGTGCCAGACAAACCTGTCAAAGGGGCAAGTTGCTACTGCCCACGCCACTTTTTTCCCATAGTTTTTAATCTATAAGATTTTTCCATTCATAAGACAATGACATATGAAAATTCTAGATAAGTAAATCATATATAACATAGTATAGCAATATATGATATGCCGATAAGATCACACATAGGACGTTTTCACATCTACCGGCAACGACACCGACACGACGCCGGCCCCGACACGACACCGGCCCCGACACGACACCGGCCCCGACACGACACCAGGGAAACATTTTGAAACTAGCACGACATCGCCCCAACACGATACCGACAAAGTGATATAAAACCGAGGAAAAACATTTTTTACTAGGTCTATATATAGTGCCATGGCAGCTGTTTGTTATATCTTAGACATAAAAGACTAAAATGAAGTCAAAACCTGCCAACTTTTTTCTCGTAGAGTTTGATTTTTATTATTTTCGTTGGTTTTATCCCAAAAACGGGGTTTAATTTCCATAAATTCAATTAAGGTGACAATATGAAACTTGAAGGCCGTGGTATCAGCTTCGAGAGCACTTAGCACTTCAATTAAATTTATAAAAATCGGGACGACACGAGTGGAGAAACTGCTCCTCCACGATAGCCGGCGACTGCAACGACACTGCATCGACATGTCGTTAAGTGTAAAACCGCTCCCATTTATTTAAATGTTATTTCTAGTCCACCGGTATCGTTCTCTGCTGTCGTGTCGGTAAATGTGAAAAGGCCGATAAGTCATATATTTATTTTTGAGTGCTTCGAAGACCTGAACTGTCGACAATCCGTATAAGTAAATGCCATCGCACTCTGCACTAAATAAGCTCTAGGAATTGGCGTTTTTAATAAAAAAAATGTGTTTTTTTTTCATATTATTAAGTGAAAAGGGGAGAGCAAACCTTGGTCTTTTGGGCGCACGAAACTCTATTTGCATTAGTAATTCAGGACAGTCAATGTAAGATGCGCGAATCTTGCAACGAAATTGGATTAAGCGATACTTTCAACTATTTATGAGGGCTACCTTTTAAGTTTTTTACAAAAATAATGAAAGAAAAAAAAATTTTTGGTACAAATCGTGACCATTGGTAAAGACTTAAAAGTTGGCCCTCGTATAAATTTTGGGGGACGGCCATAGCGTAGTGGTTAAGGTGTCTGCTTTCTACGCCATCGACCCGAGTTAGTATCTCGGCTCGAGAAATAATGAAATAAAATTTACAACGTGACGGTCTCCTCTCTCGGGGAGGCAATGGCAAATCACCCGTAGTATGATGCCTAATAAAGCCCTCTCACTTTGACCTTTCGGCACCGGCATTAAACTGTAAGTCCCTTTTGTCTGTGGAAACACTTAAAAAGACACCAACTATAGGTAAAGGCGAGAGGTCGCCTACAAGAAGAACAAGAAAAATAATCTGTGTTTTATTCTATTCTAAAATAATAAAAAAAAAAATTCGGTCAAGATCCATGATTTTAGACAACTCTGTATTATGACTAGTAGTTCTTATTGAAGTTTACTAGACCACTGAGATGGGGTCAACGTTTTCCTAGTAGACCAGAAAACTTGGATTTTTAGAATTATTTTGTAATTAATTTGTAATAAATATAAATGCACTTTCTTTTTAATGTTTTTGTTAATTACCACAACTGTAATAAATTTTATTTTAAAAAAGGAATGAAATTTATAAAACTATATCCAAGAAAAAAACTGACGCTTGAATAAAAAGGACCTGGTATATATTATTATTTTGTTCTATTTTTGCTTCATTTATTCAACTGGGACGTTGCCTTTTGTGTTAATAATAGTTATTGAAACAAGATTACCATTTAATTTGAAAATTTAAAACAGTATTTATTAGCGGTAATTCTAAAACAGAAGGAGGGCCACTACCAAAGCACAAGATAGTTGCTTATGTTCCACGCGAACTACAACGGTGGTTTACTCGTTTCGTAAATCGCAGGTCAGTAGTTGAGTGTTGAGCAGTGGCATAAGGGGAGAATATGCCCACTATGCCTCTATACGTTTTTATTATTTCGGGGTAGGGTTTAAGTTTTTAAAGTTTCAAGGTTAGAGGCTTTTTTTCTATGGAAAAACATTCCTCTTATCTGATATTTTTTACTGGGTTTGGAAAAGATTTAAACCAAAGTACGTTACAAAAGAGGTTTTTATTAATCTCCTCTCGGCTATTAACTCTTTTGATGGAGTTGGGAAGTGGTTACACTTTGAAAGATCCATTGCAAGAGAGATTTTTTTTAGAGAAGTCCTCCTGTTGTTTATTTATTTAGAGTGTTGAGAAGGATCCAAGTTTTTAAAGTTTCATTGTAAAAAAATTCTTTTTAGTGTTCCGTACGGAACACTTATAAGATCACTTAAGGAGTTAGTTTTGGGGGGTGAAATCGGAAGAAAAAAAAATTGTTTACTACGTCATCGAGTCGGGTGTCAAATGAAAGCTTGTAAAAATACGAGTTCAAAAATATATATAATGTAATACTTGCGCACACTTTTCTTTGTATTATTTTTAGAAAATCACGAAAAATCGCTGTCTCTCCCTTATCTCGGAAAACTACTGAACAAAGAATTTTGAAAAAATTCTGGAATATTCTCCGCAGAGTGTAGATTGAACGAGAATTATCACGAGTGCATTACCTTTATTAATTTGTCTGGTATATAAAAAAAAAATCAAGGTGGCGTGTGTTTTGTGAAGTCACTGATCATTTTATACCTCCGTAACAAAAAATTTTATTTTAAAAGCTATCAACATATGGAATACTAATTGCGCAAGTTGAACTTGGTCTTGACCAGTTATTTTATTCAAGGTATCCTTTGAATCCATCAGGATCACACTTCCTAATGGATATAGAAAGGAATGAGCCTCCTCCTATAAGCGCTCCACCTTTATTGTTCTCTTTTTTTGCTCTAAAAACGCTCTGAGGGTCTAGCTACGGTATGTCAAGTGAGAAAGTGTCCGCGATGATTCGTTTTTGGTAGATGCGATTCTAGTGATTCAACAAAAAATCGGTAGAGGGAACCTTTGTCTACGACACATTTTAGTAAAAATATCAATCGATTCCAAACTTTCGTCGAAATCATGTAAAATATAAAATGAGTCACTTGTTTGCGCGTCGGTTCGATATTAAAAAGTCGATATCGTTTGTGAAGAAGTGAATAAATCATTTTAACGAGACAAAAAATGTCGACGACTTACCAAAGCGTGACTCGGTAAGCAAATTCACTCCAAAAAGTCCAAAAACGAATAGTGTCTTTGTTTTCACGTGATCCGAAATTGACGTTGCGTCAAGGAGCGGCAAAATTAAGAAAGTCAGGTTTGAATGTGTTCAGACATTCGACATCTCCGTGCTCAGGATGTCAAATTCACGTTGAAGAAACCTTTACTGGGCAGAAATAACGTCGCGAAGCGGCTCGCTAGGGCCCACAATAAGATACTAGAGTGGCTCTCATAATCGCCGGACGCCAACCCTATTGAAAACGTTTGGTCCCATGTAAAGAGAAAGCTGAGAGGAGAAACTTTGAGGACTTTGACTCAGTTGTCTCGCAAGATTCGAAAAATTTGTAGGGTATGCAGAAAATCTCGTCGACAGCACGCCTCAAAGATGCCAGGCGATTATTGATGCACGAGGCGATTGGACAACTTACTATGGTGATTGCCCCGTTGTTAGCACCCCGAAGAGTACATTGATAGCAAAAAATGTTCTCGAAACATATTTTTTCAAGAGTACGAGCGGTCACGTTCTTTCTTCACAGACTTTATTGGTGTTGTCTACAAAATCAATTATAAAAGTATCCATCAAAAAGTATGCAAAGCTTGATGAGCTACGATTTTTAACTTTCTGATCTAATTCATTCCATACTTGTTCGATCGGCAAAAGATCAGGGGATTGAAATGGCCATTGCATTATACCTTTTATTTTTTTTCTTTAAAATACCCTTGACGTAGCTTTGAAAATGAAATTACGACTAATTATATTTAGCTCAAGTAATATGTTATGGCTCTTGCAGAATTTTCAATTCAGAATTTCGATTTATCCCTCCAAGAACTTTAGTCCATTGGTCTATCATCCAATTTCTATGTCTTTTAGTCTATTCCACTCTGTTTTGCTTGTATTTGTTAGTTTCGATTTCCTAGCAGCTACCTATCGTCTTAGCTGTGTGGACCTATTAACTGTGGTAGTCGAAACTGGTTCAACACCAGTTTTATTTCAAGCAGCGATAAGTTGTCGAGCAGTTAAGCCTTGTTTTCCTTTAAACTTTTTACTGTGATGAACTGATCTTCACGTTCTGTTGTGTTCCCATTATTTGTTTTCTGTACGCTTTTATTTGAAATCCCGAATTTTTTACAATTTGTCGCTTACCATAGCCTTCACAATGCAAACCACAAATGACACTTTGCTGTTAGATACTCGGATGTTTTCTAGCCGTCATTTTAAAAACGATGTTTTGGAGTAAACAACTGCAGAAACACTTCGAAGCACAGCAAATTCAGAAATCGCAGCGTCCACCTTCGAATGCTCGAGTACAACTGCTTAGAACTTACTAAATGTGACGCTTTTTATTAAATCCACCAGTTGTAAGTAAGCTAGCCTTGTTTAGATTGGGTAATCCAGAGGTAATCAATAGTGTGCGTTCGAAAATTGACAAAAATCAAAATTCTAAGAAAACACACAAAAAATTATTGTAATTACATCAGGTAGCTAAGGTAATCAATAAATTTGCAATCAAATCAAGGTAATTTGTTGATTTATTTTTTAGTTGAAAATAGTCAGTGCTTCCAAACTTGTAGACGGAAAGATATAGGGTGTTTTTTATAGAGGTATAGAACTTTGAAATGGAATAAAACAAAGATGAATTTTTTAAATTGACATAAAATTTACTTTATTCGAAAGATAATCTTCTGGCATTATAATTTAAATATGACTTCTGACATATGACCGCCACGGCTGGCTCGGACGTAGTCTAATCTGGAGGCCCAATTTTCGATGACTTTTTCCAACATTTGTGGCCGTATATCGGCAATAACGCGGCGAATGTTGTCCTCCAAGTGGTCAATCGTTTCGGGCTTATCGGCGTAGACTAGCGACTTCACATATCCCCACAGAAAATAGCCTAGCGGCGTTAAATCGCACGATCTTGGAGGCCAATTCACGGGTCCGAAACGTGAAACTATGCGGTTACCAAACGTTCCCTTCAATAAATCAATTATGGCACGAGCTGTGTGACATGTTGCGCCGTCTTGTTGAAACCACGGCTCCTGCACATCATGGTTGTTCAATTGATGAACGAAAAAGTCAGTAATCATGGCTCTATAGCGGTCACCATTAACTGTAACGTTCTGACCAGCATCGTTTTTTAAAGAAGTACGGACCAATGATTCCACCAGCCCATAAAGCACACCAAACAGTCAGTTTTTCTGGATGTAACGGTGTCTTAACATACACTTGAGGATTATCATCACTCCAAATACGGCAGTTTTGTTTATTGACGTATCCATTCAAACAAAAGTGAGCTTCATCGCTAAACAAAATTCGCTTATGAAAATCGGGATCAACGGCAATCTTGTTTTGGGCCCATTCACCGAATCTACGCCTTGCTAGGTGATCGTGTGGCTTCAATTGTTGCACGAGTTGGATTTTGTAAGCACGCAAAACAAGATCTTTCCGCAAAATCTTCCATAAAGTGGATGGACACATATCCAATTCCTGTGCACGATGGCGGATAGACTGATTCGGGTCTTCCTCTACGCTACGCTCTACAGCAGCAATGACTTCTTCTGTACGTACTGTACGACGTCTCTGTGGATGCGTATTATCATTTAGAGTAAACGTGGTGCAAAAACGTTCCATAGTTAATCGAATTAATTGCTCTGATGGACGATTATGTTGACCGTAAAATGGACGTAGTGCGCGATACGTATTTCGAACAGAACCATGATTTTCAAAATAAATTTGCACAATTTGGAAGCGTTGTTCAGGCGTCAGTCTATTCATGTTGAAATGCCAAACCAAACTAAACATAAATCACTTGACAGCTGACAAAATGGCCTCCAGTTAAAAAAGTGTTGCCAACTTAAAGTTTTATACCTCTATAAAAAACACCCTTTATATTTAAATGCATTCCTATTGTTGTATTGTAAGTCTTTATACAGAACATACGTTCTGTAGTCTTACTGAATGTCAAATATGATAGAATAATAATAAAATAAAATTATTTTTTTAAAGATTTTATTGCAAAGAATTGTAAACTTTTTTTTATGTATTATCGAACGACACTAATACTTTAATCTTAATATGTATACATGATTTTCAATAGTTAAAATCATTGTTTATTAAAGGTTCTGGTAACCTTTTTCAAAAAAATCGATTTCCTAAACACATCATTTTCTTATAGTAAATATATGTAGAAATACAATAGAAACTATTATTTGCTCTGGAAAGCTCTGAAAAATGCGATAGAATAGAAGCGTCTCGACGCAGCCAGTGTATACCTGGCGCGCCGAACGTGCAGCTGCCGTATACTTACTGTCTCCGCCCCATTTTCGTAAATCCTCGGTCTATAGATATTTCAGTTTTAGTTTTTGTTAGTTGGTTTTCGTCAAGAAAGAAGCAGTTGAGCGTCTATATCTCGTTTAGTATAAAGCTTTAAACGCGTTTTCCTCCAAACAACCTTTTTTGACCTGGTTGACATGATTTAGAAAAAACTATTGGACGGGTTGGGCTAAAATTTTTATGGTTTATTCTACACGTGAATGGCTATCGCCGGTATTAATTTTATAATTATTCGTTATTATTTAACCATATTTTTAAACAATTGAAGTTGCAAAAATAATGTTGAAAATTTCAAAAGTCTGCCATTTTGTTTTGTTTTTTTTTTCATCGTGGGTACACAATTTTAGTACCGGCGATAGCGGCAACTCTATAAGAATCAACTCGAATATTTGCTTTCAGATGCTCCAAAGTCCAGGTCCCTATTTTATATGTATATGTGTATTTTTCAGGTTTTGCTCGTTTATCTGCTATCTATGGCGGCACCTATATGCTGGACAAACCAATCGATGAGATTGTTTTTGGCGAAGGAGGAAAAATAGTCGGAGTTCGTTCAGGCAATGAAACAGCCAAGTGCAAACAAGTAAGTCATGAAATAAGACCAATCCTAAAACTAGCAGATTTGGAAGAGAATGAAATCAATATATTGTAATTGTAATGTATAAGTAATTTACTTATTAAGTATATTGTACCACAGTAAACCCAATACAGTAGCGAAAGTGAGCTCCAGGCTGGTGACGAAATTTTGGCAACGAGTGCGTCGACGGCTCCCTCTTTGAAAATGGCCGTTCAATGTTTACATCTGATCTCGGAATGTGTCTTTTGAAATGTGTTGTCGATTGTTTCTTGATGTGACTGTAGTTTTTATGAATTTAAAGACATAAAGAAGAGATAGTTTGTATAAAAAGAGAATTAAAAACGTTTGTAAGTGAAGAGAATCGAAAGGGTTGACAAACAAATTATATAATCATGCGAAAAGGAGGTTATTGTTTTGGGTTGACAATCGTAAAAATAATTCAAAGTACGCCGGGAGTTAGTTTCTTCTCCTTCCTCAAAGATGTTGAAAGGTAAGTGATTTAATTAAAGAATATCAATTGCGTAAGAAATCGTACGTGGATAAATTGAATAATTCTGAGAAGCTATTCTCTTATGACATTTTTTTGGTTATAGAGCCAAGATTTGGCTTGCAGCAACCAAACGCATCATCAATTGTCCAATTGAAAATTTGTGCAATCTAAATAAAATATATTTTTTTCTCAAAATGTGCACTCTATAGGCTGATTAGAGAGGGTATGTAAATCGCACTGATAAAGTCACATTTCAAACATAGTCAGATTTTATTGTAGTTACAATGAAGCCCAACCAGGCCCAGAAACATTCAGTTTGTATTCGAACATATAATTCCTTGCTGAATTCAAATATGTATTTAAAAATTTGGGTTCCAGTTTCAGTTTTCACTTTTCGGCCTTATAGAGTCCCAACAAAGCGTGGGACCCAAAGTATGATATGCCTATTCAATTACTTGGAGAAAGTGCTAAAACTTTTGTCTTCAACATTTTTTCTGACAGTGCCTTCCGGTCAAATTTTTCACTTGTATTCATCTCTTTTCTAACACTCCATTATTTTTTTTTTTATGTTACTCATGCTGCATTAACGTGACATTTTATTAAATCAAACATTTGTATAATATGAATTTTCAATGATAAAACTTTGCACAGTAACATTATTCCTATTTAAAATCTCCCGCTGGTCCCCTTTTTGACATGGTAGACTGCCACGTGACCTCTTGAAAACTGAGACCTGTTTTTCCTATATGGTTCGCTACTGTATTGAGTTTACTGTTATTGTACCAGAAATGGCAGTTAAGTTTCAAGTTTTTACGATTAACTTCCAAACCTTTACATTTTACTAAAAAAATTGAAATGGGAGTATTTATCATACATAGAGATCAAAAGTTGCAGAGAAAATAATCATGTAACTAGGTCAGTTTATAAAGTTTGCAGAGAAGAATATTTGTGTTTTAATATATATCTTAAAAATATCAAGTTTCTATTTACTTTAGGTTTACTGTGATCCTACTTATGTACCAGACCGTGTACGCAAGAAGGGACAAGTTGTTCGTTGCATTTGTCTGTTGGATCATCCCATTCCTAACACTAAAGATGCTTTGTCCACTCAAATCATCATTCCACAGAAACAGGTAAGTACTATATGTATATTAAATATCACAACTTTTATTTAATTTTTCCATTTTTAATCATTCAAAATTGTATGGTTGAGTAGGAGAGCAGTGCCCTCCCTTTTTAAAATAGAAACTTACGCTACTATATATTTGATTTTCTTAAACCACTGTAGGTATTTACTTATAATAATAATAAATTCTTTATTTGCATAGTAACTAGTACGAGGGTCGCCTTTTTAAGTTTTTTTAAAACCACCACTAGATGGCGCTATTGAGATGTGACATTACCATTGTTGTAAAATTTGACATTTATTATTGTTAAAACAGTGGCAGCTCAAAAATTGGCCGAGTAGTTTGTTTACAGTGAGCGTTTAAAAAAACAGTATTGTGAACAAATGGAAATTTCACGTAGCGGTTTCTTTGGATGATTTTTTACGATTTTAGTAAAGGTGACCGATGATATGCAAAATCCATATACAACATCGTAACAGGAGACGAAACTTGGATATATTCATACGAGCCGAAAACTAAGCAACAATCAACTGTTCGGGTGTTCCAAGAACCGAAAAAAACCACCGAAAAGGTCGCATCATTGTTCATCATGACAATGCCAGCTCTCACACACCTAAACAATTGATTATTTGACGGTGAAAAACATTGAGTTAATGTCTCATTGCCCCTGTCCATCTGATATATTCCCTAACGACTTCTTTTTGTTCCCGAATGTCAAAAAAAATGCGTAGACAGCGATTTTCATCACCTCAAGAAGCTGTTGAATCCTTCCAAAACCCTGTTTTTGAGGAACCAACTTCAGAATGGAAAACATATTTCGAGAATTGGTTTGAAGGCATGCAAAAGTGTATAAATCTTAAAGGTGAATATTTTGAGAAACACTAAAACGATTTGTATCAAATTTTTTTTTTCCTTTCGTTGGTTTTGTAAAAAACTTAAAAGGTAGCCCGCATACATGACAACCTTAGTGGTTTAGACTTCTTCGTTTCATACTAAGAATGATAAAAAATTATAACACATGAGAATAATATAGATAAATACAATAATAATACCATATAAAGGTACAAATAAAATATATAAAGAAATAAGTAATAGACAATCAGGGTAACTCAGCACTTAAATATTCATTGTGATCATAAGGACCCAGTGACAATAGCATTTTTTTGCTTCCTATTTAAACTTGCCGGTGGGTAGTGATTGTAAAACTTTACAGCAGAGATTTCATAGCTTTGTTGCTTTCTGGAAAGTCTGTGTTAAGGGAGTTCAATCAGCTTATAGTGCCTTGTGTCCTGCTGATGTATGAAGTCCAGAGTGGCAAGTTTATTTGCATTATTTTGTGCAGAGAAAAGGCATTAGTGTGTATACAGAGCAGGTGAAGTCACAATATTTAATATTTTGAAGTGGTCACGACTTAAATGTCTTTGTGAGATGTTGACCATCACCTAAATGGCTCTTTTTTGTTTAAAATTCACTAGCCAGTCCACAGAATTTTCTAACAGTAATATGTCATATTTGTTTGACTTTGGTATGGTTTTAATTTTGCGAATTAAGTAAATGACGCTTGATAACTTGGAACTGTTGTTTAAATGTGAATCTATAATCCGTATAGTTTCCCAGAAAGTTCACTCAATCATTTTGTGTGTTTTTTTTTTAAAGAAATTTGTAATATATCAGTTTTGTCAGGATTGAAACTGAGTGAGTGACTTGTGAACCAGATTTTTGGTTAAATAGAGGCCACCTAATTATATTTTGTGATGTTTTAATATTGTTTTCTGCCATGTATAATGTTGTATCATCAGCATATTGTATGACTTTAATGTTATCGTGATATGGTGAAAAGTCATTACCATATATAAAAAAGTGGATTGGCCCCATTTGTGAACTCTAGGGTACTCCTGTTAGTACTGGCATGTTGGGCGAGCAGTCATCATTCCACTTGACCATCTGTCTTCTCTTATTCAAGTAACATTTAAGGAAGTTATAGGCCTTCCCTCTGACACCATAGTACTTGATTTTGCTAAGTAAAGTAATATGACACACAGAGTCAAAAGCCTTTGAGAGGTAACGGAGTGCTGCGAACACAGTTCTTCCATCTTCAGAGGCTCTTACTATGACTGCCACAAACTCCATCAGAGCGTCTATTGTCGATAGATCCCTTTTGAAATCAAATGAGATTTATTCGAAAGTTGTTTATTATTCAGGAAGTCTAGAAGTCTACGGGAGCAGGCCATCTCTACTAATTTAGATGGCATCGGTACTAGAGATATAGGTCGATAATTATTTTTATTTGTTTTGTTGCCTTTTTTGTAAATTGGTGAAATTTTGGAAATCCTAAGTCTTTCGGGAAAAGACCCAAGTAGAAAACTTTTATTAATAAGTGATGTAAATTAGTACTCTAATAATCCTTATGACATAAGTATATTCTTTGTATCAAATGTATCATTTAAGAAATTTACCAGGTGTACAAGTATGAAATGCGGGTTTCAGACAATAGATGGTGCACCAATCAGTTTGTGCTATAAAGATTTGATACTGCGCCATTTTCTTGTGTCATCAACAAGTGTCGGACGCGCCCGAGTGATAAATTGGAAAAGTGTGTGCATAGTGTTGTGTTTAATATATCGAAATTTATACCGAACAAAGAGCATTCGCGGACAGCATTAATTTTTTGTTTTCATTTGAAGAAAACTGCTGTTGAATCATACCGATTACTTCGAGAAGCTTATGGTGAACATGCTCCATCACAAGATACGTGTGAACGATGGTTTCGGCGTTTCAAAAGTGGTGACTTCGATGTTGCAGACAAGGAACGTGGAAAACCGCCAAAAAAATACGAAAATGTGGAATTGCAAGCATTGTTGGACGAAGAAGATTCGCAAACACAAAAACAACTCGCCGAGCAATTGGGCGTTAGTCAACAAGCTGTTTCCAATCGGCTACGAGAGATGGGAAAGATTCAGAAGAGCGGTAAATGGGTACCACATGAGTTGAACGACAGGCAAATGGAAAAGCGCAAAAACACGTGTGACATTTTGCTCGCTCGGTACAAAAGGAAGTGGTTTTTGCATCGTATAGTTACGGGGGATCAAAAATGGATTTATTTTGAGAATCCCAAGCGCAAAAAATCATGGGTAGTCCCAGGCGCACCATCCACATCGACCGCAAGACCGAATCGCTTTGGCAGAAAGACGATACTCTGTGTTTGGTGGGACCAGAGGGGCGTGGTCTATTATGAGCTGTTAAAACCTGGGGAACCGGTTAATACTAAACGTTACCAACAACAATTGACCGATTTGAACCGTTCGCTGCTTGAAAAAAGGCCAGAATACCGAAAGAGGCAACACAAAGTCATTTTTCTTCATGACAATGCTCCATCACATACGGCAAAACCAGTTCGCGACACGTTGGAAGCACTGAGCTGGGAAGTTCTACCTCATGCCGCTTACTCACCAGACTTGGCTCCTTCCGATTACCACTTGTTTGCATTGATGGGTCACGCGCTTGCTGAGCAGCGCTTTGGTTCGTACGAAGATGTGAAAAAATTACTCGATGAATGGTTCGCATCAAAAGGGGAAGATTTTTACTGGAGGGGTATTCACAAATTGCCCAAAAGATGGGAAAAATGTATAACAAGCGATGGAGCATACTTTGAATAAAGCACTTTTTATCATTCTTCCGAATTTAACATGTTTTTTTAGAAAAAAAATCCGCATTTCATACTTGTACACCTGGTACAGTAATTCAAAAACTTAATGCCTTTTTAAAAATAAATGTTGTCTCAGCTAATGGCAAAAACCCCTCATTTTCTACTTATATCACATAATTTGTAGTTGTTTTAGTTTAAGTCATATCGTAAACTAAATTTGTTGATAGAACTTGTGATACGTTGGATTAAAAAACACCACTGTGGCCAGCTTAATTGTGATATAGGTAAATATATGGACCTACAGTTTTTTAAGGTTCTTTCAGATCAACGTTAATTAGCATTACAAGTTTTATATGTAACTTTTAGAAAAAGCCTACTAGTGTTTACTTAGTAGCAATAGTAACAACAGTACATACTCTACCATGAAAATTTGGAAGCAGTAGGTACAAACAAAGTATAAAATTTAAACTACACAATCATCGCAAATTATCATTTTCGCGATTGTCAAGAAAATTATAAATTCCATTCTTCCAAACAACTTTTCCTTCTAATCTTAAATTTGATGCCAACATCAAATTTGAAGTTAGAAGAACAACAAAAATGTAACTAATCTCGTAACTGTGTTGTGTTTTGTAGGAGAGGTTCTTTAGCTTTTCTATACAACTCTTTACACCAATGTTCAATAGGCGTCAGGTCAGGCTACTATTGAGACCAAACCAATAATTCTGACATTATAAATTTTACACAGTCTTAAGTAATTGTTTTGAGTTATTATTTCGTTGAAACACAAACGGTTCTTTTACAGTTCACCTCCATGGTGGTATAGTATGGTTCTATAAAATATAAAGGTATTCAGGCTTTCTTCTTGTCCCGTACATTTTATCGAATTCGCCGACAGTTACATAGGCGAAACAGCCCAAACCATCACTTCTTTGCCTTCATTTCTTCTTTTGTCGGGTATGCGATGAACAGTCATTCCTTAGAAGCGAGAATATCCGTAAAACTGTTTTATAAATTTCTAAATTGAAATGAAATGAATTACTCAGTTATTTATCACTTCTTTTTTATCTGCTACTGCAGTTTCGTAGGTTTTCTACATTATCAAGTGTAATACTACGAACTAAGGTTGTTTATTTATGATTTATCACAAATTTCCAGGTACAATTTGGAATTACCCATCATTAAATTACAATGAACTTAAATTATTTTATTACAGAGGGTTAAATGACGTTATTGTTTAAAATTTGAAGAAATACTTTTCAATATTTTCTTAAAACTTTTTACAAAAATTCATTCTTCAAAGATATATTTAAAAAATTTCTAAAGTAGGCCAAACAGAGTTGAATTCTGAACATCTGTTTGATTATTTAATAGGATTATATCCTTATTTTTATTGTGCTTATAGATCTCTATAGCTTCTAAAATATTTAATTTTCTCCCTTTTTGTGCTTTATGTAATATTTGTAGATTATTTATGTCTGGAAAAATATTATTTGTTTGATGAAAATGGTTGGCAAAGTTGGAGTTTTCTTTGTTTAATCTAAAAGATATTTGGTGTTCTTTAATTCTAGTATCGACATTTCTCCCTGTTTGGCCTATACAACAGCTATTACATTCATTACATGACGGTTTATAAACTCCAGAGTCTTTGTATGAGTTTTATGTTGTGGTGTCCAATGTTTATACGTTCACTGTAAACATTTTATTTAATTAATTCGTGGCAATGAAGGTTCCTTTCACTGGTACACGTCTACGGATGCACACATAAGATATTATTTTACTGACGCTTAATCGGCGTTTTATTTAGTTTCCGTACAATAACTGAAACCGTAAGTCGGCGATTTCGCTTAGAAGTCACAATGCACCTCCTCTGGACTTGTAGTCACCCCCGGTCTGCTACTAAGTTTTTTGTTGCTCAAACTTCCAGTATCCCGTTTCCTCGCTAATGTGTAGTGAACACCTTTTGGAGAAACAAGCTACGGTAGCTCTCTCTGAATATCTTTTATCTCATTAGGCAATAACTATAGTACGCGTTTTAATTCATAATTCGTTTCTTTTTTCTTCTCCTGATATGACAGTACTTTTTATTTTTTATCCCCCCCATATCACCATTCCATATCTAATTAATGATTCCACCAGTAATTTGTATACCAAAATTAACAGGTTTTTAGATAACATTTCATGCAGTAAGTAAAATTTATAAATTAACTTCCTAATACTGTTCTTTAATCTTAAAGCATGAGCTTCCCACCGCAGGTGTCTATCGATTATCATACCTAGATATTTAGTATTAGAAACCTTCTTAATATCATTAGCAAAATTTTTAATTGTGATTGAACTATAATTTAGTCGACCAGCAGAGTTCAGCGAAAAAGCATTATAATTTGTTTTATTTAAATTAAAGGTTAATTTGTGAAAATCTAACCAATCTTTCACCCTACTCAAACCCAACATTACTTTCTCTCTAACATCATCCCAGTCATTGCCTGAAAAAAGTAAGACCTTGTCGTCAGCATAAGAAATTACAGTTCCATTTACATAAAGATCAGTAAGTGAATTAATGTATATTAGAAATAATATTGGTCCTAAAACTGTACCCCGAGGAACTCCCATTTGAAGGCTTATGGGATCGCTGTATGCGTCTCTAATTTTAAGAATCTGCTCTCTGTTTGTTAAATACGATCTAAAGACATTCAGAACTAAATGTAGACGAATACTCTTTACCCACAAAATTGAATCATTAATAAGTGGGTTCAGGTTCTTGTTTATGGCACTGATGAAAATAATTAGACTATACTCTTAAAAATTTAAGGTGGATTTTTTCCAAAATAACTTTCTTGTATTGATGCAGATGCAAACAATGTATTATTGTGTGTGGCAAGATCAAACAAAGTTACGGTTCCATACAATTTTATGAATTTATATAGTTTACTCCAAAATTTCTGACGGTAGTGGATATATGAGACTACCAGCTTAAGCAATAAAAAAAAATAAACAAATAATCATTTATCGTCAAAATATGCCACCAAAAGATACCAAAAAAAACTTCTGGCGGTGACAGAATACCTGCCATAGTACTCAAGAAAGACGCGAGGGAATTCACACCAGATTTCTGTAGACTGTTCAACCTATCCTGCAGAAAGGGAATATTTCCTTCTTACTGGAAATGCGCTACAATTCAGCCGATACCCAAAAGAAGGCAAAAAGATCTTGCCAAACAACTACCGACAGCCGCTACTGCTTTCAGTTGTATAAATAGCCGTGGAAAAGGCTATCAATCAGCATCTTCTAAAATATCTTGCAGGTTTGAATATTATTAGCGATCATCAATATGGCTTTCGTAAGCAAAGATCAACAGAAGATTTTCTAACTTATGTAACACATATTTGGAACAAGACAATTAAACACTTTGAAGAATCTCAAGGAATTGCACTAGACATATCGAAGGCATTCGACCATGTTTAGCATGATGAATTGTTGGCTAAGGTACGCTCTTATGGTACGTCTGAAACGTTCTGTTTATGGCTCTCGTACTTCTAACATGCACCGCTCTGGGAGGAATTAAGCGGGCTACATCCTTCGAACACCTCCCATGAAAATACTTGTAGAATAGGCTCAAGTCGCCAACCGTTCTTCGATGTTCCAGCTAATCAAGGCCGCCGGTCAGTTCCGGGTCTCCAATCAGACGAACAGCTCTTCTCTGAACAGAATCCAACAAATGCAGTGTATGTTTGGGAGCGGAGCCCTAAGCATGGGAGCAGTATTCCATACTTGGTCGAATTTGAGCTTTGTAAAGAATTAACAGTTGTGGAGTGTAAAGCTTTCTGGTTCGAAATAATATTCCCAACTTTTGAGAAGCTCTCCTTGCTATGCCTGCAACATGTTCATGCCAGGACATATTTGCTCTCAAATTAACGCCCAACAAATTGAGTGACGATGTTAGAGGAATGGAGTACCCCGACATAACTATGTCGGGTTCAGCAACGTTAACTTTTTTAGACAAAACTGCCGCCTGGGTTTTTGTAGCGTTAAATTCCACTTGGTTACTGTCACCTCAAGATAAAATTTCTTCCAGGTCTTTGTTAAGTTGAATGACTTTCTGCTGTCTGCGGATATTCGTCTGAGTAGCCGATGTCCGAGCGTTCAAAGTGAATGAAGAGACAAGCGTACTGTCATCTGGAAAGCTGTAGATTGGATTCTCGGTCTTTTCCAGCAGATCGTTAATGTAAATGAGAAAAAGAGTAGGAGACAGTATGGAGCCTTGAGGTACACCGGCGTTGATAGTGAAGGTGTTAGAAAGAAATCAGTCGACTGCCACTCGTAAAGAACGCTCTCTGAGGAAACATGAGAGCCACAAACAGAACTTTTCAGACATACCATAAGAGCGTAGCTTAGCCAACAGCCCATCGTGCCAAACGCGGTTGAATGCCTTGGATATATCAAGAGCAACCGCTCGAGATTCTCCAAAGTGTTCAATTGCGTTGTTCCAAACGTGTGTTACATAAGTCAGAAGATCTCCTGTTGATCTATTTTTACGAAAGCCATGTTAATGATCGCTAATAATGTTGAATCCTTCAAGATATTTTAGAAGATGCTGATTGATAGCCTTTTCCATAACTTTCGATATTATTGAAAGCAGTGCGATTGGTCGGTAGTTATTTGGCAAGGTCTTCTTGCCTTTTTTAGGCATCGGCTGAATTGTGGCACATTTCCAGCAAGAAGGAAATATTCCCTTTCTGTAGGATAGGTTGAAAAGTCAGTCAGTCGCCAGAAGCTTTTTTGGTGTCTAGCTTTATTAAAGTACGTTTTATAATACGCTGTCTGAAGACAATATCGGGCATCCTTGACTGCACTATGGGGATAGTAGGTGGTGTTTTTCCTTGGAAATCGGCAGTAGAATGTGAAGCAAAGACTTCAGCCAACAAGTTCGCTTTCTCAACAGGTGTCGTTGCAATAGAATTATCTGGCCGTGTGAGTGGTGGTATGGTGGATTTGGTGAAATTTTGACTGACTGCCTTAGCGACTGACCAAAAGGACCTGGAATTGTTGGGACAAGCGAGAAGTTTGTTCCTGATTCGTTGATTGTGTGCCTCCTTGGTTTTGTCGATAATTTCTTTGCATCTGTTCCTGGCACCAACAAAGGTGTTACGGTTTATGGTGTTAGGATTTTCACGCCATTGTCGGTAAACAAGATGTTTAGAAGCAACAGCTTCTTTGCATTTTCGGTCAAACCAAGGCTTGTCATTGGAAGGGCATTTCTTCGAAAAAGGGATGTAAGCCTCCATACCGGCCAAAATAACATCGGGCGTGAATATGTTGCAAGCATAGCAAAGAAAGCTTCTCAAAAATTAAATGGAGACCCAAAACTGGCCCGCAACCTTAATTTGTCGGAACATCGAAGAACGGTTGACGACTTCAGTCTATTCTACAAGTATTTTCATGGAAAGTGTTCGATGAATGTAGCCCGCTTAATTCCTCGCGATGCATGCTAGAATACATGTTGCGCTAATACTTCACATCCGTATGAGGTTCATCTTGTTACTCCTCGTACAACCTTTTTCAAGCAGTCTTTGATGTGGAGAACATCATTCCTTTAGAATAATTTGCCCAGGACTGTGTTTCCGACCGAGTACAATTTACAACGATTCAAGAGCAACGTGAATAGCTTTTTCCGCACACGTGTCGCTCCTGTAGCGCTTTAGGGATTTCCCTGCAGCACATGTGTTAGGCCCTTAAAAAAATGAAACAAAATTCCCTTTGTTATGCTACTCGGGGATTACTATTTTAGTTATACTTTATCTTTACTGGCTTTTCTAATTCCTAGCTTCTAAAATCGTGCAGAAAAATTTATTCTCTATATTAGCTTTAAAAAAATTATTAGAAACTGATAATTTTTTTAAATAAATGCACAAAAAAATATTTTGTTCTCTCTCTTGTATGGTCTGTCAGTGCCGTTTATAACCATAGATCAATTGTTATAAATTGCTTACTATCAACGTACTACTGTGCGTAATTGATTCATTACATGCACAGTGACGTATAAAAGTAAATTTTCAAGTAAAAAATATAATTTTTTTTATTACTTATTCGTGAAATGTACGTCGCTTTGGTATTGCACGCTCGTGAATAAATAACTATTAGCTGGCAAAAATTCAGACCTTATGGTACAAGTTGCGATTGTCTTGAAACAAAAAATTATCATTCATTTTCTTTCAGGTGGGTCGTCACTCCGACATCTATGTTTCCCTAGTAAGTTACACCCATCAAGTAGCGGCCAAAGGATGGTTTATGGGTATGGTATCTACTACCGTAGAAACCGATAACCCCGAAGCAGAAATCAAGCCTGGCTTGGACCTTTTAGGCCCCATCAAACAGAAATTTGTTTCAGTATCCGATTACTATGAACCTACAGACGATGGTATTCAATCTCAAATCTTTATTTCTCAATCCTACGATGCTACAACTCATTTTGAAACTACATGTCTAGATGTGCTTGACATTTTCAAGAGGGGAACCGGCGAGGAATTTGACTTTTCAAAAATTAAGCATGAGCTAGGAGATGAAGAACAATAAAGGTTTGAGTAAAAAAAGAAATTTAAATGGTAGGTTTTGGGGTCTACGTGCGATTTGTTGATTTTTTATAAATTGTTTTTATACAGTCTTTTTGCAAAAATATTATATCAGATCATTTATAAATGCTTCAATTTTTCCTGTAGATACGCCGTAATTTATCATTCTGTCAAATGTTTTAGATTCACAATTTATTTTATAAGGCTCAAAGCTGAAAAAAGAACTGGCAGTAAGTAGAGGTTAATATAATTCTAAGCGGATCACCAAGGAATGATAAATTAAGGATAAGTAGGGGTATATAATTTTATTTAGGTTATAAAAAACTTATATTTTCCTTTAAAAAGCATTTCATGTGTCTCTAGGTTTTATTTTAAAAAAAAAATGTTGTCCTAAAGATAGTAAAAAAACTGAAAGTTTAAAAAAATCAGTCAGGCTTATTTTATGCTTAAGTACAATATGTTGAGTATTTTACGTTTTGTTACATTGAGAATTAATTTCAGGAACGTTCACGTTTAATGAACTAGTTTCGATTTTTTTCTGTCACAATTACAGATCAGTAACTCCCACTAGTTAATTTTTACAATTTTATAATCGATTTGGTGAAAAATTTAAATTAGTGGGAGCGAGGAAAATTTTATTATGAAGTAATAATAAAAAGGACCTAAAACAATTTCTTAAAGGTGTTAGACTTATTAATTAAAAAAAATTGTCATGTTGAATACATAAAATATATACTGTTCAAAGAACAGCACATTAAAACTACTAATACATATCGATCGATGTTGCCAGAGTAGTTCAATATTACCTGATATTTTATGCCAACTAATTCGGTTGTTATACTGCAAATGTTCCAAAACTTGCTTTAAATATTAAAAAATAAGAGAAATCATTCATATCCTTCTAATTATGGATACATAGAATTATCTTAAATCAACACATCTGAAAACCGTTGTTTTTTGTCTCTAGTAACCAACGTTTTTAAGAAATTGCTTAGTAACTTTTTAGAACAAATGTTAACTTAATAAAATGAAAAAAGGACATATTTATCTCTGCGAAAAAATCTTCCATAACTGCTCGTAAAAGGTTAGCATCAAGGAGAAAAATAAAAGGAAAATATACCAAGGCTTGGCCATAAGAGAATGAAAAAATGTCTTGTTGCCGGTGGAGCTCGAACTTGCAATTTTACTTTTACAGAATTATTATTTTTTTTAATTTCATTCGGTGTATGAAAAATCCCACAGATGTTGACCATATCAGTTAAAAATTTAATAAAATATGTGTTTGAAAAGATAATACATCCAGCATAACATTTTTGGACAAAGTGATAATAGATATGAGTATAAGTATATATATATATATATATATATATGTATATATATATATATATATATATATATATATGTATGTATATATGTATGTATATGTACATAATGTTATGAAAATAACCAGTAAATGAAGCAGAAAAATAACGATAAATGATGCTCCTATGATTTTTCTTTATATATGCCAATGAATATAGCAAATAAACACATTACAATCAATCAACTCGAATTTTGATAATAACCTGGACTGTAGCGATATTGCTATACTCTCAGTTTATATTATAAATTGAAAGAATGTTAGCTTGTTTAGTTTAAAGAAGCATCTGAAGCTGCAAAAAGTTCCATCCATTTGGAATGTTGGGAATGTGGAATTTTTGGCACAATGCCACTACTCAGTATATATCACCACTGCACCAAACACTTTATTTTTGCGCTCAACGCGCGTTTCGCTAACCATGTTAGCTTCATCAGGAGCGATGATTGACTCAATAATTGAGGCAAGTGCAAAAATAAAGTGTTTGGTGTAGTGGTGATATATACTCTAAATATACACAATAATTCTGTATTTTCAATCACTGCATTTCCTTAAAAACATGTTTATTTTTTTTATTAATTTATCTGCTTTTTTGATGCCACAAGGAAAGATAAAAAAGTTGAAGAAGTTTGTACAGTTTGAACAGTTTATATAAAAAGAGACTGAAAACACCTTCGACACGAAATATTTACAAGACTTGACACAATTTTAACTATAGAACGTTTAATGTCCCAAGAAAATAAGGATTACTATTTTACGAAAACTAATTTTACTACCATCTGTGGGATTCACGTCGCACTGCAGAGCGGCAGAACGCCAGGGTAGCACGTATCAATTTTACTTTATTTACGTGTGGTATTGTTAACTGTAAGATTGGCTATTAATATTTCATAACAACAGATTTTTGTGTTTTTAACTTACCGGGCAGATTGTTTTAGGGAAATACTTCGTTGCTAAAGGTTATGATTCTTTAAGAATAAATTGCAAAATTGTTGGAGGACGTCCAAAAGAGTTAGTAAAATGACTAAAGTAGGTAGTAAACTAACCCTTTACGCAAACAACAGTAATCACGTATTTCAATATATTAAATTGGGGAGATCTGTTTCGTGGCATTCCCACCCTAGTTGAACCTCCATCTTCATTTTCTCGATGTTAGGCGATTAGGCGTCGTTAATGAATAAGCCCAGTCTTGCAGTCACCATTTCATTACTTCACCCATTTTTGGGTGGTAATGACTTCCAAGTTAACACATAAGCATGTATTTGTATCATCGTATGGTTCGCATATCTTTAATGTATATTCTCTAAAGAGAGTGGGCTTTGGTTAAACTACAAGAACGTAAACCCTGAAACAGTAAGAAACCCCACCTCCACTGAAAAATAGTTTTTATTCCTTTGTGGTTGAGACTTTATATATTTTATTGTAAAAAAAATGACTCTACATGTAATAAAACCTTAAAATACTTAATATAGACTGTTAAAGAGCGCGTTAACAGTGTTTATAGGCTACATAGTTTAGGTAGATTAATAATTGCATGTTTGGTAATCAAGGTTGGTCTGTATTTGTCATACAAAAAACAAATTTTTATGTATAATTGTGATTAAACTCGTTAAATATACCAATTATTAAGCACCTATTAAGAATAGTGTAATCATAAATATTATATGTTCAACATGAAGACCGCCTATATATGTTTTGATTCAAGTAAAACTTACTGTTTTGTAACTGGTTATTATTTGTGATATTTAACAAAAACCCATTTGGTAGGAAATATAAAGGGATTCTTATTATACACGTATAACTCATATGATTTATTTAAAAAATATTTAGCGGTGACTGTTTATTTGAAACACGGTGTGTTTTTTACATGTTATCAATTTTTATGATTAAGTTAAACGGCTTTAAAGCACTTCGGTTTGAAGATGCAGCATTTTTAAATTAATTTGTAAGATGCCGAAGAATTTATCTACTATAAAATTCCAATATAAACCCATAAACAAATATGTATAGTTTTATTTATTGTTTTAATGTCATCTTTCGGGTTAACAACCCTGTGTTGGCTTTATGAGAGCCGCCTGTTAAGTTTTTACAAACGACTAGTAGATGGCGCTGTTGAGAATGTGACGTTACCATTGTCGTAAAATTTGTTATTGTTAAAACAGTGGCAGCGCAGAAATTGGCCGAGTAGTTTGTTTACGGCGAGCGTTAAAAAAAACAGATTTGTGAACAAATGCAAATTTCACATGAAGGTTTTCGTTGGATGATTTTTTATGATTTTAGTAAAGGCCTAACTCAACAACAATGCCTCGAATCGCTTCATTCAACTTTTGGTAATGAATCACCATCGGAAAAGCCTGTTTACGATTGGTTTGCAGAATTTCGTCATGGTCGTGCTTCCATCAGCGATAAATTTCGTCAACCAAAATCGGTTGTTCCAAAAAACATCGATGGTGTGCGCAACATTATTGAAGAGGATCGGCATGTGACTTACCGTAAGATAAAAGCACCCTTAAGCATAACGAAGACAGCAGTATATTCGATTTTGCACGTACAGGGTGGTCCAAATTGGACACTTTTAAAGGTAAACCCCTTTATCTAAAGAAGATAGACGAAAACTGATGTCGGTGTGTGAGGCTCAATATTTATGATAACCTCACTGGTGAAAACCGCATATCGATATCTAGTACCGTTTTAGACATACAGGGTGTTTTTAAAAAATTGCATTTTGGAAAAATGTTTAATTCTTTTCCTATTGAAAATTTTTTATTTCTGTAAAAACATTCTCAAAGCACTTTTTCACGTGGATTTCAACAGTGTAAGTTATATTTTTTACAACCAATATTTTAATAATTATTGACGCAAAAATATATTTTTTAAATGGGATACCCTGTATATTTTTCCTTATCCGAATAAAGCTTTAAATTACCATTCTAAAAATATAGCACACTATATTTTGCTTAAATCTACTTCAAAATATAAAGGTTTTCAGTTTTTACGCGAGTTTTAAATGCACATTTTGTGAAGTAGTCGTCATATTTTACTTCAGGATCAGTTATTGAATTGTCAAATAAATCGCAATGAAGGTTGAAAATTACGAAAAATGGGATATGATAGTGTGTTTCATACAAACCGGAGAAAATTCGGAAGCGGCAAGTAATTTGGACAACTAACGATAGTCAAAGAGGCATCAACCCTTCGCTCGATTGCGATATAACCTAGTTAATAGTGGCAAGTTTGAAAAGAAACGATCCAAAAATTATGCATCAAACAGAGATAAGGAGTTAGAAGAAATAGTAGTTTTAGCAACTATCGGAAATAATCCCAACACTTCAACCCGACAGTTAAAAGAATCCACTGGACTACCAAGAACTAACGTAAGTCGTACTTTGAAGAAGCACGAATTCAGGCCATATAGGACAAGAAAAGTTGGTTTCTGAAGAATTGTAACCATGTTCCGAATTTTTCATTAAATTGCATTTGGACAGACGAAGCTTATGTAAGCAATGCAGGTATTTTTAACCGTTACAATTCTTAAACGTAGGCACAAGAAAGTCCTCAGTTGTGGAGCAAAGAAATCAAGATAGATTTGGATTTAATGTGGGCAGGAATTTTTAGAGGCAGTGTTATAGGTCTATTTACGAAGGAACACACCTTTCAGAGATATTTAGAAATTTTAAGGCAGCAAATAGACCCTCTTGTTGATGAACTGTCGTTAATGGACCTTAGAAATATATTTTTTCAACACGACGGGGGCACCCCCTCATAACGCTGCAGTTATCAGTAATTATTTATCGGCCAATTTCGACAATAACTGGACAGCCAACCAAGGTCCGAACCGTTAGCCGGCAAGGTCACCGGATTTAACACCCATGGACTTCTATCTCTGGGGAAGATTGAAAGACCAAATTTTTAAATTGTTGACAAACACCACGCAAGAGTTAGAAGTCGCAGTGATACAGAGTTTTGCATCTCTCTCTTGAACTAATCAACTCGGTAAGAAGTGTCCAGAAAAGGTGCAGCCTATGTGTAAATGAAACTGGTCAATATTTCGAACATCTCTTATACAAAATTGTTTTTGTTTCAGTTTGCTCTATTCGGAACAAATTGTTTTATTGTCGTTTTTTTTTATTTTCTACATAGTTTAAAGTACTATAGCATTTAGTAAATTTCTTTGCAGTTATAACTCTTAGAGTTACTTCTGGGAATTCTTTTTTACCATTTAACTGCTATCGGTAAACAATTGATATTGCCGCTCCGTCCAAAGCCTACTTCACAAAATGTGCATTTAAAACTCGCGTAAAAACTGAAAACTTTTATATTTTGAAGTAGATTTAAGCAAAATATAAAGTGTGCTATATTTTTAGAATGGTAATTTAAAGCACTATTCGGATAAATATACAGCATATCCCATTTAAAAAATATTTTTTTGCGTTAATAATTATTAAAATATTAGTAAAAAAATGTAACTTACACTGTTGAAATCCACGTGAAAAAGTGCTTTGAGAATGTTTTTACAGAAATCAAAAATTTTCAATAGGAAAAACATTTTTCCAAAATGCAATTTTTGAAAAACACCCTGTATATCTGAAACGGTACTAGATATCGATATGCGGTTTTCACCATTGAGTTTACCATAAAAATGGAGCCTCAGACACCGACATTAGTTTTCGTCTATCTCCTTTAGATAAAGGGGTTTACCTTTAAAAGTGTCCAATTTGGACCGCCCTGTACATTTAACTGTGAAAAAGATCTGTTCCCGATGGAATCCGCATAATTTGGTCGAAATTCAAAAACCGGGTCGTGTCAATTGGAGTCGAGAAATGCTCAAAAAATTCGACCTAGGACATGCAAAATCCCGTACACAACATCGTAACAGAAGACCAAACTTGGATATATTCGTACGAGCCGGAAACTAAGCAACAATCAACTGTTTGGGTGTTCCAAGAAGAACCGAATCTAACAAAAGCATTTAAACGAAATGGTCGCTTGTTTCTTTGGTTATACTGGACATGTTGCAACCATTGCTTTAGAGGATCGAAGAACAGTTAATACAATGCAGTTAGTATTCCGTACGTTGATTGCTTTTAAAATAAAAATTTTTGTTACGGAGGTATAAAATGATCAATGACTTCACAAGACACCCCAAATGAGTTTGTTTCCGATCTTTGTTGAAAACTGATGACTTTGAAATTTTCGTTTTTTTTATATACCAGATAAATTATTAAAGTTGATGCATGATAATTTTCGTTTAATTTACACCCTGTGGAGAATATTCCACAATTTTGTCAAAATTATTTGATATTTTTTAAAATAATACAAAGAAAAGTATGCGCAAGTATTACATTATATGTACTTTTGAACTGTTTTCACAAGCTTTCATTTGACACCTGACTCGATGACCTGGTATTTTTTTTTCACTACCGATTTCACTCCCCAATTTTTTTATTTCACCCCTCAAAACTAACCCTTTAAATCACAATTTAACTTTCAAAACTACACGGCTCTGATGGGGCCATCAATTTCTGTATTAGTTCCATATTTCAACTTCTATGTCAAATAGTTTTATAGAAAATCTGCTGTGACAGACAGATGGACAGACACTGAAGTGATCTTATAAGTGTTCCATATGGAACACTAAAAATGTTTCGAGAATTGGTTCGAACGCATGCAAAAGTGTATAAATCTTAAAGGCGTATATTTTGAGAAACAATAAAACGATTTGTATCATTTTGTTTTCTGCATTGTTTTTGTAAAAACTTAAAAGGTAATCCTCGTAACAATATATGAAAGTAAGTACGCTGAAATTATATATACTAGAGAATCCAGCTAAAATAAACACTCTTTATTTTATATCTTTATATAAATTCCAATTACTCTGTTCCTTATCCCATATGACAATACAAACAAGGGAGAGAAAAGCAATTCTAGTAAAGCTCTACTAATTACATAAATCATTCTCTTCGCATACTGCGCAATCGCTAAAAAACCATATATTTTCTCTTTAGGTAGCATACAACAATATGTATGTCAAATTTGGAATCAATATCTCATTAGGTTCGAGAGGGATCGCGGCAAAAAGGGAGGAGAGAAGTGAAAGGGAAATTACCTTTTTTAATGTTCCATACGGAACACTTCGATGTCTGTCACACCCGATCTTCTCCGAAACTATTTAACATACTTGAAATTTGTCACAAATATAGGAATTGACGGCCCAAGTAATTTTGAAAGTTGGACGGTGACATCGGAAGTTAAAAAAAATATTTTAGTAAGGTCATCGAGGGGGTGCCTGTGATAACACGAATTTAAAAAGATATATGATGTAAAACTCGCGCAAACTTTTCTTTAAATTATTTTTAAAAAATTGCCAAAAAACGCTATCCCCTCGACCCTAGCCGTAAGAGTCTAGTAAAAAATGAGAGAAAATTCTGGAATATTCTCCATAAGGAGTAGATCGAGCGAAATTTATCACGAGCGCATTACCTTTGATAATTTAACCGGTATAAAAATATATATATTTTGCTCGACAATATGACAGATTTTTTTTCGTTGGAAAGTTATGAATTTCACACGTTCCATAATTGGTGCAATCAGTAATATACTCATACTTTTCAGTTCATTACTGTTTTAAGCATTTGGCTAATCACAGATAGAATAAATTTCCACGATGACTGGTGACCATCGGATAGGTACAGAGACAAAATAATTTTATTTTATTTGTTTTTAAATAAACAAATAATTAGTTAGTCATTATTTGTTTTAAACTTTTACTACAAAGATGTCTCGCTTTTTATATATTCTTGGTAATTCTTATATTAAAGTTGAATGTGAAAACGGAATTTTATAGAATACTTCAGCATTCACGGTGTAGAACACTAATTGCACAAGTCCGACTTACACTTGGCCGGTTTTTTTTATAAAAAAAATTAGAAAAAACTGTTGGTAATATAAAAGAAAACAACATCGAAGATGGTTAAAAACGTGTCATATATTAATTATTTTTTTTTACTAGGCATCTATCCTAAAGTTACCACGGTAAAAAATATAGTTATTGTTATATTCTTTAGTTAAAAAATACTGGTAAGTTATTAAATTAAATTAATAAATATTTTAAGTTTTTTTTAACTTAAGACGGTTTAGGTAGCGCAGAAGCTATAATATCAAAGTAATAAATGCAAAAAACAGTACTATTGTGAGAAACTATTCTAAGGAATTGTCCGGCGATCCCGGTAAGTTCCTTTTGGAAAGCGGTTAGTCCTGAAGGCACTTTCTGGGGAGCTGCAGTTGCGGATTCTATGATATCCAAGAAGAAGTCTTTCACTCTATTTTCTAGAAAATAAATAATACAGTGTTAGACCAGACCGTAAATTTACTAATAGAATAAAACAACACAAAGGAAAATTAGTATATAAGTTAGAAATATTTAACAGACTCATGGTTCTAGGAATTAGGCCACGTCATTTTAACGTTTTGACCGTTTTTTTTTTTCGGAATCATATATATATATATATATATATATATATATATATATATATATATATATATATATATATATATATATATATATATATATTGGCTCTGGGGTCTCAACCTTTTATCATCGCCGCAACTGATCATGAATACGAAATTATTAACCTATGTTCCCAATGCGATTTGCTGACTTGTATGCTTTAAAACGACCTAAAAAGCAAGGTGCCTCTCTTCAGCAATTACAAATGTAGAACTATGCTTTAAACAAATCAGACACTAAATTTTAGTTACTTTTTGCGTTACCAATTCGTAATATTTCATGTAAAAATATTTAGTTTTGCAGCACGTTTCACCACCTAAGCAATAAGTATTGTCTTGGACAATTGATTGACTGGTTTACCAACTCCCTTCAATTCACTTTAAAAACACCTTTGCAGGCATATTCAGTGTTATCCCAGCTGATCTCGAATGGCAACGTAAATTTATATATATATATATATATATATATATATATATATATATATATATATATATATATATATATACATATTACTGTGATCAAAAAACAGTAAGACTTTTAAATCTAAATCGCCCGGGCATTTCCAAATCGAATTAATTTTTTTTTTTCGTTAGGTTGGTAGGACCTGAACTACCATCTGTTTCAAATTTTAAGACCATAGCGGCAGCAGTTAATAAGATTCGCTTGCATTCATTCAACAACAAAAGTGCGTTTTTCAATTTTTAACATGAGTGAAAAAATTCAGCAAAGAATTTGCATTAAATTTTGTTTTAAAAATGGTTTTTTCGGCTTCCCAAACGTTCCAAATGAATGGAATTATGGGCCAATAACTCTTGGTTTTTTTCATCTCGATAATGCGCCGTCTCACACAGCATTGGTTCTTCGCGACTTTTTCATCAAAAATTCAATTCATATCATTCCCCAATCGCCCTATTCACCTGATTTAGCTCCGTCGAATTTCTGGCTATTCCCTAAACTCAAAAAAAACCACTTCGAGGACATAGTTTTAAGTCAATTGAGGAGATTAAAACCGAATCGAAGAAGGCTTTAAAGGCCATTCCAGAAAACGAGTTCAACAACTGTTTCGAAGACTGGAAACAACGTTAGCATAAATGCATTGTATCCAAGGGGGATTACTTTGAAGGAGGCGAAATAAATTTGGAAAAATAAATAACCCATTTGGGTTGTATTTCAAAAGTCGTACTATTTTTTTATCACAGTAGTGTATATATATATATATATATATATATATATATATATATATATATATATATATATATATATATATATATATATATATTAGGGTGAATCAAATAAAAACCTAAATTTTCTACACCACTCGTAAACTTGCTGCAGGAACAAACACTAATCACCGTACTACGCTGGCCTTCTGCAATGAATTTCAATTGGTTTGACAACTTCACTACTCAAAAAACTCATCATAGATCGCAGCTCTAACGCAGAACATGTTGACAGTGGGGTTGCCATCTTGTTACTGATGGTGCTGCCTTCTTGGTTACAGCATCACTCTGCCACCTGCCAGTAATTTTGTGATATTCGAGGGACACTACGGTCATCTACCGAATCAATCATGTAACTTTTCGGAATTTTATTGCATTTTTTAGATTTTCATTTAATTCACCCTTATATATATATATATATATATATATATATATATATATATATATATATATATATATACTAGCCGTACCCGCGGCTCCGCTCGCGTGGACTTGATTCACTACTATCGTCACTACTTATTCTTATGTTACCTAACGTAATAAAATATCTGCCATTATTTCCCCTTATCTCCCATTATTTCTCCTTATCTCCCATTATCTCTACATAATTTCCATTATCTAGGCTTATCTCTGCTCATCTCCCATTATTTCTCCTTACCTCCCATTATTTCTCCTTATCTCCCATTATCTCACCTTATCTCCCATTATCTAGGCTTATCTCGACTTATCTCGCAATATTTCTCCTTATCTCCCATTATTTTACTTTATCTCCCATTAGCTCATCATAACTCCCATTACCTAGACTTATCTCTGCTTATCTCCCATTATTTCCCTTTATCTCCCATTATTTCTCCTTATCTCTACATAATTTCCATTATCTAGGCTTATCTCTGCTCATCTCCCATTATTTCTCCTTATCTCCCATTGTCTCACCATAATTCCCATTACCTAGACTTATCTCTGCTTATCTCCCATTATTTCTCCTTATCTCCCATTATTTATTCATATCTCCCATTATCTCACCTTACCTCCCATTATCTAGGCTTATATCAAATTATATAGAACATATGTATAAATTTATAAAAACACGTAAATCGGATAAGTGGCTCTCGAGTGATAAGCGCACTAACGGACAGACAGACAGACAGAGAGACGTTGCATTTTATATATATTATATTCTTTGCTACATGATATTGTTCCATATTTAATGGTTTAGGCAGTGTATTGCAAGAGAACGCGCTAACGGTAACCTTTTTTCCGACTTGATTCACTATTATCGTCACTGCTGATCCTTTATGTTACCTAACGCAATAAAATATATCCTATAATCTGGCCAGAGAACATATGTGTATGTTTTAAAAAAAAAGCACGTAACGCACTAACGGACAGACAGACAGAGAGACGTTGCATTTTATATATATATTATAGATAGATAACCTGGCCAGAGAACATATATATGTTTAAAAAAAAAAAACACGTAAATCGGATAAGTGGTTCTCCAGTGAAAAGTGGACTAACGGACAGACAGACAGAGAAACGCTGCATTATATATATATATATATATATATATATATATATATATATATATATATATATATATATATATATATATATATATATATATATATATATATATATATATATATATATATATATATATATATATATATATATATATATATATATATATATATATATATATATATATATATATTATAGATATACATTATTATTATTATATAACCTGACCAAAGAATATATGTATGAATTTAAAAAAAGACACGTACATTGGATAAGTGGTTCTCGCGTGATAAACGCACTAATGGACAGACAGAGAGACAATGCATTTTATATATATTATAAATTATAGATATTCTCTGCTATATAATATTGTTTCATATTTAATGATTTAGGCTGTGTATTGCAAGAGAACGCGCTAGCGGCAAACTTTTTTCCGACCTCATTCACTCCTCATTCCTTATGCTACCTATCATAATAAAATATAGCCTATAACCTGACCAGAGAACATATGTATGTTTTTAAAAAAAAGTACCTAAATCGGATAAGTGGTTCTCCAGTGATAAGGCACTAACGGACAGATAGACAGACAGAGATACGTTGCATTTTATATGTATTATAGATGTAATAAAATATATATCTATAACCTGGTCAGAGAACATATGTATGAATTTTAAAAAATCACGTAAATCGGATAAGTGGTTCTCGAGGGATAAGACAGACAGAGAGATGTTGCATTTTATAATTATTATAGATATAGATTATTATTATTATTATTATTATATAACCTGGCCAAAGAATATATGTATGAATTTAAAAAAGACACGTAAATCGGATAAGTGTTTCTCACGTGTGATAAACGCACTAATGGACAGACAGAGAGACATTGCATTTTATATATATTATAGATTATAGATATTCTCTGCTACATAATATTGTTCCATATTTAATGGTTTACGCTGTATATTGCCAGGGAACGCGCTAGCGGCAAACTTTTTTCCGACTTCATTCACTATTATCGTCACTGCTCATTCATTATGCTACCTATCGTAGTAAAATATGGCCTATAACCTGGCCAGAGAACATATGTATGTTTAAAAAAAAAAAGTACGTAAATCGGATAAGTGGTTCTTCAGTGATAAGCGCACTAACGGACAGACAGACAGAGAGACGTTGCATTTTATATATATATATATTATATATATATATATATATATATATATATATATATATATATATATATATATATATATATATATATATATATTTATATATATTTATATATATATATATATATATATATATATATATATATATTTATATATATTATATACATATATATATATATATATATATATATATATATATATATATATATATATATATATATAAAGCAAAATGTGGAAAAGTCTAATATATATAAGTCAAAAGTTAATATTTTTTTAAAATCCAAATACAATAATTTTATAAATATCAATGGGATGCAGTCAACCTCTGCCATGACGGAAGCTTATGCAGTGCTAGTCAAATGGGTAGTGTTTACACCAAAATACTTACTGACAATCTCCTTGACTTTATCATCTTCCTTGCCAATATCAATTATAAGATTCTTTAAGGCCGATTCATCAGAGGGACTAAATTCCGGTAAATCATACTTTTGTTGCGCTTCTTTTAAGTCATTTAGAACCTGAAATGTGTATAATATTTCTTAAAAATATTAACGAAGTCTTTATAATCGTGGGAGAGACAAAGATAAAACCTTTTTGGATATAGTAAAAGTTCAAATTAGTAGTGTACCTGTTCTGCTACATTTGGCAATATATCGTTCAAGTCCTTATCATTTTTAACGCTCTGTAAAAGGATCATAATGTGATCTTTCAGTGAGAGTTTAAATGAATTTATTGTCTGCAAATCGGCACCGGCGTTACTCAGTGTTACTAATAAAATCGTTGCCGCTGCTACTAATCGAAATGTCCGAATTTGGAGATCATATATTCGTTCCTCGTCCAAAATGAAGGTTTCTGGATAGGATTTTGCCCTAAAACAGGATAATTCTAAAATAAAGATTAATATAAATAATTACTGGTATACAAAGTGCTATTAATTCAAAATTTAACACCCCGTACATAGCTTTTTCTCAGGATCTGGAGTATACTTTAAGAAACCTGGAGATGCAAGGATTTTTCCTGATAGGAATGCACCATGGTGTTCAGAGGGGAATAACTGCTATTATGATAGCAACAAGGATAGATGCGGTTGAGAAATACCGTGAAAGGGCTTTCTATATTTGTTCGGACAGTAAAGCTATTCCCTCTTACAAGATTATGCAGATACTCTCAGCGACTCCTCCAAACGAAGCAAATATGTCAGGACTAGGTACTTAGTCATCAAGGGGTGGCAGGCAACGAAAAAGCGGATGAGTTCGCATTTTTCAGGACTAGCACTAACATCAAAGATTTGACTTTGCTCTGGGCATTTCCAGGCGGCAAAGAGATCAATATTAAATAAGTGGATTGAGAAAGCTCGGCTAGAATGACTTTTAACGAGAAGCTCGCGTATACTGAACTTGTTGATAGGAGTCTTAGCAGGTCTCAGCAGGCTGAACAGGCATACAATATGATCCTATGTTTTTGAGCTGTCTGGAGGATAAGGTTAAGTTAAAAAGTGAGGTTTCTAACTGTCCTAGATCTATTGTAAGTAACTACTGTGAATGAAGCTAACTATTAACTTAACTGGAGGGTGACCAGGTAAACCTTCTTTAGATCTGTGAGGTACTGGGAGGATTAAGGCATAATATATTTAGATCGTCAGTACTCCGAAATGAGGATGTCAGCATACTTGCACCTCCATAGTGAGATCAAGAATTTAATGGTAATTTCCAACTAACTTCAAATAAAACTGAAATTGAAGATTTCAGCCGGATCAGAATGGATATGAAGTTTAACAAAAATAAAGATCTATTAATGGTGTGGATGGTAGATTTTAAAATAGAAGAAATGCATGCAAAAAACAGTACTAAAGCGTTATGTTACCTATCCCAGTCTAATAAGTCTATACAGGCTCTAGTAAAGGCTGTTTTGGAACAATTTCTAATAAATGTTTCATATTCTACATTAGTCGGTACAGGTTGATCGGTTTTAATATGATTTAAAAGCCATTTTCTAGTATGTTCAAGGCCATCTAAAAACAAAAAAAAAATACAAATGAGCTAATAGTGTCAATTAATTCCAATTATCACAAATATAGTCAAGTTCAATGCTACAAAAACATGTTCAATGCTACAAAAGCATCGTTAAAATTACTTTGAAATAATAACGTAGCCAGCTAGATGCTGACAGATATTATACGTAAATAAAAATATACCTGCGACCCTGACGGCAGAAATCCAAACCTAAAAGGCGAGTAATTCCTAATTAGAAGTTTAAGGTTAGTTCAGTTCGATGGAAAAAATACTCACTATCCTAAAATTAACACTACCACAGTAACTACAGGCCTTGTTGCTACTTCAGAGTGGCGGAATACACATAAAACATATCTTTCTACGATTAGTCGGATTTACTGTCATTTTATTAGAACTCTTTTTTATAAAAAAAGGTTGAGTGATACTTTAACTAACATTTTAAAAATAACCTACGTGACGGTGAGTTTTAGTATTTAGTAAGTGTTATATTTTGAATAGAGATTTTATATATGAAGTTATTCATGATTTCATTTATAACTTATTTTTATTATTGTTGTTTATTTCTAACATATAACTGAAATCTGATCATTAAATAAAATTTAAAAATGAATGGTTGTTAGACTTTCCTAAAGTCAAATGTCATTCGACATGATACAATACATGAAGCCGCTAAAGACAAGTCTGTAGGATGCGAGGCCGCGAAGCTATATGCATGTTTTCGTTTGGTAGAAGAATTTAAATTTATTTTTAGTAATACTGCTTGAAAAAATTCAATAAAAAATCAGCCTGAGTTTAAAATGCATAACATCTAATAACTGTTCTCTACTTACCTACTTGGACTGCAAGATATTTGGCAAATTTCTCTCTTTCCAATTCTACACTGTGGTTGATAATATCAGGTCTGATTATTTGCAATGTAAAGTTAGCCATATCGAGCTGCATTAATTCAAGAGTCTAAAAGTAATGAATAAAATTATGCAACAACTGGCAAAGAATTGACATTCTGTAGCACTTTTAAAACACTGAAGTAAACATTGTAGAGGAGATGACTAACTTTTTCACTCCAATATCTATTTTTTTAGTGTTCCGTATGGAACACTTATAAGATCACTTCGGTGTCCGTCTGTCTGTTTGTCTGTCACTCCCGATTTTCTATGAGACTATTGACATAGAAAGTTGAAATTTGGCACTAATATAGGAAATGATGGCCTCATCAAAGCCGCGCAGTTTTGAAAGTTAAATTTTGTCTTAAGGGATTAGTTTTGGGGAAATCGAAAATGAACAAAAAAATTACTAGGTCGTTGAGTGGGGTGTCAAATGAAAGCTTGTAAAACACGAGTTCAAAAATGTATATAATGTAATACTTGCGCATATTGGGAATATTATTTCGAACCAGAAAGCTTTACACTCCACAACAACTGTTAATGCTTTACAAAGCTCAAATTCGACCAACTATAGAATACTGCTCCCATGTTTGGGGCTCCGCTCCCAAACAAACACTGCAGTTGTTGGATTCTATTCAGAGAAGAGCTGTTCGTCTGATTGGAGACCCGGAACTGACCGGCGGCCTTGATTCGCTGGAACATCGAAAAACGGTTGGCGACTTGAGCCTATTCTACAAGTATTTTCATGGAAAGTGTTCGGAGGATGTGGCCCGTTTAATTCCTCCCAGAGCGGTGCATGTTAGAAATACACGTCCCGCTGATACTTCACATCCGTATGAGGTTCAACTTGTTACTCCTCGTACAACGCTTTTCAAGCACTCTTTTATACGGAGAACATCATCCCTTTGGAATAATTTGCCTAGGACTGTGTTTCACAGCGAGTACAATTTACAGCGATTCAAGAACAACGTGAATCGCTTTTTCCGCACACGTGTCGCTCCTCTAGAGCTTTAGGGACCTCCCTGCAGCACGTGTGCTAGACCCATAAAAAAAACACTTCTTGTATTATTTTTAAAAAAGAGCAAAAAATCGCGGTCCCCGCCTTATCTCAAAAAGTACTGATCAAAAAATTTAGAAAAAATTCTGGAATATTCGCGACGGGGTGTAGATTGAACGAAAATTATCACGAGTGTATTACCTTTAACAATTTATTTGGTATATAAAAAACCAAAAATTTCAAGGTCAATAGTTTTCAGTAAAGATCGGAAAAAAAAAAATTAATTAAAAACCAATTTGGATCATTTTATACTTCGGCAACAAACATTTTTATTTCAAAAGCAATCAACGTACAGAACACTAATTGCGTAAGTCCAACTTGCACTTGACCGGTTTTTTTTATATTCTAAGCCGATGACGAATTTTTCAGGCGACAATTTTTTGGCGTGTTAAGGTCACAAAAATTTTAATATTTGTTCACTTGCGTAAATGTTACGCAGCCAGTAAATTATTAGTGTTTTAAGAAGGATTGTTCAATTAAAAACCAGGTCAAATTCATGAAATATTGAAGTTACTACCAAACCAAAACCTAATAGGCAATGTTTTTTCTAAAAAGAAGTGACGTCAAAATAAACATTTTCTGTAAGTATAAACTTTGTTTTTAACAAACTTACTCGAAACCAAAATGTTAATAAAACATACCATTATCATAGATTTAAATACATTTCCATTCCTCAACTGCTCATAAATTTAACCTCGTTTTAGGGTACCGTACGGAACATTTATAGGATCACTTCGGTGTCCATCCATTTGTCACACCCAATTTTCTCCGAAACTATTCGACATAGAAAGTTAAAATTTTGTCACAAATATTGGAATTGATGGTCCAATCGGAGACGTGTAGTTTTGAAAATTCAATTTTTTATTTAAGTTAGTTTTTGGGGGTGAAATCGGAAGTGAAAAAAAAATTTCAAGGTCATCGAGTGGGGTGTCAAATGAAAGCTTGTGAAAACACATACACTACCGTCAGAAAGTATTTGCCACCTAGAAATTTCAATGTAACTGCCAAAACTTAATACCTAGTTAAACCCTTTTATTATATTAGGTAAATTTAATTGTGAAATGCGCCTCGTATGTCAATGTCGAAAATAAGAGTCAACTGGACAACTGGAAGTTTCTTATTCCATCGTATACAGATCAGGTTTTAGATCCTTTAAGTGAATCTGGAAGTAAATATCCTTCTACCAGCATCAGAAAAATATGACCAGCATTATCAAAAAAAAGAACTTTATCTCATTGTTGTTCTGGGTGTGTCATATAATATAATGTTTTTACTTTCTTGTAAACTTTTGTTCCTTAAAGAACAGAGAAACAATTTTAGGCAATAAACTATAGTTTCTTATTACTGGGACTGAGAAAGTAAATAAATTGCAACAAAATAAATATAAATAATGAAATACTTACCTCTAAAATTCCCTTGTACAAATCGATTATATCGGTAGTTTCCCTCAGTTCTTGAATTTTTTCGTCTCGTACTTGGGCACACATTTTAGCCATAAAGGAGATAACAAATTGCGCATAATACTGAAACAAAATAGAAATTAAAAGTAATTTAGGTAAATAATAACCGGCCAAGTGTAAGTCGGACTTGGGCGATTATTGTTTCGTACTTTGATTGGTTTTAAAATAAAATTTTTTATTACGGAGATATAAAATGACCAATAGCTTCATAAAACACAACCCAAATGGGTTTTCAACAAAGTTTGTTTCCGATCGTTGTTGAAAATATTTCAGAATTTTTTCAAGGTTTTTTGATCAGTACTGTTGGAAATTAGGAGAGAAGGCAATTTTTAGCAATTTTTTAAAAATAATACAAAGGAAAGTGCGCGCAAGTATTGCATTATATATATTTTTGAACTCGTATTTTCATAAGCTTTCATTTGACACCCCACTCGTAATTTTTTTTTTCACTTCCGATTCACTCCCCAAAACTAACCCTTTAAGTCAAAATTTAACTTTCAAACCAACACGGCTCTGATGGGGCCATCAATTCCTATATAAGTGCCAAAATTCAACTTTTTATGTCAAATACCCTCGAAGAAAATCGAGTGTGACAGACGGACAGAGACCGAAGTGATCTTATAAATGTTTTGTACGGAACACTAAAAAGGGTAAGCGAACCAATTAAAGGATAATGTTTATATTTAATCTGCAAAATACGTTGAATGAAAAAACGCAGCACGTTTCCTCTGGTACCGTTCAATAGATGATCCAAACACTAGGGAAGGCCAAACTTTTCACTTCACGCCGGTGTGCCCTTTCACACCGGTGTGTCCCAAGGCTCCATACTGTCTCCTACTCTCTTTCTCATTTACATTAACGATCTGCTGAAAATGACCGGGAATTCAATCTACAGCTTTGCAGATGACAGTACGCTTATCTCTTCATTCACTTTGAACGCTCGGACATGGAGAATATCCGCAGACAGCAGGAGGTCGTTCAACTTAACAAAGACCTGGAAGAAATTCTATCTTGGGGTGACAGTAACTAAGTGGAATTTAACGCTACAAAAACCCAGGCGGCAGTTTGTTCTAAAAAAGTTAACGTTGCAGAACCCGACATAGTTATGTCGGGGCACTCCATTCCCCTAGTATCGTCACTCAATTTGTTGGGCGATAATTTGGGAGCAAATATGTCCTGGCAAGAACATGTTGCAGGCATAGCAAGGAGAGCTTCTCAAAAGTTGGGAATATTATTTCGATCCAGAAAGCTTTACACTCCCCAACTGTTAATTCTTTACAAAGCTCAAATTCGACCAACTATAGAATACTGCTCCCATGTATGGGGCTCCGCTCCCAAACACACTGCATTTGTTGGATTCTGTTCAGAGAAGAGCTGTTCGTCTGATTGGAGACCCGGAACTGACGGGCGGCCTTGATTCGCTGGAACATCAAAGAACGGTTGGCGACTTGAGTCTGTTCTACAAGTATTTTCATGACAAGTGTTCGAAGGATGTAGCCCGCTTAATTCCTCCTAGAGCAGTGCATGTTAGAAATACACGTCACGCTAATACTTCACGTCCGTATGAGGTTCAGCTTGTTACTCCGCGTACAACGCTTTTCAAGCAGTCTTTTATATGGAAAACATCCCTTTGGAATAATTTGCCCAGGGCTGTGTTTCCCACCGAGCACAATTTACATCTATTCAAGAACAACGTGAATAGCTTTTTCCGCACACATGCCGCTCCTGGAGCGCTTTAGGGACTTCCCTGTAGCACGTTTGCTAGACCCATAAAAAAAATATATTCCTATGATCTAAACAGTTTTGGAGTTACTACAGTGAATTTCACAATGCAAATGTGTAATTATGCAATAAGTAAGATAAAAATAATACTATAATAGGGAAGTAACTACAGTAGTAATTTCGAGCGGAACAGGCGTTGATATAGATGCGGAAAAGTCCAAGTGGGGCTTTAGCATTCCACTAGGGGCAAATGCAATAATATTCCAGGCAGATATTCACGCAATACCAGCATGTGCTCACGAGAATATTCGACGGGACTACGACAACCAAGAAATATATATTCTCTCAGAAAGTAAAGCTGCTCTAAAGGCTTTAGATGACTATCAGGTCAACTCGAAGATCACGATGGAGTATAAATGTGACTTGTTAGAACTATCATCCAGGAACAACGGGGTTGAACTACTGTAAGTTCCAGGACATTCTAGGATAAAAGGTAATGCAAAAGCGAACGATTAGCAAGATTTGGAGCTACAAAACCATACAGGGCTCCACAACCAGCGTTTGATCGATCTTTGACTCGCAACATCTAGTCAAAGACATGCAAGGGACGTAATTGGTAGCCCCTCAAAGAAACTAACAACTGACGTCCTTTGTTTAACAAGAGCTCAGACCACACTAGTGATGATACCGATCACCGGCCACTGTCACCTGAGGAAACATTTATAGACGTGCAGACTATGTGGTGAAGAGAAAGAAACCTTTATGCACATCCTATATAAATGTGCGGCTTTAATTCGAAACAGACATAAACTGTTCGGAGATCTACAGCGTGGCGATAAATTACCACATGAAGGGTTTGGAAGGAAGCTAATAAACTTTCTTAAAGGGAAGACGCTCATGTAACCAAGAGACCTGAGCAAACTAAGCCAAAAGGCCGCAGTACACAATCAGGCACAATTGCCTACTCCAGCTACTACCAACTGACCAACCCACAATAGTAGTAAGTCCAGTAGAAGTGTTAGAAAAATAAATAAAGAACATCTCAATAAACTACAACTCTGTCCCTTACCTTACTCTTTGACTATGCCATATCGCAAAAAAAAATTGGAAAATTGAATGGTAACTTATTGAAATACAAAGTTAGAAAACAGGGAAGCCTTACTCTAAATACCGGTGAGGTCACTGATGCTTGTGAAGAATAGATATATCTCGGAACTAACATAGTAGAGCCGGTAGAACGGAAAAAGAAGTAGAGAGTAGAATAAGTAAAGGAAAGGCGGTCATAAGCACCTCATTTATAATGCAGTATTGAAGACCATCGTGTTATATGGTTGTGAAACTTGGCAACTGACAAAACGATTGGAACAGAAACTATTGGAACTCGAAATGGATTACTGGCGAAGATTGGCTGGAGTGCCGAGAATGGATAAAGTTAGAAATGAAAGAATAAGGGATGTAATGAAAGTAAAAACCACGATTATTGAGGAAATTCAACAACGGGAACTTATATGATATGGACACGTGGAAAGAATGGAAGAATACTGAATAATAAAGTTGATTCTAAAGTGGATACCAAGCGAAAGGAGGAGAAGAGAGAGACCAAAAGCGACATGGTTTGGAGCTACAATTCAGAGGGCAATGTCAGAGAAAAATCTAAGACCTGAAGATTGAGAAGATCGAAGAAGGAAGGCGAAGAACGCTATAAAAAAACCGAATTGATGATGGAGAAAACATTTAACTGTAAATTATAAATGCAATATTACTTTCTTTTCCATTAGTTAATATGCAGTTCATTAGATTAGGTTTTTAATGATATTGTGAAAGTAATAGATATCTCCTTTATTCAAAAAGTTTAAAAAATAGTATGAATCTATAAAAGTATACCTACGTTAAAGTCCAAAACACCTTTTTCTGCTTGTTGTTTGATCAGAGGGATGTCTAAAACCTCTGAAATTTGCTGCTTAATTTTCGTATGCTGAGGTAGTAGAAGATCAAACAAGCTCTGTTTGACTTCCTCCAATAATTGCAATGCCTAGAAAAATCCAAATTTTTGCTCAACAATTTCATATAATACAGTTATTACTAATGTTTTTTTTAAAGGTATAAATAGCTCAAGAAACTCTATAGAAAGGAAACGTACACCTGGTATTTTTTCTTGTATAATCTACAAGTTAATTCAGGTTACAGACGCACAAGGGTCGATTATGCTGAATTTAGAACATTCTAAGAGATTTCTAGATTGAACAGAGGAAGACTCATTAATATGGTCTTGTGAAAGATAGGAGTATTGTTGAATTGTTAATTCTTTTCCTTTTCCTGTGATAATAATATATGAAATTAACAGAGTTTGTAATAAAATAAAATTATACAACCTTCTTATTGTTTAGTCATAATGAAAATAATAAAAAGGTACAATGTCCTTAGAGAAAATAAATTGAAAAGAGATCTAAGAAAACCTGAATCACTTTTTCCAAATAAGGGAAGCACGGTCAGACAAAGTTAAATTCTTTATTTATTTGCATTGTTAGTCACCTTGAGAAGTTAAGGTACTGTTGAGTATTGTTACAAATTTACAAAAAATAATCTTATGAAGGCCTGAGATATGATGATATTTTTTAGCAGGAAAAAATGTATTTTTGACACGAGTGTGGATAAAAAGTTTTCCATTTTGTCCCGCACAATTAATTGGTCAAACGTTTTTCAAGTGACTGGTTTTGTGTAAAGCGTCTGTTCTGTGTTCATTTATTTATTCAAGTAACTAATTAAGTTGTTAGTGAAATTACAACAATTTTTCTTCCTCATTCAGAGAATTATAAATTTATTGTAGTTGTTCACACTGTTTTTTCTATATATTTGACTGACAAAGTCTAAATGTTTAATTAGATTAGGATATGATTAAAAATTATGATACAAGCCTATATGAAAAAGAAAAGTAACGATGTTAATTATAGTTTTATCGCCCCTAATACTCACAGCTGTAAAAGTAGTTTGGTCGGCAAATTTTCATTAAAGCCTTATTGTTTATAAAGTTAATCAACGAAATTTTCAAAGAATTGAAAGAATTATTGGTCAAGAACTAATTATCTGTTCAATTGGCTTTATGACAATATTAGAAATCCTGCCTCTCGAGTAAATTTGTTTTTTATATCTGATACTTTCCCACTGAACAAATAAATTGTTACTGTATTGTTGTAATAGAATATTAAAACAATAATTAAAAGAAAAAAGGTGGCTTCACACCTCAATTACACTTTTCAACCTACTTACGTGTGAAAAATCTGGGGGATCTTCGTTCAACTGCTCCCTTAAAACATCCCAAAAAGCCTTATGCATCGTATCTCTTATAGCCCTTTGAACGGTATTCGGTTCAGGTTCAGCTTTTTCCAAACGGAAATTTTCATCGACCACGATTTGGTGCACCAAGTTCATGTCTCTCATGCCGTTTGCGGCTTGCATAATTTCTTCGAGCGAAACGAATTTCGGTGGTGAAGCTGCCGTGAGACCGCTGGCTACCATGAAGGTTTGAGATGTCGTTCGTTGTCTTTAAAACACAATGACTTGACTGATTACAGTTGTAGAGTCTTTATAGTCATAAAAAAGTACATATCTCAGAGTAATATGTAACACAAAATTAAACCCACTCTAAACTAATAGCGACTCTAAAATTTTCTAAAAATGCAGTTTATCGCCCCAAGTTACCATATCATATACCTTCGAAAAAGTAAACAAACGAATGCTAGCTGTTTGTTAGTACCCAACCTTTATACAGTTTACACTTAATAAAATGACTGATTTTAGTTATTACATACTGTACTATACTCTATTACAAAAATGTCCAGTCTAGCTATGAGAACCATTCAATTCTCTAAAATTAAAAAAATCTACCTCTCCAGAATTTGATCCACATCCCTATCTTATCTATTCAAAAATGTCAACTTCTGCTTTAGAAGGAAAGGACGATTTTTTACCAGGTCAAAAGTTTGCCTTTTTGGATAGATCATTAAAAACTAAGATAGGAATTAGTGAGTGATTTTATTTCAACTCGCATTTTGGGGTTGCCGTACCCTGCCGCAATGTAAAAAACGGCGTTTTTAGAAATCTCCAAAACTGTTTAATTAATAATACATAAAATATGTCTAGAATCACTTAGGAAATCCAAATAGTTAAAAACATATCAGGTTATTTTCTTACTTATTTTTGGTAAACCTAGCATAAATAAAAATATTTTTAAAGTGCGCATGTTAATTACCAGATTCACTAAAAAGGCTAACTTTAAAACAGGTCTAATTTAGCGAGGATAATAGAGGGTTTAAGTTGACAAGAACTCCAGTAAGTAAATATGTAAGTAAGATATGAAACTGAGCAGGACAAGATTAGTGAATTCATCTTTGTCTATAATTAAACCGATAAAAATGAAATATTGTTTAACATTCAAACCAGTGTTATATTTACCATATAAAGTATTGTATTGTCAAAAAGAAAGTCAACTGGACAGCTAGAGGTTTTAGATGACAATTGGAGCGAGTTTAACTTTACACTCTTATTAAATTTTCTGGGTGTTCATGGCTGACATTGAATTGTATTTTTTTCGATATATATATATATATATATATATATATATATATATATATATATATATATATATATATATAAACTTGCGACATAAGATTAGATTGGATAAGGACAATCAAAGAGTAGAAATGCTGAGACGAATTGGTCTCAGCTAGACTGCATTTCAAAAGTTGGGATTCATTCTAAAAAAAACAGACATATCCCCATGATGGTAGATGGACAACAAAATTACTTAAATGGAGACTTTGGAAGAGCAGACGAAGTGTCGGAAGACCAATGAAAAGATGGACTGATGATATCAGGTTGATAGCAGGCAGTAGATGGCTCCATCTTGCACAGGATAGAGACAATTGAAAAAAGAATATATGTGTATATGTATATATATATATATATATATATATATATATATATATATATATATATATGTATATATATATGTATATATATATATATATATATATATATATATATATATATATATATATATATATACATATATATATACATATATATATATATATATATATATATATATATATATATATATATATATATATATATATATATATATATATATATATACATATACATATACATATACATATACATATACATATACATATACATATATATATATATATATATATATATATATATATATATATTATATATATATATATATATATATATATACATATACATATATATATATATATATATATATATATATATATATATATATATATATATATATATATATATATATATATATATTTATATATAAAGCAGTAAATGGAACATTGTTGCTCTGAGGCCCCATTTATCAACATAGACTTAACAACAATTGCAGTTTGCAGTTAAACTTCAAATTGACATTAACAAACTAATATCGCTCTAATAAACCACCCAGTATATCAAAATAATTCACCAAAAGCCTCTTGCATTAACTTTCACATCAAGCAAAAGTATAATGTGATCTAAAGATTTCTTGATAAATAAGTCCACATAACTTAGTAATAAGTTAACTTTAAATGTTAAAGCAAGTGGCCCAAACGTCTACAATAAGTTAGATTTTATTGATCCTAAGGAGTATTAAAAAAAAAAAAAACAGTAACATAACTTAGCATTACGTGACATAAAGTATTAGTAGTTAGTAAACCAACAGGTTAGATAAAATCCACATATAGTAGAAACTTAGGCATCTATTTCAAAATGACTTAAACAGCAAATCAAAAAATTAAGTTATTAACAAAAATTTATTGTTCGTTCATTTATTTTCAATTCTAATTTTTCTGAATATTTCTAATGTTTTGCCATTACACTTGTGTATCCTAAGCTGTTGTGAAATATAGTTTATTTTAAAAATTGTCTTTTACTAATAGCCATAAGACTCAGTCTGAGTCTCTGACATTGGGCAGTAGTAGTTATACACTAAAAAAAATATAATATAATGGACTACCTGATTTTCTAAATTATGTCCCTGATATGTCCTCATTTTCTAGGTTATTATTTTTGAATAAATTTTTATATTTATACAATCTCCTTTTTGAAAGGAGAGACTGATAAAATTCAGCTTTTTTACAATTTATCTGATATACTTTCTTGAAAATAGATAATGATTGGTCTATAAACTTTTTTTTATAATGCTTTAAAAATACCTTTAAAACATTGTAATTTATAAGTAAAATGCCTGAAGCGATGAGCAAAAACTTTTAATATAGAGGTATACAATTGAAAAAAAATCCATATTTAGTTTTCCTCTTTTTGGAGTCAACTTGTAAATTGCCAAAGAATAGTGCCTTTTCAGGACTCATGCAACTTCTGATAACAACTTTTTTTACATCTTGTATAGACACTGAGTACCCATTACTGATATACCTTATATATAGTTAATTCTAATTTTTTAATGACAACTCTTTTTATACCTTAATTTTTTTTTCTCATCTTGGTGTATATACATATTTTTTAGTGTCCCGTACGGAACATTTATAAAATCACTTCGGTGTCCGTCCGTCCGTCCATCTGTCACACCCGATTTTCTCTGAAATTATTTGACATAGAAAGTTGAAATTTGGTTCTAATATAGGAATTGAATTTAATCAGAGAAATTTTTTTACTAGGCCATCGAGTAAGGTGTCAAATGAAAAACATAAGTCCAAAAATATATATAATACTTGCGTACACTTTTCTGTTTTATTTTTAAAAAATCGCGAAAAATCGCCCTATCTCGAAAGTACTGATCGAAAAATTTTGAAAAAATTCCAGAATATTCTCCACAGGATGTAAATTGAACGACAATTATCACGAGTGCATTACCTTTAATAATTTATTTGGCATATAAGAAAAACAGAAATTTCAAGATCATCAGTTTTTAATGCAGCCCGAAAACAAACTTTGTTGAAAACTCATTTGGGGTGTGTCAGTGTGTAAAGTCACTAATCATTTTATACCTCCAAAACAAATATTTCTATGTTAAAAGCAATCAACGTACGGAACACTAATTGTGCAAGTTCAAGTCGCACTTGATTGGTTATTTTTAGTGATCTGTACGGAACACTTATAAGATGACTTCGGTGTCTGTCTGTCTGTCACACCCGAAGTTGAAATTTGGTAATAATATAGGAATTGATGGCCTCATTAGAGCCGCGTAGTTTTGAAAGTTAAATTTTGACTTAAGGGGTTAGTTTTGGGGGGTGAAATCGGAAGTTAAAAAAAATTCTTTTGCTAGGTCATCGAGTGTGGTGTCAAATGAAAGCTTGTGAAAACACGAGTAAAAAATATATATATAATGTAATACTTGCGCGCGTATTATTTTTAAAAAATCGCGAGAAATCGCTGTCCCCCCACCTTATCTCGAAAAGTACTGATCAAAAAATTTTGAAAAAATTCTGGAATATTGAACGAAAATTATCACGAGTGTATCACGAGTATAATTTATCTGGTATATATAAAAAAAAAAAATTTCAAGGTCATCAGTTTTCAGTAAAGATTGAAAACAAACTTTGTTGAAAACTCGTTTGGGCATGTGTTTTGTGAAATCACGGATCATTTTATACCACCATAACAAAATTTTTTATTTTAAAAGCCATCAACATACAGAACACTAATTGTGCAAATGCAACTTGCACTTGACCGGTTTTTTAATATTTAATAGAAACATGGTGTGATTTTATTGCATTGGCCAAAATAGAAATTTCATCACTCTATTCTTTTTAGGATATATGTATATTTAACTAAAATATAGCATTGTAATTATATTCAAGCATTGCACTTACATTCAAAAATGTTCAAATGTAATTTTGAACATACTTTTAGTATATTTTTAGCTTAAATAAGTCCATTTTTCAGTTACATATCTGGCATGTAAAGTTTGCACATATAAGTTTTCTCTTGGGCTTTAACCTAGATATTCTATAAAAGGGTTTTTTAAAGAAATTAGACATAAAAATTAGATAATATAAACTATGAAATTAATTTTAACTATTGGAGCTTAAGATCAGTTATCTGCATTTAAGACGATCACACCACAAATGAAAAATTATTAACTGTCACAACATAAACCCCTTTAACACATACCTTTCATCATTTATCATTATAAAAATGTGCCTTCTCCTGTAAAAATAAAATAAAGGACTTTCAAAAGGATTATTAAAATAGGACGATAATTTATCTTTTAAAATAATCTCATATGGACATACGAATATTATCTCTGCCTCATTAAACATGAAGCAGAAAAATAAATTATCTAGACTAGTTTGAGTTCTTAAAGAGAGCTTGAATTGGTCCAAATTTTTGTTTTTTAATGATAACATATTTACACACACTATGTGAGTACTTTCTTATCTATTCCTTAGAAGAGAAAAGAATCTTGGGCTAGTCTTTATTGGTCAAGAAATTGAACAACTTACTTATCAAAGCCAGGTTCAGGAATATTTTGCATGTACCATTGTTTCATGAATAAATTGATTAATTTTTTAAAATACCAACTTAAATAAAATGTATTTTGAAAAGATGGTAAACACTTGGAGTGGACTTTACAACACAAACTATGAAACAGTACTTACTAACATTGATCTAGAAACAAAGGTAAAGAGTAACTAGGATTTTAGTTCGATATACTGATTTTTAATAATAAATAAAAAATATATAACACTGTCCATTATCTAAAATAGAACTAAAATCACTCTGTAGTTATATCATAAATTATTGTATGTACTAAATTTAAATGTATTATAATCAAAGATATATAGATAAGAAAATTCATAAAAATTTGGAAAATTAGCATTCTGTATCACAAAAATACCATTATCTATACTCATGTTAACTTTTAGATGTAGATTTTATCCTTAAATTATTTTCATCACTTTCTCAAATATGGTGATATTTAATTTCATAAATAAATATTATCATACCTACAATAACAAATTTGTACTCAATAAATTAATATAACATACTATACACATACCTTTTTCCAGTAAATCCTGAAACTCCCCCATCATCACTAGCATATGAACATTCGCTAGTAGTCCTAGTTCTAGCAGAGCTACCAGTATCCTGAGGTTGACTTTTTTCATTATTCATTATATATCTCTTATATGTTATCTCACAACACTGGAAACTTTTTATTCCTGACCCATCTAAAAATACAACAGGCAGAGAATGAGGTCCTGATACTATTTTCGTTCGAAACACACTGCAAAATTGTGCAACAAAGAAAACATACAAGGTCGTTCAGAGTTAATAGTTAACTACACTTCCTGGTTTTTGTAATGGATTATTACAGGTTTCACTTTTTAAGTTGAATATTCTTTAGCATGCGTTTGGTTAGTTTATTAATTGTTGTATAACCGACTTTCTAATTATTGTAGTCTTTGTTTCTACATTCACTGGAATTTTAAAAATTAAAGATGATTGATGAGAGCGTGAAACGTCAATTTTTTCATAGATTTTTTGCGTCGAACTCAGCTGATTGTTGTTTACGAATGTTTCATAGAACAGTAACAATCAACTAGACTACTCGTCTATTCTACTGTCTCGCTATTTAACACAACGTATGACATCAAAATGACTGTCAAATCCGATGTCAGAAGCGAATCGTGTTTATCGAGTTTCGAAAATCAATTGTAAACTTTTTTTTGTAAGAAACCTATAAATTCCCTCCGAGTAAGTCGTTTTCGGTTTAAATGTACATAAGGTAAAGTATTTTTAAAGCATTATCTGTGGCTGATTTCTTCGTGGATTATTTTTTCAATATGAATTCATCTGTAGAGGGACTGATAGTCAGATATTATCCGGAATGTAGCGTAGCCCAGGGGGGGTCGGGGTGTCATATGCTCACCCGCTCCGTAGACATATTTGTAAAAAATATTTTCTTTCCTGGTATCGATGCTCGAAGAGGATTTGAGTTCCACTGTAGGAAATATTTTTTTGTGAAAAAGTTTCACACTTCCGGTCATTGGTTTTTAGTTTACTGTGTCGGGAAGAGCTTTTAGAGTTCCAGTGAAAAAATGTTTATTTCCATCCAAAGGATTTGGTTTCCATTCGTCGTTTGCCCCTCTCAGTTTGTCTACTGGCGGCCTCCTCTATAAGCAGCCTGTCTTTCGTTTCCTCTTTTTTTCCGAAGGAGTGTGTGATTTTCCCTCACCTCTTGAACCTGGATACGCCACTGCATCCAGATACATTTGACGAACCGAGCTGCTACGTAATAGCCACCAATTTTCGCTCTTTATCGATATTAAACAAAGTGAGAAAGTCGATGGTCGCAACCATAGACATAGAGGATGGACTGAGTGTTCCGTATTCCGCTGTGAAGTAAATATGGACGAAAAGAGTGAGAGAGATAAAGCGAATGAGTGGCCAGTAGCTGTCTCTTTTTAGAATACCGCTAATCTACGGCGCTCTCGAAAATAATATTTCTAAGTATTCTATTTGAACTAAAATCGGGTATGAGGCTTTTCTTCCCTTGCATTCCGTCTCGGGGTACTACGCCTTGTTTATTACAGGTCTACAGAAAAGAGACAGGTATTGGCCGCACAATCGCTTTGTCTCTTTCTAGAGAGTCGTCAATTTTATGAGCTATGAAGCTACCGTCCCACTCAAGTTTGATATTTGTGAATTTACTACTGAAATACTGACAATGATATTTGACAGTATGTTCAGGCATATTCGATTATTCTTTTATGGCAAAAAAACAGATTACACAACCTTTCGCGGGTTTTTTCGTTTTTTAAACTCAAAATCAGTGATGTGTATTGTCGTTAATTCTGTCATCTCTTGCCTCACGAGGAATAACTGATCGCACCTTCTGTGTTTTTACAGGGTTGTTCGTTTGGTCTAACATTTCTGCTATCAGCTTCTTCAAACACAGGTGCAAAATTCGTATCTTATTGTTGGCTATTCGTTATATGTCTCCACAAGTCGTAAGCTGTATATTTTGGCGTAAAAAATTATTGATGATGCTCATGTCTTGATGTTTCCTTGAGAGTATTTTTATCATTCATAATTAGGAACTTGTCTTTTTGTAAACATTTGTCTGGCAGCGTGCGGACGCACGTAATGAGTGATCAAAAGTAGGGTGAGAACCTCGGCCCTATACTCCAAGTTACTTTTAGATAAAAGAGCAGACAAAACGAACATTCTTACATTTTTTGTAACTATTTCCTTTTTATTTACAAAAATTACATATTTGCATAGTTTCACTGCAAATACGATGTTCTCTGGCTGTGAACTTATGTAAACACAAACTAATTAGTACTTTTAGATTTTTAATTTAACGACGGTAATGGAAACCTCAATAAATTCCTTGTTGAAAGTGCAATAAATTAGTCATCAATGGCTGATCCTTAGATTTCAAACTTCTAAAATATGGCTAAAAATTCTGAAGAAATAGTGTTTGAAGGTTGGTTAACGAAATCTCCACCAACAAAAAGAATATGGAGAGCAGTAAGTGTGTACTTGTTTTTTAATAATTTTTGTTCATTTTGTTATCTCTAATATTAAGTAGTTAAGTAAATTCCCTTATAAAAACATGATTCATCTTTTAAATGTAGCATATTATTAATATGTTAGAGATAACTAATGTGTTAAATATAGTACAGATAGATACTTTCTCATAAAATTTTTCATTTTTTAGAGGTGGAGAAGAAGGTGGTTTTTACTGACCCATACAGGTGATATTCCAGGGCAATATGTACTGACTTATTATACAGATAGAAATCGTAGAAAGCTTAAAGGAATAATTGATTTAGACCATTGTGAGCAAGTGAGTAAATAAGTCATTAAATAAATAATTTTCAAAAATTAATATTATTAAAATACTGGTTATAAGAATCTTTGCGGCTAATTGCTATTATTTTCTGTTAAGTAATATTTATACTTTTTATTAATTGCTACATTTATCATACAATTAAGGTTTTATTGTTTATTGCACAAACAACTAATCAAGAGGTCCAGTACAGTGATCAGTAGGTATCTCTACTTATTGAAATATTGTAGTTTGCTACAAGCATGTTTATATGGGTGTGTTATTTTTTTTGAATGAATAATGTAGAAATTAAAAAAATTATTTCCCTACTGCTTAATGCTCCATTTAATTAACTCAAATCAAGCAATATTTTTCTTGTGGGTAAAGCTAATAAATTTTAACCTATTTTGGTCCCTTTTCCATTTACTTTACTCTACAAGATTGTTATGGTGTGGCTAACATTCTTATATAACTTATATAGGTTGATTTGGGTCTAAAACTAGAAGAAAGAAACTTGAAGTTTGATCATGTTTTTGATATAAAGACTCCCAATCGTACTTATTATTTGGCTGCAGATACAGAGGACGAAATGAAATCTTGGGTTACATGCATTTGTAAAGTTTGTGGCTTGAAGTCTACAAATGAAGAAGAAGACTGTGAGTATTATTTTTATAGATCATGAATTTATTGAATCTATTAATACAAATATGTTCATTATATTTTATTTGATATCAGAAAAGTCAACATGTCTAATATAATATTGATTTTAGAATTATAGTTTATCACAAATTAATTTCATTTTTAGTGTTCCATCTGGAACACTTGTAAAATTACTTCAGTATCTGTTTGTCAATCTGTCTATCAGTCTGTCACATCTGATTTTCTCCAAAACTCTTTGACATAGAAAGGTGAAATTTGGCACTAATATAGGAATAGATGGCCTCATTAGAGTTGTGTAGTTTTGAAAATTAAATTCTGACTTAAAGAGTTACTTTTGAGTGGTGAATTCAGTAGTGAAAAAAAAATACCAGGTCATTGAGTAGGGTGTCAAATGAAAGCTTGTAAAAACAAGAGTTCAAAAACATATAATGTAATACTTGCGCATGTTTTATTATGTTTAAAAAATTGTGAAAAAACTCTTTCCCCCTCCCTTATCCTGAAAAGTACTGATCAAAAATTCTTGAATATTCTCCACAAGGTGTAGATTGAATGAAAATTATCACAAGTGCATCACCTGTAAAAATTTATCTGGTATATAAAAAAAAAAATTTAATGTCATCAGTTTCAGTAAACATCTGGAAAAAAACTGTTGAAAACTCATTTAGGGTGTGTTTTGTGAAGTAGACAAGGCGAAATCGGCGCCATCGTTGGAAAAAATTTTCTAATTGAATTTTTTTTCATAACCTTCTCCAGGAGATGCCCCTGAAAGAGGATCAACATGTTGCCGGGCGGTAACCTGGTCCGAATTTGTTTAAACAAATTTTTTTTAAACAAAGTCCAAAAATTGAAATTTTCGCCCCGGAACAAGTTTTTTTAGGTAAATTGGCCCATTTTGAACAAAAAATGTCTCTTGTGAATTTTCTCTAAAATGCGCCGTTTTCGAGATATCGGCGATTTTAGGTGGAGAAAACGCGAAAATGGCCACTTTCACCTCCCAATATCGGGGGTCAAAAATTAAAATTTTCAGTGTTGCCAAGTGTCCAAATTAAAGTTTGAGATCTCCTCTACAAATTACCGTAGGAAATATTGCAATATCTTCATTTTTAAATATTGTTTTTTAACAATTAACAAATTGCGTTCGAGCGCGCCCGCGGCTGCATCGAAACTGTATACATAGATATATACGCAACGCCCGTACGTAGGCGCACGGAACTGTATACGCACTGCGATGCTCTATAAAGCTTTGTTTCTTGATTTCTTATTAAAATTAATATATTTGAAAAGTATGTAAAAAATATTTATTTATTAAAGAGTAATTGTTATATCAAATTTAATTATTATAACAAATGAATATAAATAAAAATTCAATATTCGATTAGGATGGTAGAAGAATTAAAACAATTTTATGAAATATAACTTATATATATTTAATAGAATTTTCGCAAATATTTAAATTACACCCACACATGAGTATACAACTTACGTTGTTGCTTTTGCAATTACATGCATTAGTTTTACAATTTTTTGTACATTTACATTGCCTAATTAACGAATCTGGTATCGAATTTTTTAACATGAATTTGGGTAACAATTCACCTGTTTCTATAGTGTAACCAAATTCTGTTGCATCTAAATGTCGATACCGAGAATACAATGACATTTTCCATATGTACGTTTGTAGTGAAGCTCGTGAAATGTGCAATTTTAAAGCATCGGATGTACATGGAATTTTTCCAAAATTAATACCCATCCCACAAGAACGTTCTAAAATTATTTGTCTAGCATTATCTGCTGTTTCTCCAGCTTTATTCAAAATTTTCAAATACAATTTTTCTAATGCATTGAATTCCATGGCATTTAATTGTAAGCCAGTACCAAGTGGGGTTAATGCATTTTGAGTATCTAAATCAAAGACTAAATCTAAAGCTTTATTTTTTTAGTACCTACTTTACTAGTAGTATCACAGCCTGTAAACGCATGTAAAGCAGGCAAAACTTGACAAACTTGACTAGTTAAATATTCAGCAGCTACATTACAAGACAATAATCTTGGCTTCTGACCAACTACTTTAAAATACAATCCTGTACAACCAATTAATTTGAAAAAGCTCCAATAATGAATTGCTAATATAAAAATTGAATTTTTTGAAATGATTCAAAATTTGGTTGTTGTACAACATCATCACACTTACCACAGAAAATGCACTTATGATCACATTTAATTCGTTTAATAGAAAAAGACATAATTACACATGTACATACTTGTAAGGGCGGAAAAGAAATGAATAAACTATTAAAGTGTCCGACTCTTATTTAAGCAATAGCATGTTTGAACTTTTGCATGATACTTCACGTTACAGCGAGTTGCAGCGCGTATACAGTTCCGCGCGCCTACGTACGGGCGTTGCGTATATATCTATGTATACAGTTTCGATGCGGCCGCGGGCGCTCGAACGCAATTTGTTAACTGTTAAAAACAATGTTTAAAAATAAAGATATTGCAATATTTCCTACGGTAATTTGTAGAAGAGATCTCAAACTTTAATTTGGACACTTGGCAACATTGAAAATTTTAATTTTTGACCCCAATATTGGGAGGTGAAAGGGGCCATTTTCGCGTTTTCCTCGCACCTAAAATCGCCGATATCTCGAAAACGGGCGCATTTTAGAGAAAATTCACAAGAGACATTTTTTGTTCAAAATGGTCCAATTTACCTAAAAAAACTTGTTCCGGGGCGAAAATTTCAATTTTTGGACTTTGTTTAAAAAAAAATTTGTTTAAACAAATTCAGACCAGGTTACCGCCCGGCAACATGTTGATCCTCTTTCAGGGGCATCTCCTGGAGAAGGTTATGAAAAAAAATTCAATTAGAAAATTTTTTCCAACGATGGCGCCGATTTCGCCTTGTCTAAAGTCATCGATCATTTTATACCTCTGTAAAAAATTTTTTATTATAAAAGCAATCAATGTATGGAACACTATTTGTGCAAGTCCGACTTGGCCGGTTTTTTAATTATTAAAAGAATCTTTTAAAAAAAGGAAAAAAGGTAATATTTTGTTTACCAGTGTATAAATAAAACAAAAATCAAACCTATTGTCAATTATCAATTCAGAATATACAAAAACCAGTAATTTTTTATAAAAAAGCTTGTATTCTCACAGTAACAAAGCAATTAAAGTACACTTGTTAAAAATGCATATTTTTATTATCATACTGCATATACCACAGTCATATAAACAAAATTAATAGGATAGATTGGTACTTCCCAGAATTAATACTTTTCCCAATGATTTTTAACTGATTCATAGTAAAGATTATTTACTTTATTTGAAATGTTGTAATAAGTAAAAAACTGCAAATGATAAGTTAAGTAGGTTGGTAATGTTTTGCAATTTTATGTTTAGGAATGCATGAGTTATTTAAATTGGTGCTGTTTATTTAATGTTTGATAAACAAATATTTTTAATTGAATTATGTTTAGAAGCAATGTCTATAATAAATAGGCTATAAAATGATTCATATATTATTTCTTTTAACAACGGAATCATTTTTTAGTAGGGATGAACAAAACTACAGCAAACCATAGGTGGAGACACTGTTGCTTTCTTAGATGTATTGTGATATTTGTTCTGTCCTCAAAAATTAGTGGAATTAGTGGAATAATTATTAATTTTTAGGCATTTTTAGTGTTCCGTACGAAACACCTATAAGATCACTTCTGTGTCTATCCGTCCGTCCGTCTGTCACACCCGATTTTCTCCAAAACTATTTGACATAGAAAGTTGAAATTTGGTACTAATATAAGAATCGATGACCTCATCAGAACGGTATAGTTTTGAAAGCTAAATTTTGACTTAAGGGCTAGGTCATCCAATAGGGTGTCAAATGAAAGCTTTTAAAAACACAAGTTCAAAAATATTTATAATGTAATACTTGCACACACTTGTCTTTGTATTATTTTTAAAAAATCGCTTTTCCCCCCCTTATCTCGAAAAGTGCCGATCAAAAAATCTTGAAAAAATTCTGGAATTTTTATTAGATTTTGCCATTACACTGAGAGAAAGAAAGAGAGATTTATTGGTATATGCAGTTTTTACAGACCAATATTACAAATTATCTGAGAGATTTTTTTTTTAATATAAGTTATAGTATGACGTACCTTTATCACTTTGGAAACCATATATCAAAAGATATATTCAAAATTGCGCGACCAATAATACAAATTCTCTGAGAGATTTTTTTTTTAAATATAAGTTATCGTATAACATACCTTTATCACTTTGGAAGCCATATATCAAAAGATATATTCAAAATTGCGCCTTATAAAGTTCAAAATATTTATAAAGAAACTATCAAAGATCATTACAATAATTGTTGAAATAATCCACAAAAGACTAGATGATATATTTTAATAGTTAATTTCAGAACTTTCTTCAACCAGGCATTTTATCTCGACAGATAACTTACTGCAGAATTTTGTACAATACTAGGTAGTACCATTCCTGGTTAATATCAGTTTATAATAAGATAGGGTAATATAACGGATAACACATTGTACATTTAAATATCGTCGAAGGCATATGTCAGAAATCCTTCATGCCCATTTCTAATTCTCTACTGTTAAATTAAGCAAATTTTATTTTGGCTTCTTTAAATGATCCTAAGTGTCATATCACCACTGTAAACATTGCTGACACACTATAACCAAACTCTGATAAGTGGTAATACCCCCACTCCAATTAGAACTATAAGTATGAAAGTCAGAATATCCCCCATGCCATGGTGCTAGCCTCCTCCACCTTCCGAAGCACTGCCGCTCCAAAGACCTGACATATGTGAGTCTTCCCAGCGCCTTATATGCGCAGATAGAGTGAAACGGCATCTCCTCATCCTGCAGACAATTCAAACAGGTCAGGTCATCCTTCACACCTAACAGTGCCAAATTCTGACAATTTACAATGCCCTGGAAGAATCTCCGCAAGGAGATTCAGGAGACGTCTGCTTTTCTTAAGCTTCGCTCGTTCAGGCCACTCTACAAAATCCTTGACCTATCCGCACCGTCGACTCCGATACCATAACTCACCTGAACACCGAACGGCCTATTCCTTGACAGCCAACCTGTCGGCCGCCTTGTTGCCCCTTACCCCCATTTCTCAAAGATATGAGGTCTAGGAAGAAACAGCTTAACCTGTTTCCTTCTAGATAATTTATCCAGGGCAGCTCTGCACTTACGTCAAGTGCCGCATGACTGTCAAAACCATTTGCTCGCGACACGTGTCCATTTCCTCCATTGTAGGTGCCATTAGGATGGCAAAAACTTTTGGTCGGAAAACTGTAGTGTACCTTTCCAAAGGAAAACTTTTGCACACATGTACAGTTTACGAATAAATTCCTGCTTCCTCCGATTCAATTCTTTCCATTCGCGACCATCAATGAAGGACTCTAGATGAGGGAGATTGATCTCCTGTCTATTCCTGGGTGGGTGTTGTAAGGAAGAAAGTCCCATCAAAGGATAATAGTAGTATCGCCTTGCAGCAAGTTTTGTATGTAAATCACTGGTATCTTTCCAACATCCATAACATCGCACCCGTACATAGGCTCCTTTTTGTAACCAAATTGGGAGATTAGGTAGTCCGAGGAAGATATCTAATGTCTAATAATCTAATATTGTCATATTCCTCGTTACTCTTAAAATGTACAAACCGGTGAAACACATGGGGCTAATGTCTCCAGTTCAAGATGGCATGTGACATGTGGGAGCCGAATTGCTCATGATATATGTCTCTTAATATAAACTCCAAAGGGCTTATCATAAAAATGGTGTCACTTTTTCGTCAATTGGCAGACATGTTTCTTCTATGTCAACCCAATATGTATTTAGTTACACAGAAACTTCACATTGATGGGATATACAACCTGCACTGGTTAAAGTAAAATTTGAAGTCTGGAATCAATTAATCTTTATAAATTATATTAATATCAGAATTCTGTAATATTTTTCTATTCTTTAAACTCGTAAGTTTGTATTATTTCAATAATTCTTAGGTTTTTATAAGGAAAAAAACTGCAGTGCTGTCATCGTAAACAATTAGAAATAACTACCATTTTTTCCTCAGAAATGATAAGGATTTGACCCTGTGTTATATAATTATGTTTTAATGAAAAGTTATCTGCACATATGTATTCTTTTATAGTAAGTGTTGCTATGAATATGCCTGACGTAGAAATAACTGAAGAAAATCCAGAACAGAAATCACTTCAAGTTGAAGAAAACGCCTCCTATATCACCCTTTAGCACTAGTCCTTATATACCCATATCAGAATGCATTACAGGTAATTAGTTTTTAAGTCATTTATTTTCTTGATCGCTTTTTCAGAGGTGTATCCAGAATGTGGCTCTGGAGGGGTCACATCTTGTTAATAAATGTATCTTCAGGTTGAACTGGAAGCTAATATTTATACAGAATAAAAACTCATATAGTAATATGACTTTTTGTTCCAAAATGCACCATTCAGAATTTTTTCAGGTGCCAACTTCTCTGAAACTAGGTAATTTAGTTGTAATAAAACATGTTTTGTTTTTTATTTATTTTTTAAAAAAGGATTGCTTAAAGTGTGCGGCAGAATTCAATCGGAGAATACGCTGTTTTTAAGTAGCAAAACACTACATTTTCTTGACACAGTAACGGGCCCAACAGAGGCAACCCAGATGCTTTTACCTTTCATATATTTATCTTTGCTCAAAGGATTTTCAAGTATCCGATAACTTTCATAGGGACAACTAAAGTTAAACAAACAAATTCAATTGAAACAATTATCCTTTAATCTTTTTCTGTTTTACAGGCAAATCACCTATTTTCGACCCTAAGGATTTCAAAACCCTTTTTGAGTACAATCAAAGAAATAGCAGCCGATATCCATCGCATGGCAACGACTTATACGACTACAATTCTCAAAACAGCTACGTCAATTTTGCGAACAATCCGGAACGAAATTACGTCAACGATTTACAGGATCCGAGGTTCTACGACAGTCCGAGAAAATTAATACCCCAAACAAGTACGAGTACAAAACAACAGGGGAAGGGTAATCACTCACCTTTACAGAGTCCTACGGATTCCGATAGTGTTTTTAATGAAGATGATTGGGGACATTCTCAGGTTGAACCAGGTAAATAAGCAAAATGGTATGTACAATTTGTCAAGTAAGAACGTGACCATCATATTCTTGAAAAAAATGTGTTTCGAGAACACGATTCGTTTTTCGACTTTCGGAGTGACTTTGCCTACCGAGCCACGTTTTGGCAAGTCGTCGACATTTTTTGTCTTGTTAAAATGATTTACCCACTTTTTCACAAACGATACTTATATTTAGCGGCTGCGGAATCTGTCATTTTAGGCCCTTTTGGATGGGAATAAAGAAACACTTGCCTCGAACGCGCAAACAAGTGACTCATTTTGGATTTTACCTGATTTCGACGAAAGTTCGGAATCGACTGATACTTTTACTAAAATGCGTCCTACACAAAAGTTCCCTCTACCTATTTTTTGTTGAAGCGCTAGCACATCTACCAAAAATAAATTATCGCTGACACGTTCTTACTTGACAGACTGTAGAGTTAAAATTATTCACTTAAACAGACCATTGACTCTTGGACTGTCTGTATTTCTACAAGCTTGCTTTTGCTTGACTCATTTTTTTTTGTGTAATAAATGTATAGACTGTCATTAAAACCACAATAATAAACACTAGGTCGAGGTGTAAAAGATTTTTTAAAATTCATTTTTTACTCCAAAATCTTTTTTTTTTAACTGCCTATACACATAATATAAATTCTAGCCGACGAATGTTTTTACTAGGTCCTGTGCATCTGATGTGTCATTAAGACAGGTTTGACTAATTTTGGTTTTTTTATATTTATCAGTTCCTATCATTTTTATCAGAACTAAACGGGCTACTTTAAATATTTGTTCAGTGATAAGGGTAAAATACAGAAAAAAACACCATTAATTTTTATTTATTTCATTTTTAAGGTAAAAAACTATTTTTGAGTATATTATATCAAAAACAAGTAATTAAATTCTCGGACATATTTATTTTCCTGATACTGTTAAGTTAGCCACAGTTATGTAACTCTTAAAATATACAATTTGTTACCATTTGTCCTTCCCCAGACACAAAAAGGAATAGACAGAGTACATCATTCATAACTTCTTTTCCCGATAAATCAGTGTGATCCATAAGAAGCTCCAGCAAGTGCGGTAAGACAGATAGAAAATCCTGGCTTGATTTCCAACTCTGTTTTACGGAAAAAAATTACCATATCCTGCGTCCGTGCAGGGTTGCTTAAAACCAGAATGATCGTACGTTTTATGTTAGTAAAACCGTCTGTGGATACGTGCCTCTGTTGTCATATTTGTTAATTTTAATAGCAGGTTATATGTGTTTATATATAACTTACTTAAGTTCAAATTTAGAAAATATTTTACCTCTTTCTTATAAATATAATGTTATTTACTTTCTTCTCTATTAGCTAAAACTATGCACGGTAATTTTACTGCATTGGATTAGATTTTTAATAATATAGCGAAGATATGACAACCACAACCAAATCTTAGCTCATCATTTCCAGTTGCCGTTCCTTGAGTCCATTGTTAATCTTGAATCGTTTTTAGATGTAAGTAAGCGGAGTCGTATATCCTTCAGTTCTTTTATAAACTTACGTGTCAGGGATCTAATAATTATGATACATTAATACAACTGACACAAATGTTATAGTTCTTAATAATAAAATGCGCTAAAATTAAAATATCGTTATTTTTTTTTGATATAGGGAAATTTCATAGTTACTATGTCAGCTGATCCGTGTTACTTATGAAGATGTCGAATATCAAAACAGGGAAAACACCCATTAGACGAATATTATCATATATTTAAATATACCTAGGTTCTTCAACTGCTTAAAAACCATACCAATCTCTCATGTGAAATTATCTATTACGTAGAACCTGAACACTTGTAAGAGCCGTAACCTATAGCTTTTAGCTTTTAGTGTTTTGTACGGTACACTTATAGGATCATTTCGGTGTCCGTCTGTCTGTGTATCACACCCTATTTTTTCTCGAAACTATCTGACATAGAGAGTTGAAATTTGGCACAAATATAGAAATTGATGACCCAATCAGAGCCGTGTAGTTTTGAAATATAAATTTTGACTTAAGGGGCGGTGAAATCGGAAACGAAAGGAAAATTTTTTTACCAGGTCATTGAGTGAGGTGTCAAATAAAAGCTTGTGAAAAACGAGTTTAAAAATATATATGATGTAATGCGCACACTTTTCTTTGTATTATTTTAAAAAAATGGCCAAAAATCTCTGTCACCTCCCCTGTCTCGTATTTACAAACAATTCTGGAATATTCTTCATAAAGTATAGATTGAGCGAAAATTATCACGAAAAAACTATATTTCATGACAATATGGTGGAGGTTGTTTTAACATAATTTTTCGTACATTAATACTACCGCATGTCGCTCCTCTAGAGACAAAATAATTTTATTTTATTTATTTATAAATAAACAAATACTTAGGTAGTAAATATTTATTTTGCATTTTTATTACTAGATTTTAGATTGAGCTAGATTGATTTATTGTCTATTAAGTAGCTAAGATGCTATAACTATTATGCATTATTGACTAAGAAAAAACGTGAAAATACATATTGGATGTTAAAATATAAACATGTCAAGGACCTCATTAACTTAAGCTAGGTAAGAATTTTATTTTATTTTAAAAGCAATCACGGTACGGAACACTAATTGCGCAAGTCCAACTTACACTTTACTGATTTTTTTATATGGTAAGATGTTTGGTACGTAGTTTAGAAATTTGATTAGAACGTAATTTTAATACGATTAATACAATATGACTTAAAAATTAATTTCACAAATCGCGCTTCATATGTTTTGCTTACTTTATTTGATTTTCTCACGTAAAGACTGACTTAAATTATGCACTTTAATTGGTGAATAACGTGACGCTGTATTATGGATTTTAAGGCAGGTCTTAAATTGACACAATGGAAACATGGGTTCTAGGTATGCAAATTTTTCCAGTGTTTGCCAGTTGTGTTAAAGTAAAAAGCACGGTTTTTGTAGAAAACTCTGGGTGCTTGTATAATTACTGTGTGCAAACAAACTGCATAAGGTCGGCGAGCTTGTCGGGCCGCCTAAAACACTGTTTCTCAATGACTCATTTAAATTTCTTAATTAATTCTTTCTATTGACTTTTTTTTAGACATATCAAAGAAATCTCATCCTTCCAATAGCTCAGCCGATTTAGAACCAACGCCAACGCAGAAGTTCACGAAGGTTGTTGAAAATAAGCAAAATTTTCCACCTCCTAGGCCGCCCAAGCCTCTTCATATCAGTCCGCCGCCATGTTACTTAAATTTAGCCCCTACTCCTACAAAAGTAAAGTAAGTAGTCATTTGTTCTTCATTATTAATAATTTTACAGACATTAGAAGCAGCTAACCTAGTCTAGTAGATTATATCTCTATATGATGTATTTCGTTCTAATTGAATAATAGTTTAAGACCACTTTAAATACAGATTGCAAAAAATAATCGCTATTATAAAAGATATTTTTATATAAACTTGAACCTCCACAGGAATTGATAATTTCCGAAGGGCAAAAGAACGCACCACACTTGTGGTGAATTCTACATATTATTGAAATACGGAGTTCCATTTCGTCTCCGCGCGACCTATGTTATTGTAAAAAGTTTATCTCCCACTTTTGATTGTTCAAAAAAACTTTGTTGAAAACTCATTTGAGATGTGTTTTGTGAAGTTATTGATCATTTTATCCCTCCGCAACAAAAATTTTTATTTTAAAAGCAATCAACATACCAAGCACTACACCGAGCCTTGCATTTGGCCGGATTTTAAATTGTGGATAAACTGACTTTTTTTGTTCTAGTAAGGAGAATGAAGACTCATTAAAAACTACCGGACAAGTAAGTATGTTTACTTATTTAGAATGATAGGTGTTGTAATATTATACTAGATGTTCCTAAATTATAAGCAAATATATTAGAAAGTGATTTTTTGGCGTAATTTAAATTGAGATATTTTTATTTCTGGTAAAATTTCCTTTTCAACATTAATGACTATTACTAAACCCTCTATACCATTATGCTTAAATTTAAATATAAGTAATCACTTTGAAACCTTATCCAATAGTTTTATTGGACAATGGCACAAAATGTTAACACATTGAATGCAGCGTAGCTTACATAGATATGAACGATAAGTGATGTAAGTTTGCCATGTTGGTCAGGTTGTACCTTGATGGAAATATACTCTTTCGCAGTTTATTCTAAAGCGATGAGGTTCATCATATATACAAGTTGTTGAATGACAACCTTAACCTCATACAGATACGCTGCATTAGCGCGATGTGTCTACCATACATCGTTTGGGATAAATGAAGCAAACTAATGCTTAAATTTAAAGAAACAATGGCACCCACAAGCAACTAATCTGAACGACAATAAAGAGTGATCTAAGAATGTAGAATTTTGGAAAACAATGTGATACACACAGGAGAAAACTTATCATGTGATCTCTGACGAAAATTCTTTTGCTACCATATGACTGTAGCAAGCTTAATTGTTATGCAGAAATAATCCCCATTATTACCCCATATTAAAGTTTTAAATATTTTATTTGCATGTAATTTAGGGACATTGTTATTAATTCTTATTTGTCTTTCTGACTTAGCTGTTCTTTTAGCTTGCACTAATTAAGTATGTTTTCTCTATTAATATTTTTGGTTGAGGGTTATGGTTGTGGCTCTATGACATTGACCGCCTTTTTATTATTAAAAAAAAAGAAACAACCATCAAAGATGTGTCATTCTGTTCTTTAGGATATTAATAAATAAACATGTTTTTAACAAGTAACGCCATCTCGGTTAGCGACCAATAACTAATAGCTTATCTGGTCATCTACCAGGACTATGCGCAAATGGTTTTAACTTTAGAGCAGTGACGGTTATAAGTAACAAAGACAATGGTTATTAGTGTTCCGTGCGGAACACTTATAAGATCACTTCGGTGTCTGTCCGTCCGTCCCCCCCCCCCCCCCCCGATTTTCTCCGAAACTATTTGACATAGAAAGTTGAAATTTAGCACTAATATAGGGATTGATGGCCTCATCAGAGCCGTGTAGTTTTGACTTAAGTAGTTAGTTTTGGGGGGGAAATCGGAAGTGAAAAAAAAATTTACTAGGTCATTGAGTGGGGTGTCAAATGAAAGCTTGTAAAAACACGAGTTCAAAAATATATATAATGTAAGACATGCGCACACTTTTCTCTGTATTATTTTTAAAAAATCGCGAAAAATCGCTGTCCCCCATTTTATCTCAAAAGTGCTGATCAAAATTGTGAAAAAAATTCTGGAATATTCTCCACAGGGTATAGATTGAACGAAAATTATCACGCGTGCATTACCTTTAATAAAGTAATATATATATATATATATATATATATATATATATATATATATATATATATATATATATATATATAAAATTAAAAAATCAAGTTTTCAATAAAAATCGGAAACAAACTTTGTTGAAAACTCATTTGGAGTGTGTTTTGTGAAGTCACTGATCATTTTATACCTCTATAACAAAAATTTTTATTACAAGAGCAATCAACGTACAGAATACTAATTGGACAAGTTCAACTTGCACTTGACTGTTACTTTATATAATTACTATTACAGATTTTCGGCAATCTTTAAGACAAATAAGTTTATCAGAGATATAAATAAATATTACCAACAAAACCTATTTTTGAACTTATTTCTCTATATAACAACTTATGTGCAAAGCTGAAATTTCAGAAAAAAAAGTAATTCAAAAGAAGTGACATTTGGTGACTTGTGAATCCTGGTCGATAATGTGTTAATTCTTAGTGTTTTCTATGGCTGAGATGGTGCTACTCATAGTCATTCGCTAATAAATATATTTTAATTTAATAAGATTAATTTTGTTTTTTCACCAAGATTAAGTATATTTTCTATTTTTTCATTAATCCAAAAAACTACATATCCATGGGTATGTTTTTAATCAAGCAGGATCCGAAACCTGGATTATTGTCTTCTTGTTACCTCAGATTTCAATTTTTTACTTCTAGTTAGCAGCTTTTAGTCATTAGTTTTAATATTTGCCTAAAAAATTATGAACCAAGTGTCATAGAAGAAATCCATATTGCTTTATTTATCATTCTCTTCGCTTTTAGAAAATTACCACCGATGACATGTACGACTTTCCCCGATCGCATCACGTGGAAAGCGAGCATGGCAAAGGGACTTTGCAACGGAGGCACTGCTATAATAACGCAGCACCTGTTAAATTACCCGACGGCACCGTATTTAGATATGACATTTCACCTAAACCTACTACTAGTTCTGTCACTTCTGTAAGTCTAAAGGCTGTACTTTTTTCACTTTCTTTGGGAGGTTATTGGACGAGTTAGGTGTTAGGATCGTCGAATCGCGGAGATACTGCAGAGGGCACGTAATCTAGTGTCAGAGACGTTAAATTAAACTGTATAGTGCAAAAATACTATCTCAATACAAGTACAGCGTGTCGAAGCGCGAGCTTCTATTAAAAGTGAATGGAAAAGCAATTCCTATAGAGGAATACATTTTTTTTATAGATGTTGATTTCAAATGTACGGATACCAATTTTAAATGAGACATCCTGGATATTTTCCAAATATGGATTCTACTGTTTTCTGGCTATGAACACAAAAAACGTAACTTTATTCACTTTGAGAGCTTATAGTTTGAAAATCGTGCATTTTGGCTGGCATGTTAGCATCTTAATTTTTCATTCTCTATTTAAAAACATCATTTGACTTTACCGGGAAATTCTGACTTTCAGTAATTTTCGATATTTTTCCGGTTAAACCTTAATTTGAAATTATTATATAGGGTATAGGAAACTACGCATTTTTTTTACATTGTGGTAAAATGGCGCTTCTCTTAATTACGAACGCCCATAGTATTCGCTGCTAAATACCAGGTTAAATTATATAAAAAAAATCTCTTAACTGAAAACCGTTGTTCACTCCGTACCACGATGTCATAAGCCATATTTAATTGACACAAGTTTAATTTTTACTCAATAAATAAATATGATAGCTCTGTTCCGGAATTTTAGAGTTCGGTTACTTGTTAAAGCAATATTAGACTTTTTATATATACTATATTTGGTGAAGTGATTTATTTTAGTGAAAAGTATAACCAATTAAAATCAGTGCTCGAATTTAAAGGATATGCTGTTTATTAGGGTCATAAAGTTGTTGACTGATGACGTCAGTTTTAATATATATATATATATATATATATATATATATATATATATATATATATATATATAAATAAAGGGTGTTTTTTTATAGAGGTATAAAACTTTAAGTTGGCAACACTTTTTTTAACTGGCGGCCATTTTGTCAGCTGTCAAGTGATTTATGTTTAGTTTGGCTTGGCATTTCAACCTAAATAGACTGACGCCTAAACAACGCTTCCAAATTGTGCAAATTTATTTTGAAAATCATGGTTCTGTTCGAAATACGTATCGCGCACTACGTCCATTTTACGGTCAACATAATCGTCCATCAGAGCAATTAATTCGATTAACTATGGAACGTTTTCGCACCACGTTTACTCTAAATGATAATACGCATCCACAGAGACGTCGTACAGTGCGTACAGAAGAAGTCATTGCTGCTGTAGAGCGTAGCGTAGAGGAAGACCCGAATCAGTCTATCCGCCATCGTGCACAGGAATTGGATATGTGTCCATCCACTTTATGGAAGATTTTGCGGAAAGATCTTGGTTTGCGTGCTTACAAAATCCAACTCGTGCAACAATTAAAGCCACACGATCACCTAGCAAGGCGTAGATTCGGTGAATGGGCCCAAAACAAGATTGCCGTTGATCCCGATTTTCATAAGCGAATTTTGTTTAGCGATGAAGCTCACTTTTGTTTGAATGGATACGTCAATAAACAAAACTGCCATATTTGGAGTGATGATAATCCTCAAGTGTATGTTGAGACACCGTTACATCCAGAAAAACTGACTGTTTGGTGTGCTTTATGGGCTGGTGGAATCATTGGTTCGTACTTCTTTAAAAACGATGCTGGTCAGAACTTTACAGTCAATGGTGACCGCTATAGAGCCATGATTACTGACTTTTTCGTTCATCAATTGAACAACCATGATGTGCAGGAGCTGTGGTTTCAACAAGACGGCGCAACATGTCACACAGCTCGTGCCATAATTGATTTATTGAGGGAAACGTTTGGTAACCGCATAGTTTCACGTTTCGGACCCGTGAATTGGCCTCCAAGATCGTGCGATTTAACGCCGCTAGACTATTTTCTGTGGGGATATGTGAAGTCGCTAGTCTACGCCGATAAGCCCGAAACGATTGACCACTTGGAGGACAACATTCGCCGCGTTATTGCCGATATACGGCCACAAATGTTGGAAAAAGTCATCGAAAATTGGACCTCCATATTTAAATTATAATGCCAGAAGATTATCTTTCGAATAAATGTCAATTTAAAAAATTCATCTTTGTTTTATTTCATTTCAAAGTTCTATACCTCTATAAAAAAACACCCTTTATATATATATATATATATATATATATATATATATATATATATATTTATATATATATATATATATATATATATATATATATATATATATATATATATATATATATATATATATATATATATGTATATATATATATATATATATATATATATATATATATATATATATATATATATATATATATATATATATATATATATATATATATATATATATATATATATATATATATATATATATATATATATATTTATATATATATATATATATATATATATATATATATATATATATATATATATATATATATATGTATATATTTCATAAAAAAAAAATGCTAATTTAGTGTAGTTTCTAAAATAGTATTACGTTTACTGTGTTTTACTTAGGGACGTCATTTGATATGAGTTAGAGTGAGATAGATTGTAACGTCATTTAATTATCAGTTAGAATGAGATAGATAGTGCCGCCATTTGATATGAGTTAGAGTGAGATAGATAGTGACTCTGAGCTACATAGTTGTCTGCTTTTGTGTTTGTTGTCAGCATGTCATATATATATATATATATATATATATATATATATATATATATATATATATATATATATATATATATATATATATATATATATATATATATATATATTATATATATATATATATATATATATATATATAAGATATATATATATATATATATATATATATATATATATATATATATATATATATATATATATATATATATATATATATATATATATATATATATATATATATATATATATATATATATATATATATATATATATATTATATATATATATATATATATATATATATATATATATATATATATATTTATATATATATATATATTTATACATACACACTGGGTCTCCCAAAAACCAACGTATTCCCTTCGAGGGCTGATAGGCCAACTCATAACTCATTAGAATATGTAAGTATAACCTTGAAAAATCCTTAGATTTCGAGGTATTGACACTTTTATGAATTTCATAAAAAAATGCTAATTTAGTGTAGTTTCTAAAATAGTATTACGTTTACTGTGTTTTACTTAGGGACGTCATTTGATATGAGTTAGAGTGAGATAGATTGTAACGTCATTTAATTATCAGTTAGAATGAGATAGATAGTGCCGCCATTTGATATGAGTTAGAGTGAGATAGATAGTGACTCTGAGCTACATAGTTGTCTGCTTTTGTGTTTGTTGTCAGCATGTCAAAAATTATTTGGACCATGCTTATCCACAGAGATGGATCGGCCTTCTTGGTCACATTTTGTGGCCTCCCCGGTCACCAGATTTAAATCCATTATATTTTTTCTACTGGAGATACATAAGGGAAAAGGTGTATACAAAACCAATTACTAATTTGAACTAATTAAGAGAACGTATTAATCAATTCGCACAAGAAATCAATGTGTCAGGAAGCACAAGACTGATCAGATCTTTTTTACGCAAATGCCATGTTTGCATTCGATCTGGTGGCCGGCAATTTGGACCCTTGCTTTAATTTTTATTTGTGTTTTATATAGTTTCAAAAAAATCCCTATCACTTGAATTTAACAACTGTTTTCATTTGACATCCTAATAAATTTAATAATTACACAATGAGCTCCTTTTGCACTAAAATAGCAATATATTTTTTTCTAAAGTAAAAGCGTAGTAAATATAATACCGTTTTAGACACTACACTAAATTAGCATTTCTTTTTTTTAAATAACTGGTCGGGTTAACTTAGTATATTTTTTTAGAGTATGAAGAGTTAAGGTTAAAAATGTTTTTACTCATGATAGCGGCAAAAAAAAATGTTTCCCGACAGACTTAACACAATTAGTTTTATTTTGAACTGTGATCAACAGCAGGGTTATTCAGGATTACATAACAATAATTAGAATCTTAGATTACAGAAATTTGTAGTGGTAACACTTGATAAACTGATCTAAGGTGTAGATTTTCACGAAATTCATAAAAGTGTCAATATCTCGAAGTCTAACGATTTTTCACTAAGGTCATATACATTTTTTGAGACACCCTGTATATATATATTAAAAACTGTGCCCCGCCAATAACGTTATTATTTATATATATGAAATATGTTAAGAAAGCGTGGAATCCAAATGTTCAGGTTGTTTCATTTAATATAACAAAGTTGATATTCGTTGCTTTTTTAACTGAAGAAGGTAAATCGATGATAATATTTTATTTGAAACCAACACACTAAAAAACAAAGCAAAATATTAAGATTATGCGGGCCTCTGTCAAAAACTTTTAATAAAAGCACACCCTATATGCTATTTTTTTTTCAACCGTGTCGGTTAGCTAGACTTTGTATTATGTTTGTCCAATAGCGTCCCGATGGAATATTTGTAAAGTGTTTCAAGAACCTTACACTGGACGTTAAGAACGCACTAGAATTAGTGTTAAGAAGCCTTATATTGCATAAATTAAAGTGGCAAGTTGCCAGTTGAATAAATATAAAATTTGAACAGCAATCCATTTTTTTTTAGAAAATACTGGCAGTTTCCTTTTTGGAGCAGAGCAGAGTTCTTAAACGTTTTTTATTAAAAAAAGTAAGACTTTTTAAATGTGAAAAAAAATGCGATTCCAAGAGATTGTTTAAAATTATTTAGATACAGCTGTAGGTGGAAAAGTTCCAACTTAGCTGGTCCATCACTCTTATTTCATTGATTTGTGTTGATAAGTGGTTAACTAAAACTCCAAAATCCAACTGACTAATGTTTAGATGAGAACCGTGTCAAATTGGAGTACATTTCCGACGTTTCGTTCTCGATTGCACGAAACATCTTCACAAGTTTTTAATATTGAAGATTAGAACCCTGAATTCCATATTCTGATCCCAAGAACTATAATTTGTTATCTAATAAAGACTATGAAAGCTTCCTTTTCAGGCTAACCTTAATTTAATTTTATCGTTTATAAACGTTCAGTGCAATTATTTTAACATAATAGAGTTTTAAACCTATTGGTGAATACGTTGTTCTGGAGTTTATTAGGAGTGGGTTACATTTTCATTCTTACTCTCCCTAATAGTCGCTGCATTTGATATAAAACTAAATATAGGTATTTTAATAGCCTACACGTTTCAGCCTGTTTATAAAATCATCAGAGCTTATTCGACGTTAATGAAACTTACGATTAAATATATTAATATTTTTGGTTTAGAAATTATTCATATATATATATATATAGGGGATAGACAAAATAATATATATACCATGCAATATCATACATCTTGTTACATGTTGGCAACACTGCTTCCGTGTAAATAATGCGACGCGTATGTATTGCGCTGTTTACATGCTAAGTCTTGTAGGTTATATTTCAGTGTATTATACGCTTTGTTCTGCGACGGTTAAAACAAGCGATCGGGTGAAATGTGTGATCTCTCAGACTTCGAAAGAGGGCAAATCGTTAGTGTTCGGTTAGCGGGAGCATCTGTGACGAAAACAGCTGTTTAACGTTGCACGAGCGACAGTAACGCTAATGACAGCATACACAAAACATGGTAAAACATCATCGGGGAAGAGGAATAGTGGGCGAAACCCAAAGTTAACTAACAGAGACCGACGAACATTAAAAAGGATTGTGGCCAGACAACATAAAAGTACCGCGGCAAAAGTGACAGCAGAACTCAACATTCACTTGAGTAATACTGTTTCGACAAAAACAGTAAGGCGGGAGCTCCACAAAGCTAACATTCATGGAAGGACTGCAATTGCGAAACCCTTTATAACGGAAGCCAACGCTAAGCTGCGAAAGAAGTGGTGCCACGATCATAAAACCTGGACACTTAATGATTGGAAGAATGTGGTATGGTCTGATGAATCATCGTTCACATTGTTTCCTACAAACGACCGGGTTTATGTATGGAGAACCCCAAAACAAGCCTACGATCCGGACGGCCTGCTTCCTACAGTCAAGCATGGGGGAGGTTCCATTCTGATTTGGGCGGCTATATCGTGGTATTCAGCTGGTTCTCTCATTCACATCACTGGCCGGATTACTGCGAATGAATATCTCGACATCCTTAATGATGAAGTTCTTACTATGACTAGCATATTGCTGCCAAACACTGCCATATTCCAAGATGATAATGCGCCCATACACACAGCCAAAAAGGTTCAGTCTTGGTTTAAGAAGCGTCAGAATATCATCAAACATCTTCCCTGGCCAGCACAATCGCCAGACCTTAACATAATTGAACCGTTATGGGAAGTTTTAGAGCAGAGAGTAAGGAGCAGATTTCCATCTCCAACATCATCGAAGCAATTGGCGGATGTTTTGGTACAAGAATGAGACAACATTCAGACACTCTACGAATTTATTCCGCGAAGAATTGCAGCTGTTCTACAAGCAAATGGTGACCCAACACCTTATTAATATATAAATTTAGTGTATACGTCAGGTGTTCATAATATTTTGTCTATCCCCTGTATATATATATATATATATATATATATATATATATATATATATATATATATATATATATATATATATATATATATATATATATATGTACGACTGTATAGAAAAGTCTGATAAAAACAAGGTAAATAATATTTTTTTCCAAATACAAAAATTTATTTCTCAGCATAATCTCCATTAAACTCAATACATTTGGTCCAGTGAGATTCTAATCTTTATATTCAAGAAATTGTTTCAAACTATGCATAATACTCGTTTACAGCATAGGTAACCTCTTCATTCAACGAAAATTTCTTCCCCCCCAAGCCAATTTTTGAGCTTAATCTAAGGAATAGCCTGGATAGGTAACTACTTCGAAGCCCAGCTCATGTACTTTTGCCATTGCAACGGACGATGTGTGAGCAAGCGCATTGTCCTGGTGAAGACGCGCTTTTTGCGCGCTACTCTTGGTCGCTTCTGCTTCAACTCACTCTGCAAACGATCCAATAACGTTGCGAACTAAAAGCCAATCACCCTTTTCCAAATAGTTAATACGATGATAACCTGTGAATCCCAAAGAAGAGTTTCCATCACTTTTCCCGCTAATAAACTTTTCGCTTTTTTCGCTGCACTTTCACCTTTGCCAACCCGCTGTTTTGACTGCTGTTTTGTGTTTCTGTTTCATCTACAGTTACAAAACGACGCCAGAAGTGCTTCGAACTGCAACTTTTTCACACACAATATCGAAATGTCCTTCCTCGTGAGTTTTTATTTTCGAGTCGACAAACGCGGCAGCTAACGCACACTGAGCTTTTTCATTTTTAGAACATCATGCAGGATATTATGTATCCATCCATCCATATAAGATGTTTACCATTTCAGCAATCCGACGAAGTTTAATGCGACGAACTCTCATCACGTTACCATGAATTTTATCGATCATTTCTTCAAAAGAAATCTCAATCGAGCGTCCTGAATGTACCCGATCTGCAATGCTCGTACTGCCACGTTTAAATTAATTTATCGAGTAATAAGTGGTCTTGAGTGATGGTGTAGATTCCCCATGAACTTCCTTCAGTTCAGTTTCTATCTGGACTGCAGGTCGCTTTTTCAAATAAAAATGTTTTATCACTGCACGATACTCGGCTTTATCCATTTCTACGAAATGTGTAACAGCGATCACTTACAATAGCTGCCAACAAACAATAGCGCGCTACATCTTTTTGAAACTTGGAACACAACCGTTACAGGAATCAAAACAGTTACGCCGCTTAACAAACTTATCAATCTTCCTCATATATCGGTTACAAATTGATTTTTCAAAGTATCGTTCATCGCTAGTCACTACTTTCTCCCATCTTTGTGGCAGCATATGAATACCATGTTGAAAGAACGACTCATCTTTTGAGGCCATCCACCAATCGACCCATTTTTGGTATTCTCATAAGAATGGAAGCGCTATTCAGACAGGTCGTGCGTCATCGATCAAAACAAGTGATAATCAGAAGGAGCAATGTCTGGTGAATATGGCGGGTAAGGTAGGACATCCCAACCAAGCGCTTCCCCGACGGGTTTTGCAACATTGGCCGAGCGTTGTCATGTTGAGAAATCACTTTGTCGTGTCTTTTGGCATATTATGTTCGTTGTTTTCTTCAACGCTCGGCTTAGTTGCATCAGTTGTTGTTGGTAACGTTCCCCACTAATAGTTTCGTTGGGTTGGAGGAGCTCAGCGTAAGCTTGGAGCCATGAATATTTGGCTTTGGCGAGGATGTTGATGGTTCACCGGGCTCCCTCCATGATTTTTTCCGCTTTGGATTATCGTAGCGTATCTATTTTTTATCACCAGTTATGATACGATGCAAAAAACGTTTTCGATTGTGCCGTTGAAGCAGTTGTTCACAAGTGAAAAATCGCCTTTCACCATCTGTCAGTTTCAATTCGTACAGCACCCAATTTCCTTGATTTTGAATCATTCCCAGTGCATGTAAGTGCTTGGAAATGGTTGTCCGATAAACCTCTAATTATTCTGCAAGTTCTTTTTTTCGTTTGGCACAGGTCATCGAGTAATCTCTCCAATTCTTCTTCTTTAAACTTTTTTGGCTGGCCTGGACGTTCTTTGTCTTCCGTATCGAAATCACCACTTTTAAAGCGTCGAAACCAGTACTCACATATAATCACCATAGGTTTCCGACAACAATCATTGACTTTCAGCAGCGCTTTTCTTTAAATTAAACAAAAAAAGTAACGCTCCCCGCAAATGATGTTTTGTTGGCACATAATTCGACATATTCAGTGCTCAAAAAAATATGTTGTTTCGGAAAAATAAAATACACTAAAAATTTAGTCTGCTTCCATGAATACAGCATCAGTATGCCCCGATGCGTTATATTACAGGTTACGTCCTGTCTTAGAAACCCTTCAAAATTAAGAAAAAAAATAAATAACTTTTTTATTTCCGGAGATAGATTTACACTTGAAGAATCGAAAAATGGAATCGAGTCAGTTTTTCCAAATTTTGCGATATCTTGATCCAGGTATTCAATATGTCCTTATTTATACTGTGCTAACGGCAGACCTGGTAATTATGTGTAATGTAATGTTTTATAATAAGTTATTTATTTTTTATTTCTAGGTTTTTCGATATGACTTAGAAGCAACTCAAGAATTAGAACCATCTTCTCCAGCACATTCGAACACTTCTTCGACAGCAGCTTATTCCAATCTTCCAAGTCCACTTTTAGCCGAAACACAGTTGATTCCACCTCCAGCCGTTAATAGGTAATGTCGTAGCGTCTGAAATTAGTTAGTAGTAGTGCATGGTAGTGCCCCCAAGTACTTGTCCATATTAGCAGAACTTGTAGAGGTAAAGAATATAAATAAAAAAAAAAATTTTTGGTTGGGGGGTGGGATTCTGAATCCAGGATTGACGATGACAGTGTTACCTCTTCTAATACATTACTATTTTTAAGGAGAGATATGTCATCACAATATTGTTAGTCACTTTGTTTGTTATTGGCACTTTTAGCAGGCAATAATAATGACTACCTCTTGTTTTACACAATATAATTTTTAATTATGATCACATAGTATCTGACATCATTGTCAGCAAATGTAAAAACTGTAGAAATTAGCTTCAAGCAACAGCAAGAGCACTTTCAAATGCCAAATAAAATTTTGGCGCAACGTCGTGCAAATTTATTGTTAGACGTACGAGTGAACACGAAGAGGATGAAGTAGAGGAATTCTACGAAGACATAGTGAGTTGTATTAGATCAAACCCAGCGAATTACACCATAATAATAGGAGATCTTAATGCAAAAATAGGCAAACAACAAAATGGAGAAACAACCATAGGGAAATTTGAACTTGGGGAAAGAGGCAACCTTCTAATCAATTTTACAGAAGAACATAACCTTTATATAATGACTTCGTTCTTTAAGAAAAGCGACAATAGGAAATGGACGTAGAGAAGTCCAAACTCTGAAACAAAGAATGAAATAGACTTTGTCATTTCCAGCCACAGAAATATAATACAGGATGTCACAGTGCTGAATAGGTGTACTATAGGGAGCGACCATAGACTCTTGGGGGCTAGAGTATTCATAAATTTGAAGACTCTAAGGGCAAAAGCGTTTAACAATAGATTAAAACCAGTTGACACCATTAAATTATCAAAAAAGAGGACAGAGTACCAGCTAAAAACAACAGAACTATTACAAGGGATTAAAGATAATACAATCATCGAAATAATAGATATAAAAGCTGAAGAACTAACATCCATAATTTAAAGCAGTCTCCTCTGCAGTAGCTACAAAAAACTGGAAAACAAGAGGACAAAATAAGTGACAACAGGAAACAACTCGTGGAAAGAAGAAGAAATCTGTTCAGAGATGAGCACAAAATAGAGTGGACGGAGCTTAACAGTTAATCAGAAAAGATATAAGAACGCACAAGCATAAAGTGATTTTGGAAACCACTGTAGGAAATAAAGGCCCGAAAATAATAAGCAAGAAACTGAATAACGGAAGAAAGGAGGTTAGTAAATTTTAAAATAGTGAGGGACAAGTAATAACGACAGGGACAAAGTAAACTCAGAAATAAACACCTACTATAATAAACTCTACATGTCCAAAACAACACCCAATGAAGAACAAAGAAAACGGACTGAAAAGAAAATACAAAATATAGGTTCAGAAGAACTGCCAGAGGTTACTGTAGAGGAGGTCAATAATGCACTGAAGGAAGTGAAGCGTAACAAAGCAGCAGGTCTTGATGGCATTTTATCATCATGGTCAAACTTTTCAACATGTGTCTAGAAACTGGTAAAATACCAACATTGTGGCATAGATCAAAAGTAACACTTCTACACAAAAAGGGAGATATTAGAAAGTTGGACAATTACCGCCCGATTAACTTACTATCACATATTTATAAACTTTTGACTAAAATCATCTCCAATAGATTAAAAAATAAGTTGAAAGTCCTTCCAGCCATGCGAACAGGCTGATTTTAGATCCGGCTATAGCACATGCGACCACTTACAGACAATGAGAAATATCCTAGAGAAGAGCAATGAGTACAATTTCGAACTTTACATAGTCTTTATGGACTATGAGAAGGCTTTTGATTCTGTCGAAATGTGGGCAATCATCAACGGCTTGAACAACTATAAACTTGAGTCTAGATACACTACCCGACTCAAAGATATATATGAAAACGCAAAGATTTACATAAAACCTAATACAGAACAAATATGTATAGGAAGAGGCATAAGACAGGAAGATACAATCTCTCCTAAGCTATTTATTACAGCTCTAGAAGATGTATTCCGCCAACTAAATTGGACAAAGGAAGGCCTAAAGATAGATGGTGTGTATTTGAGTCATTTAAGGTTCGCCGACGATATTGTAGTCATCAGTAGTAATCTACATGAATTACAAGAAATTATAAATGAGTTAAATTACCACTCAAAGACAATTGGTCTTAAGATGAATAAAAGTAAGACAAAAATATTAACCAACACTAATAATAGTTATAAATTTGGAAGGAACAGCTCTCGAGATTGTTAAGGATGTATATCTGGGGCAAAAAATGATTATGAAAGACAGTGTCTTGGATGAAATTTCCAGAAGAATCAGGCTTGGACTGTGCGCATTCGGGAAATTAAGTTCTATACTCACGGATAACGTTATCCCATATATATATATATATATATATATATATATATATATATATATATATATATATATATATATATATATATATATATATAGCTTAGTTTATAAAAATAAATTTAATTTTACCCTGAACATTAGGCTAATGCACAATAATATTTTTTTTCTTTTGCAATTTATGTTGATTTTACATGGAGTAGGTCACAAAATTTTCCATATTTTATATGCATATTTTCCTACAGGGATTTAAAACCAAGAAGAAAGCTATCAGATACACATTCAAACTGTTCAAACACAGAACCGCCATCACCTAGAAATACTGCACCTTCTGTTGATAGGAAGTTAAAGCCCCCTACACCCCTACAGGTAAAAAAGTAATTAGAAATTATTTTGTTTTACTGAAGCACCGGTTCAGATGTTTTTGTTAGTTATTCGGTGACTTGCGCAAACTAGGTCCTTAGAGGTCAATGTTAGGAATGTCTAGAGATTACCTAAGCCGCCTCTGTATGATTTGTGGTTTGACCTGCGTAGATCAGTCAGTATCACTCGACCAAAACGGTTAAAGGTTATCCAGGGTGATAGTTTATATCTTAGTAAATTTTAGTGTTCCATATGGAACACTTATGGGATCACTTCGGTGTCTGTCTGTCTGCCACACCCGATTTTCTCCGAATCTATTTGACATATAAAGTTGAAATTTGGCACAAATATAGGAATTGAGGACCCAGTCAGAGCTATGTAGTTTGAAAGTTGAATTTTGACTTAAGGAGTTAGTTTTGGAGGGTGAAATCGGAAGTGAACATTTTTTTTTACCAAGTCATCAAATGGTGTGTTACATAAAACCTTGTGAAAACACAAGTTCACAAATATATATGATGTAATACTTGTGCACTTTTCTTTGAATTAATTTTAGATAATGGTCAAAAATCCCTATCTCGAAAATTACTGGTCAAGAAAGTTTGAAAAAATTGTCTACATAAAGTGTAGGTTGAGCGAACATTATCACGAGTATATTATGTTTGATAATTTATCTGATATAAAAAAAAAAACTATATGGCTTGAAAATACGGTGGAGATTTTTTTAAATATATTTTTCGGTACGTTACTGCTACCGCGTAGCTGTACCGAGGCAAAATAAGTTTATTTTATTTGTTTATAATTAAGCAAATATTTAGATAGTAAATATTTGTTTTACACTTTTATTACTAGATTCTAGATTGAACAAAATCACTTGCAGGTTATCATTCCAATTTTGATTCCGTTGCCATAAATGTCAGTCACTTTAATAGGGAATAATTAAAAGTTACCTTAAATATAAAATTTCTTGTCAATCCGGATGACCATATTTTTTGAGTATCGATTAAAAAAGATAGAGACATGTAAATATTTTGCTCCAAACAGCCTTTGAAAGTGAAAAAAGTGTATCTTTTTGGTTGTCAATCTTCTTGTGCCGACCAGTTATCGCATATTGGCGATCATCCCGGCTATTAGGATATTGTTTACAGCTGCCCGGAATAGTCCGTTGTTGTTGAGAATCATGTTTGCAAATTTTTCAGCCACGAAACACGTCTCCTGCCTGGTCCTCTTCCTTCGTCCACATTGCCCTGCAGTATCAGTTGGAGTAGACCATATATTTTCTCTCGCTTCTCATGATGTGGCCCAGATATTCGAGTTTTCTTCTTTTAATTGTATTAACAATTTCCAGGTCTTTGTTCAAAAGTTCTAGCACTCTCTTATTGGTAGTGTGTTCTGTACAAGATATTCTAAGCATTCTTGAATGCTTCCAAACTTTTACATGATGCCGTAGTTATAGTCCAAAACTCCACCCCATACAGAAGCACCGAAAAGACGTAGCATTTGAGAAGACTTATTTTGATTTTTAAACTGAGATCATGACTTCTGAACATTTTGGCCATTTTTGTATAGACTGCACTCGCTTTTTCTATTCTGTATCGAATCGCCAGTGACTGGTCCCATTCTTCATTTACTGTGGTACCCAAGAAGCAAAAGGTATTGACTCTGTCAATTTTTTGGTTGCTAATATAGAGTTGTCCTTGTAATGCAGATTTTTTGCTTATGATCATATGTTGAGTCTTCTTTGCATTTATATCTATTCCATATTCTCGACTGACATGTATTACTCTGTCCGTCAGCAATATGTCAATAGCTTAGAAAATTGTCAAATTTAGTTATCGGATCTGTTACATATTATTATAATATACATTAAAGTAAAAAACGATTTTAGTCACTTATTCTGTATGGCTTTGACAAAAATCGCCCATTCTGAATTCAAACATTTTTGTTAAAGTCGTGCTTCAAATTTGGTTAGAATTTGTTGGGCCATTTTAAGATATTCTCAACATTCAAGACTTATATGACACCAGATACATTACTGATTTTTAGTTTATATTGTTGATTTTTAGGAGGCTCATATGAGAAAATCCTTCCACTTAACAGATGAAGACGGGGCAAGAAAAATTCGGGCAGCGCCTAGCCCGACCCCACCCAGTTTAGGTGCAGAGGATTTATATCAAAATCAAGGTGAAGTATACCATTATATTAGCGGGAAAATGCAGTATTTGGATCTGGATCTCGAAGGTAAGGTTTTTTTTAAATCAATGTGTTATTTTATAAAAAACGTTAAGGGGGGGGGGCAGGTGAAAATAAGTATGATTTGTTGTTACTTAACTCTAAAATTAACATATTTGTAGTGTTCCGTACGGATTACTTCAGTGTCCGTCTGTCACCCGATTTGCCCTGATACTATTTGACATAGAAAGTTGAAATATATGAATTGATGGCCCAATCAGAACCGTCTAACTTTGATAGTTAAATTTTGACTTAAGCCGTTAGCTTGTAGGAGAAGTTAAGAGCAAATTCTGAACTCGTCGAGTGGGATGTCAAATGAAAGCTTGTGAAAATACGAGTTCAAAAATATATATGATGTAATACTCACGCTTTTCTTCATATTATTTTTTAAAAATGGCCAAAATCGCTGTCTCCCCTATCTCGAAAAATATTGATCAAAAAATTTTGAAAAAAATCTGAAATATTCTCCGTAAAGTGTAGATTGAGCGAAAATTATCACGAGGGCATTTCATTTGATAATTTATCTGGTATATAAAAAAATATATTTATCGTGACAATATGGTGAAGGTTTTTCGTCGAAAGTTGTAAATTTAACCGGGATGAAGAGCTACAAGATATCAACACGTATTCGGCAATCAGTAATATACTCATACACTTTTCAATACATTACTGCATCTTGCCAATCACAAATAAAATAAATTTCAGTGATGACTGGTTACTGACGAAGAGGTACCTAGAAAAGATAATTTTATTTTCTTGGTTTATAATTAAACAAATAGTTAGGTAGTAAATATTTATTTTAAACTTTTACTATTAGATTCTATATTGAGCTAGATTCATTTATTGGCTATTAGGTACCTAAAAGGTTATAACTATTATACATTATCGACTAAGAAAAAACGTGAAAATATCTATTGGATCTTAAGATATATACATGTCAGAGACCTATTTAACAGCTTAGGTAAGGATTTTGTTTTATTTTGTTTTAAAAGCCATAACTGGATGGAACACTAAGTGCGCAAGGCCGACTTACACCTGGTTGATTTTTTTTAAAATATTAAATAACGGCAGGGTTAAGCCACTCTCTTCCGACAAGGTTGTGCGGCGAGTGGTAAAACTGTGTAACATCTAGCTGTATTAATCAGACGAGTTTTTTTTTTAATTTATTATTACCATTCATATAAGTGAACCTCAGAATGTCAAGTCAAAGGTTCCGCGAAACGGAGACTTATCTTTAGTAAGAGACTAAACAAAATTCTTAAAATGAACGCAACTTGAACAGTCATGTTATAAGCCTGTACTTATGCCAGTGTGATATATGTCCTATAAAAACACTTGCCCCCGCGAAAGCCGATAATCACTCAGTCAGAATTATCGACTATCAAAAACTTTCTATACTGTAAGAGTTTCACTTCAAGACTAGCTGTTAAAAAGGATTACACATATTAACAAGTTCAAAAAACGCTATTCTACAGCAATGTCATTTTAAGAGTTTGCACTATGGTATTGTGTCTAGTAATTTTTTAATTATAAATAAAATATATATTTAACGTAAGTGAAAAATTACAGAAAAAATGGTTGACCTGACAAAGACCATCAGTAAGTTTTCCCCTTGCATTAAAAATACTGGAAATCCATGAATAACAGTCCAAGGGTACCTTATATCATTTACCAACCTAGGACCTCTTGTTTGATTAAGAGGCAAGTGCAAGATTTGCTGACGAGCTTCTCCCGATAAGCTACTGTATATTTCCTGCGTTTTCTTGTAATTTTACAGTACAACTAAAGGGGATACAGATGTATATTTCGTAAAAATACAATGCTCATAACAATTCATTATTTTCCAGGTTCATCATCAACTAGTACAACGAAGACCTTACCAAAATCCATTGAAAGCGATACTGTATATAAAAAAGTAGACTTTATAAAAACAGAAGCATTTAATATTACACGACACAACTTGGAAAAAGAAAGACAGGAACCGGTTACCACATTTAACAAAAAATAATGCAATATATATTTTTTTAGTACTTTTAACTAGGTATATATCAAAGGCAACACATTTTTTACTTTTTTATTCGAAACGTAAATGATTAAGGTGTCCAATTGATGGACAGTTTTTGTACTTGATAACAAAAAGGTTTTACAAGAAACACTTTCTTATTTATATAAATAACTGCGAGGTATTAAATAAATACGCGAACAAACTTAAGCCTGATTTCTGATTGAATTTTTAGACGAGAATTTCTTGGAAACATAGGTCTGGTAATGTTTAATTCCCAACATACAGTGTATCGCAGTTTTAGAATTAGTTCGTTCCTTTTTATTATGTTATAGTCTTCAATATTTTCAATTGCAGTCATAGACATGTAAATAAATATATTTGTTTTTTTCTATATTTTCTTCATATCAATATAAATGACCAGTATATATATATATATATATATATATATATATATATATATATATATATATATATATATATTAGAGATGTCAATATTGTAACTATCGGATACCAAGTCCCATTACTCGTCCGGATCCGAAGTACCGGGAAGTCGACAATAAATGTACCCGGTACCAAGTATCTATATATTGATGGCTGCTAACTGAGTCTGCGATTTGCGGCCAATTAAACTAAAACTACCAATGCCATACCGATAGCGGATACCTACTCGTATCTACGAAATATATCTCGTCTTCATCGGTGGCGTTCGGTTTCGGTACATTCGGTATCAATAGTAATGATTGACAAAAATGGGTGCGCGTATACAATTATAAATTATACATACATATACCCGAAACTAAACTGTATGATAAATACAAACGGAGCATGCACAATTACGAATGCGAAAAAAATTTGCACGTTGTGCATGCAGTGTTTTACTAAATAGGTATATCAAAAATAAGTCGTTTATGAATATTAAATTGAATATGATTTTTTTTTAAATTAATAAATTAATTGGACACAATAATAATTACATAAAGAATAAGAGGAATTTTGAAAATAGGTTTTCTCGGGCTTTAGAAACAGTTTTGAATTAAAAAAAATATTTTATTAATATAATACCGAAAATTATAGAAGTACCTATATACTTAAAAGCAATGAAAACAAGTAAATGAATATTACAACAAAAATAAACTTTATAGCAACGGGAACTTTTAAACTTTTACGTTATTTTTCATTTCTTAACACTCAACAAAAACTGATTACAGTTGAGAAAAATCAGTTTATTTACATGATTTGATGTGAGTGTGTTACGCCGTTCAGTAATAATATGGTCAGCAATAGTGTAACAGAAGTACCGAACGCCACCGACTAGTGTAGGTAAGTATATTGGCAACTACGTGACGAGGTCGGTACTTTGTATCTCATACAATGTAACGGGTACTTTTTTTAAAGAAATACCCTAAATACTCGAAAGTATCGATACTTGACATCACATTATATATATATATATATATATATATATATATATATATATATATATATATATATATATATATGTATATAATATATATATAATATATATATATAATATATATATAATATATATATATATATATATATATATATATATATATATATATATATATATATATATATATATATATATATATATATAATATATATATAGTGTATTAAAAATATATTCTGAAATAGTACAAATTAAAATTCGAAAACGAATAAGACAAAAAGGATCCTTAAATGTCAAGCTTTTAGAATGAAATAGAAAAAAAATAAGAGAGGAGAAAAGACTTCAGGAATTATATGACCTTCTTATCTTAGAATAAAGGATCACGTCCTGTAGTTGGCCACATATATATTTATACATATATATTTTCTTTTTATTATTTTTCGCATTATATATATTCAAAATTAAAAATAGAACCTTTCTGTGTATGTACGGGGTGCCTAACTATATTTATATAAATCTGGAATGGAAAAATGACAGGACATCCAATATCTTTAATGATATACAATGTATTTAATTATAAAAAAACCTTATTCTGTGCCTTAAGTTTTTCATTTGGACACCTTATGAATAGTGACATGCATTCCTTCAAAATAATTAAATAAATCACATTAAATATAAAAAATAATGTTAAAATACTAATTGCACTTTTCTGCAGCTACCTAAAATATTTAAATTTCCACAAATATTTTTGTACACACAATTAAAAAAATCTGTATATATTTGGATTTTGTATGCATCTAAGTCAAACATATAATAAAGATATTAAAATGTTTTGCCGATTTTACTAATTGATTTTTAAGAAGTTGTTATGGCTGAGATTTTTTTCTTGCATTTTAGATAGATATATAGTTATTCAATTATGACAGTTACAGTCGCCATTTAGTTAATTAAATAATGTTAACTACAAACAGTAGTAGCATACAGTACTAGGTCAACTTAAATTCATTGTCTTGGGAAAATTGAATTAATCTAAACGTAAAGAACTTTTTAGGTTTTCAGATTGTCTCAATATTACTCTAAGCAACAACATTAAAATAATACGTAGGCTGAAAAGTTTTGGGTCTAGCTACTTAAAACACATTTTTTTTTCAAAATTCGACTTTATTCACCAACATAGTCTCCTTCAAAAGCGGTACAATGAGTCCAACGCTTTTCTAACATATCTATACTTTTCTTGTAGAAGAATTTGTCTGCGCCTTCAAAATAGGCCTTAGTTTCGGCGATATCTTCTTCACTGGAACTAAATCCCTTTCCCGCGAACATTTTTTGAGGTCTGCGAATAGATAATAGTCGCTGGGGGCCAAATCTGGAGAATACGGCGGATGAGGAAACAATTCGCACTTCAATTCATGCAATTTTGCCATCGTAACCATTAACTTGTGACACGGTGTATTGTCTTGATGAAAGAGCACTTTTTCATTTGGGGCCGTTTTTTTGTGATTTCTGCCTTTAAACGCATCAATAACTTTATATGATATTCGCTATTGATGGTTTTTTCCTTTTTCAACATAGTCGATGAAAATTATTCTATGTGCACCCCAAAATACTGAGGCCAAAACATTCTCAGTCGACTGTTGGGTCTTTGGTCGTTTCGGGCGGCTTTCACCGGCTTCTGTCCACTCAGCCGACTGCCGATTTGATTCCGGTGTGTAGTGGTGGATCCATGTTTCATCCATTGTCACATATCGTATGAAAAAATCCTTTTTATTGCTCTTAAAGAGATCCAAATAGCGCTCAGAATCATCAACGCGTTGTTGTGAGCAAACGCGGTACCCATTTCGAACAGAGCTTTCTCATGCCCAAATGTTCATGCAAAATATGACCAACACGTTCTTTTAACATCTTTAGGATGTCAGCTATCTTACGCAATTTCACTTTAGGGTCATTCAAAACAATTTTGTGGATTTTTTTGATGAACCACCTCAATTGGACGTCCAGAGCGTTCAGCATAATTTGTATCTGTACGACCGCGTTTAAATTCAGCTTACCAGTAAATGACGAGTGATTTTCCAGGGGCAGAGTCCCCGTAACACTTATCAAGCCATTGTTTTGCTTGAACGGTATTTTTTCCCATCAAAAAACAGTGTTTAATCAACACACGAAATTCGATTTTTTCCATTGTTTTGAGAATATCAAAAGTAGCATCACTAAAACCACTGCAACTTTGACATGTATCGTTTGAAGTTTGGTACATTCTAAAAATCATATGGATTTTTTGAAAAGGGCGATATCTATGTGTCAGACAAAAACTTTTCAGCCTACGTGTTATACCGAACATGTTTAAATTTATAACAGTAACAAACGCCTTCTCGAGATTATACATTCCCCGATTGCTATATCACAGTGAGATGGTGCTGTTTAATCTCATATACAAGAACTAGGTTATGTAAAGTTCCACATCAAAATTTATTGAGTATTTCTTTAATTTTTTACATTTCTAGTAAGTTGTGCAAATTTTTAGCATCATGTTAACTTAAGGCAAGCGCGGCAATGGGCAACATCTTTTGAGTTTGTTTAATGTAATGTGATAACATATGCAAACTTTCCATATCCTGGTTTTCTAACAACGGCATCCAAAAGATCACTCCATTCTCGCCTTTTTTTTTGTACCTTTTAAGCATCTCTTATATGCGCTACTTTATTGTTTTTATTGTTCACGTTTTATTGAAGATGAATTGTCATATACAAAAACCAAAAAAAAGAGCATTTAAAACATATTTAAAGAAACAAGCATTTTAAAAATATACAAAAAAAAACTTTTTAAAGACAAGGCTTTGTTTTACTAGCACAATTCAGTTTTATTAGTCTATCGATTCAGAGCATCCCGCTATATTTTTACTCGTTGGTTTCAAAAATTCTTCGTTTTATGATCGTTATGTTCCATATAAATCGAAAGAAAGTAAAAGTTTTTGAAAAGGAAAAAAGTTGACCGCGTCATGCAACAATAAAACAATACGGTCTTGTTTTAAAATAAAAGTTAAAAACAATTACAAGTCGTAAATAAATACTCCTTAATAAGGAAATGATAATATGATTTTTCAGATTCCCCGATTGCAAGAACCCTGAAATCGACAGATTACACGGTATATTCATAGCAACCCCCTCTTTTAAATGTTTGGCTACAAATAATTATACTTTACGTCATACGTATTACAACATCCTCGCCGATATCCCTAGGATATGAAAAAGGGTAAAATCCCTACTCAGACGGCGAAGTGAACCATAAAAAAACCTTTATTTGTTCATTTCCCAACCCGAAACTAGGACAATTTTTGTTGTTTAAAAAAAATTATGTGTCTGTATGTTGATCATGTGTACGGAAGTTTTGGTTTCGAAACTTTAAGCTTAAATTGCTTTAATATGAAATATAAAAGTCCCAGTTGTGTAACACTTGTGAATTAAAACATTTTTGTATAATACCCCCCAATTACATTTTATATCGATACCCAAAAACTGTGTTCCAGTTTAAATTCCATAGTTGCTGTGTACTGAAGAATAATTTTTTTCGTGTGATCTAGTAACGAATAACGAAATAGCTAACTGCCTAAACACCGTGAGTGATTTCTACATGATTTTGTTGCGTGAAAACCTTAACTCTAAGAAATTAAAGTTTATTTCCCGAAACCGAAACTTGATATTTATGTTAAAGTTATTAGACGTCGGTAATGTGGATTCGAAATATAGCTGGATGCACGCATTGTAATTAAAAAAGTATCCAGGATTTTTAATTTTGAGTTGTGTTACTTGAACAAATTAAATAATAAGTACTTGTAATTTTATAGTTCAAATTATTTTACTGTGCCTTTATAAGATATAGAGATTTATTATTTGAAATATATGTATTTGCCAATTTTTATTAAATATATTTAAAATTTGTCTTTTATTATACTGATCTATCACTTAGGGTGCATCGCCTACAAATGAAGAAAAAAAACAATGTGGTTACTGCATGTTATAATTTTATATGATGTTTATATAAGTTAATTAGATTAATAATCGACTGAGAAAATCGCAACAATCTTAACTTTTCCGTTAGAGAAAAATTATTTGTTAATGAATAAAAACCGTAGAGATGAGAAGAACATAACGGGACATATCAATGTTTTACAATAGGGTAAAAATACTAATATGTCAATATACATTATTTAGTTAAGCTGGGGTAACATACTTTAAATAATCTTGAAGTATGTTAATTCAAAATTTATTTCACTCATTCATAAAAAATTAAGAATTACTATTTTTAAAACACTCGAATTCGAAAATCTCATAGACATAGAGGATGGACTGAGCATTAATCTCACAAAATTGACCACTCTAGAACGAGACAAAACGATTGTACGGCTACTATCTATCTCTTTTCTGTAGGCCTGTAATAAACAAGTCGCAGTATCACTAGACCGAATTCAAGGCGAGAAAAGCCCCCACCCGATTTTAATTCAAATAGAATACTTAGAAATATTATTTTCAAGAGCGACGTAGCTGAACGGCATTCTAGAAAGAGACAGCTACTGGCCGTTCATTCGCTTTGTCTCTCTCACACTTTTGCGTCCATATTTACTTCACAGCGGGATTAGGAATATTCAGTCCATCCTCTATGTCTATGGCAAATCCAAATGAAATTTAAGGTTATGTTTTTAAAATTGGTACTTTTCAATTTAGTTAAAAATGGCGACGCTTCCGGCCCTTCATTACTACCTTCCGCTGCCGCCGCATAAAGAAAAGAATGCTCTCTTCCGTTTGTAGAATGCATTCGGCAAAGAGACCAGCTACATTTGGAGAGTATTTCATTTCCTGCAGCTTAACCCCTCATATTTCTGTGGTCAGAACTGTCGCCTTTCTCGTCTTATTTAATACGTTTAAAGAGACAAAATTGAGAGCTGCTATATAGCAGTTACGTCCACTCAAATCAACCAGAACTTTAATGAGTATCTTTCAAAATTAACCAGCAAATGCGCCGATTCCAACAACCGTACACGTGACAGAATATCTTTTTCAAAAAACATAATAAACATTCGTTTGTGATCGGTGAATTTTAAGCCAGAAAAATCTCGTCATCATACAACTACCGACGGGCGGTCATTCTATGGGTTAACATGAAGTTCATCTTTGAATTAAGTTTTAGAATGCTAAGACCGGGCCACAGAGAAATCATATGACCTGGTCTAAATATAGTTTGAAATTCTATGTTGTTCATGGCTGTGCTAACCATAACTATTATAATTATGTTCGAATAACGAAGGACAAAATTATGTTGCTATATTGCTTAACAAACTCGGAAAAATACAGGAAGATGCTGAACGTCAATTGGAACTACTGTCAATATTAGATTTTGAAAGTTGTTTGGAATTATTTAAATAATTTTTATATATCAGAATAAAATGACTATAAATAAAGAAGCTTTTGTAGATCTTCAAGAAAAATACCTTAAAGTTATAAAACTGCTCTTGGAAGACAGCAAACTAGACCCTGAAAATGAGCCGTTTTTATCTAAATATTCTGCGAGACAAATACTTATTGGTATGAAGGCAAATATAGAAAATTTACTGAGAAATCAAACAACGTTGACTCCAGAAAATGATAAATTAACTGGTAATTGCCCTATATACTTATAGTTTTTGTTTGTTACTGTAACATAATATATCTTTCAGCAATGTATGGCACTGTCTATTTATATCTTGGAATGATTGCAATTGACACTGAAGAAGTTTCAGTTGGTGAAAAACATTTAGAGAAATGCAAGGAGATCATTGAGCAAATAGAAAATCTTCCCATAGCTGTTCTGGTAGCTTCAAACATGTACAATCAATTTGGTATATTATGGTCTCAATTGAATCCAGAGAAATCTAAACAATACCTTGAAAAAGCTGAAAAGCTCTACAGAGAATTTAAAGAAAGTGGTAAACCCCCAATTGATATATCTGATTTATTTGAACCCTATATAGAAACTTATAATGATATTATAGCATTCAAAAATTTAGAGAAAATTCATACTCTTACTTTGTACTATCTTGCTCAGATATTTGGAAAGTTAAAGCAAGATTTTAAAAGTGCTGTTTATTGTCACATTACTCTTCAAAGGCAGTTTGAAATGGATGATTATGAACCAATTGATTGGGCCTTGAATTCCGCAACATTGTCTCAGTTTTTTATGGAAAAATGTGGCTTTAAACAGGCTAGACATCATTTGGCATGCAGCTCATATATTTTGGATAAATATAAAAAAGAAGAATTGGATATTGAAACAGAAAGAAATGAAGAATATGAAGCAAAACTGGAAACTTTTAATCACAGAAGTGCAGATGTAGCTCGTTGTTGGACAAAATATGGTATTTTTTTACTTGGCAAATCAAAAGATCGGCTTTTAGCCCATACAGATAATATTGATGAAAAATGTAATATGGTTTCGGATCTATCAGTTACTGAACTTTCTGAAGATACTCAAGTTACTCGACAGGATTTACAAAATTTATTATTTACAGGAATAGATGTTACAGCCTATGAAGAACAAATAACAGATCAATTTATATTATATTTAGCTGATGCAAAGAAAGTGTTTCTAAAAACTCAAGAATGGATTAAGAATGCACAACAGTACTACAATTTACAAACTTTGGCTTCAGATTATATCGAAATTATACAAGATCAAAGCCAACTTTATCTAAACTTATTATTTTTTGAAGATAATCAAGATAATCAAGCTAAATTACATAAAAGAAGAATTGATTTATTAGAACATATTATTAATAATATAAATTCACAATATTATATGAATTATTGCAGGCAAATTTGGTTTGAATTAGGACACTCCTATTCAGATATTATAGATATTAAATCAGAAAAACTAAAACAAACTAATGAAAGACCTAAACCCAGTGTTTTAACTAAAATTAATTCTCTTGTTGAAAAATGCATTAGGCACTATAGTAGTTTCCTCTCATCTTTTAAAGTAAATATTGCAGAAAGAGAAAAAATACAAGATGATGCTGAAAAAGCTTTTCTGCAGGGTTATTTTCATGTTGCTGCACTTTACGGAAGATATGTTGTTCTCGACAAATCAGTTCAACTAAAGAATGTAGATAAACAGTATGAATATTACAAATTTATCGGAGATTACTGTGAAAAACATCCAAAATCTCAAGAGCTAATACCAATGGAATTAAGTATCTGTAAAGAAATGGTTATGCTTCTTCCAGTAAAAATGCTTAGGTTAAAAAAAGACACTTGTGCTTAATTATTATTTTTGTGATATTAGCTTTTAATACAACACTGTTAATATTATTTTAGTATGTAGAAAAGTGTTATTGTCCTCTAATACATTTAAGTTTTTTAATTATATTTATTAATTTTAAATTACTTACCAAAATAATATAGATTATCTGTATCCAAAAGTTTTTTTTTACACTACCAGAAATTTCTGAAAATTTTAGTAGCAAATTATTTTTTTTTTAAGAAAAGATAGAACATTTTTAAGTTCATAGGGGAAACAGACTTCTAAGCCCATAGGGGCGAGGAAAAGATAGTTCGCATTTTTCAATTATTCCAAATTTAACTCTTCTTTTTTTCCATTTTATTACCTGAAACTTTAATAACTAGTCAGTAGCAAGTACCTACATCTAAAATTGAAAGAATTTAAATAACCCGCCAAAATAATATTTCGCCGCTAGAGTTCACTGTTGTGCGAAACTGTAAGCGCAGCCATTTTATCAAAAATCATTTTCTTTGTGAAGAGAACAGTGCGACGAGCGTTCTTATCAGCAAAAATTCTGGCTTGAAAAAAAGTTTATGTGTAAGCAGTAATTGAAAGAATGTTTAGATATTTTACAATTAACGAGAACTTATGCCCCAGATAAACACTACAATATCAGGTGAATATGCATTTATACATACTTCCTTGTTTACCGTTCCTTTCACGATTGCGACGTAGCGAAGTTGTGTTGCAGCCATTTTTATTGCTAAAAATAAAATTTTATGTCCCATAAAATTACGAGGCATCCGATAATTATATCTTAATTTCTTTTTTCAAATCTATAGTTTTAAAACGGTATAACCTATTTTTAAAAATCTCACGAGTAGCTTGAACTTCTTAAACTCGATCTACCTATCTAAGGTGGACCCAGTTAATTACCATCTCCCATGACCTTCGGTTTTTATCTGAATTTATTTTATCTAATTTTAGAAAATTAAATCGGTTCCTGCAGGGATCTTATTCGGTCCTACATATTGTAGAAGATAGATTTGGGTTTTATAAACCCTATTTTTGTTACTGAGACCAGCTTTATACAGACTTCAAAAATATGATAACGGACAGAATAAATACTAATCATTTGACTATGAACAATAAATTGTAAGTATTTTTACTTTTTTATACCACACGTCTGGTATGTTTATCTTGTCTTGAAATTGTAAATAATTTTAAACATATTTTCCTAACGTGTCTAAAAACTACTTAATACCTATGACAACTTGAGAGAAACGAGATGAACATACTGGAATTGAAAAATATCAGTACTATTTTTAGAAATCATATTTATACTCTCATGAAAGTAGTAGATATTTTTAGAACTTCATCCATTTCTATTATATTTAGGAGTTGTGAGTGTTGCAGTATCCAACTTTATTTGTGATAAAATGTGCTTAAAAATATGTAATAAATTAAAGTATTTACAATTTTGTAATGTTTTGTGTAAATATTGACATTGCCACTTTTTTTTTTATCAATTTTCTTATCAAGAATTACCACTATTATGTGTTTTGATAGTCTTTGGACTCTTGGGTTTAGCATAGAAGTTATAAAAAACACTACCAATTGGTAAAAATTAGTGTCTACTTCCACCCTTGGAAACGACTCACACTATTTCTTCGTTATGTGGACAAACATTGGGCAAGTGTTTATATTTTTGCCCCTAGAGACGATAGGAAACTAAAAGTTCAGATTTTGGTAGTAGTAAGATACTCTGCAGAAATACACCGATTGTCAATGCTGTTGGGCCTCAGTTAACAATAGGGCAGTAGTGTGAGCCATCCTCAATGATCGTAGATGTTGTAGTTTATTTATTTTAATTCTTCTTTGTCTCTCATGCAATTATTTTTGTTAAACAATATTCCTAGTAACTTAACCTAAAAAATTTACTTATGTTGCCAATAAGGCTGGAATAAACCATTCTAACAGCAATCAATTGGGGCTTTAGTCAGCTTATTGATGAACTAACATTGATCGAGACGGAAAGTCCGCCAGTCTTATTAACCTGTTTTCAACTATAAATCCAGAGATTTATACAGATGCTGTAAATATGCCGTCAGGTTCTTCTGACCATAAACTATTTTCAACATCTGAAATCCTACCTGTAAGTAACAGAGAGGCTCTTAACCGCGCAAGATTTGGCACTACAAATCTGTTAAATGGAAGGAAGTCACGGAATATTTTCAAACTCTCCCTGGGTTAGACGTTTGTTTTCAATCCGACGACGCATATGATGATAATTTTCTTTTAATTTACACCCTGTGGAGAATATTCCAGAATTCTTTCAAAATTTTTTGATCAGTACTTTTCTAGCTAAAGGGGGGACAGTGATTTTTCATAATTTTTTAAAAATAATACAAAGAAAAGTGTGCTCAAGCATTACAGTACATATATTTTTGAACTCGTGTTTTTACAAGCTATCATTTCACACCTCCACTCGATGACCTGGTTAAAAATTTTTATTTCACTTTCAATTTCACCCCCGAAAACTAACCTCTTGAGTCAAAATTTAACTTTTAAAACTATACGGCTCTGATAAGGCCATCAATTCCTATATTAGTGCTAAATTTCAACTTTCTATGTCAAATAGTTTGGAGAAAGACAGGCGCCGAAGTGATTTTATAAGTGTTCCATATAAAACCCTAAAAAACGACTTACTAATATTTTAATATGTATGTGGATGCTGCTAGTATACTCATCTCAAATTTATATTACGGTACAGATGCAACTATTCTAACATATATCCTAGATGACACAGCACACTATAGATGTTTGTTTTAGTACATGGAGGTAGTTGTCTGTCTCAGAAATCAGCTTATAATTCCTCCATTTTTTCCTAATTTAAAATGAATTTCTTCATATCGTCCCTACCATGTCAAACTATCGAATATGAAAATGGGGTAGTTTTTAGGAGAGCAAAAAAAAAAAACCACTTTAATAGTGAAGACAAAATTAGCACATTGCCAAAATTGCAAAGTTTAATATTTTTCCTACACATTTTTTAAACATTTTTAGGATGTTATCAAGATTTAGTCAGTTTAATCTTTTTTTACTTTAAATTAGTTTTTTTTTCACATTCAGTAGTTTAAATGGTAGGGACGATATATCTAATAATTTAATTCTGACGAGCTGGACAAAAGATACTGTGGGGAAAATAAAAATACTCTAATACAGACAATTCTGTACTATCAGCTCAAAGTGAAGCTGCACACCGTAGTTAGTAGTAGTAATACTAGTCATGAGGAGGTCAGCGCCAAGCAAACATACCAGAAGAATCCTTTTTGCCTGAAAAAACTTTCGTGAAACCTCCCTAACTCCACCATAAAACTTAGAATGTCATCCCATGCTGACCTCTACCATTGTGAGCATTGCCGCTATGAAGATCTCATACCTAACTTCCTAGCACATCAAGTGCAAAGACCTCTCTTCCTCCTCAAGGCAGCTCAGATATGTCAAGTTGTCTTCTACCACCAGTAATGCTAAACTCCTCAACATACAATGTCCCGTGAGAATACCCACAAGAAGGTTTAGAACGCGTGCACTTCTATTGAGCAACCACTCGAGTCACGCTCCTCCAATTCACGATGTAAAGACCTTGGCCTGTCAGCATCCTGGGCTCAGGTACCAGCAAGTCGGCCTGTTTCCTCTTAGCCAACTCATCCAGCTGACAGTAGCTATCTATAGGTGTAAAAGAACTAAAGAGGGTATAGTGTGCTAGTGGGCAAAGGTGTGGATTTAAAAGGCTCTCAAGTCATATAAAATCGTACCCAAAAGACTGCTACTATCTCTTGAATCTTACAATGACCAATTGTAAATTTTGATTAGGTAGCACCACTGAAGTTACCACCTAAACAAGCTAAAATGTATTTTAACTTTTGAGTTATATCCTGTATAATGTGTAATTTATTATTAACTTATTTTTATTAATTGCATATATAGCATTAAAACTACCTAGTTGAAAATATACATTTGTTACAGCTAGATATGCAATAAGGACAGACATATAAAAAATAATTAGGTGGATTTGTTCTCTAAAAAATTTGCAATGAACTGTAATTAAAAATTACATTATTATGTTCGTTTATCTTAATAACTAAAAAGAAATTCTACTTGAACTAATTATATACTTGGTATCAATAGAACTACAGTGAAGTCCGTTTATAATGAACTCCAAAAATCACTAAAAATGGTTCGCTATGTCCGAAATTCGTTACAAACAGTATACAAAATCTAATATCATTTTTCATTACTTTTTTAGTGTTCCGTACGGAACACTTATAAGATCACTTCGGTGTATGTCTGTCTGTCACACCCGATTTTCTCCGAAACTATTTGACATAGAAAGGTGAAATTTGATAATAATATAGGAATTGATGGCCTCATCAGAGCCATGTAGTTTTGAGAATTAAATTTTGACTTAAGGGGTTAGTTTTGGGGGGTGAAGTCAGAAGTGAAAAAAAAATTTTTTTACTAGGTCATCGAGTGTGGTGTCAAATGAAAGCTTGTGAAAACACAAGTAAAAAAATATATATATAATATTATACTTGCGCGCACTTTTCTTTGTATTATTTTTAAAAATTCGCGAAAAATCGCCGTCCCGGGCCAAAAAAATTTCGAAAAAATTCTGGAATATTCTCCACGGGGTGTAGATTGAACGAAAATTATCCCGAGTGCATTACCTTTAATAATTTATATGGTATATAAAAAAAACAAAAATTTCAAGGTCATCAGATTTCAGTAAAGATTGGAAACAAACTTTGTTGAAAACTCATTTGGGGTGTGTTTTGTGAAGTCACTGACATAACATAAATTTTGACTTAAGGGGTTCGTTTTGAGGGGTGAAATCGGAAGTGAAAAAAAAATTTTTTTACTAGGTCATCGAGTGTGGTGTCAAATGAAAGCTTGTGAAAACACGAGTAAAAAATATATATAATGTAATACTTGCGCACACTTTTCTTTGTATTACTTTTAAAAAATCGCAGTCCCCTACCTTATCTCAAAAAGTACTGATCAAAAAATTTTGAAAAAACTCTGGAATATTCTCCATGGGGTATAGATTGAACGAAAATTATCACGAGTGCATTACCTTTAATAATTTATTTGGTATATAAAAAAAAAAAAAAACAAAATTTCAAGATCACCAGTTTTCAGTAAAGATTGGAAACAAACTTTGTTGAAAGCTCATTTGGGGTGTGTTTTGTGAAGTCACTGATCATTTTATACCACCCTAACAAAAATTTTTATTTTAAAAACAATCAACGTACGGAACACTAATTGTGCAAGTTCAACTTGCACTTGACCGGTTTTTTTTTTTATTTAGATTAGACGCTAATGCTTAGAAAAATGAATAATGATAATAATTATTAAATTAAAAGAAAATGTTCAAAGGAAAATAAAACAAGTCACACTAAAGTTATTATGTATGTTGGTACATATACAAGTATAAACGAAAATAGTAAAATACGTAGTTTATACAATAAAATCAGTAATTTTCGTTGTACAATTTTTCTTGAAAAAGAAATGGTGTTTATATAATTGTCAAGGTCACAAAATCTACTCCATATATGTTCAGGTTAGTTCAGGTTAGCAGCACAATTTTCTCCGACAAACTTTAATGTCTTATCAGGCGTCATCTTTTAAACCAAACCCGTTTCATCCGAATTAAAAATGTCCACATGTTCATAACTTACTCGAATTTCCGGCCATACATTGGCCAACCAGTGATCAATAACAGTCATATCCACTCCCGCGGTTTCTCCTACTATCTTACCCCCACTAATATTATGTTTAAGTCCATTTTCTATTTTCCATTTTAATATCGTGTTTGTCTTTTAAAGTAAATGCTTTACGTTTTTGTGTACTCATTTTAAAATAAAAACTTAAATATTCACTTTGCTAGTTTGATCAAATATGCATTAGAACCGCATAACATAACAAGTGAATTGAAAATAATACTGCTCGAACTAGCGACGCGGCGGAAACAAGTAGAATAGGTGTTCCCAGCTAGTTTCGGTGAATTCCCTAGATCAAATCGCGCGAAATCGAGCACAGAGAGTGGCAAGTTCGTTATAAACGGACACATAACATCCAAATTTGGTTCACTTTATCCGGAAGTTCGTGATTACGGGTTCGTTATAAAATAGTTTGTTTTAACCGGAAATTCGCTATAAACGGGTTCGTTATAAGCAGACTTCACTGTAGTTGGTTTTTTTGTAGCCGTAACACCGTTTTGTTAAGAGGATTGTCTTGGTACTTTTTAGTGTTCTGTACGGAACACTTACAAGATTACTTCGTCTGTCTGTCTGTCTGTCTGTCCGTCCGCCCGTTACACCCGATTTTCTCCGAAACTATTTGACGTAGAAAGTTGAAATTTGGTACTAATATAGAAATTGATGGTCTCATCAGATGCGTGTAGTTTTGAAAGTTACATTTTGACTTAAGGGGTTAGGTTTTGGGGGCTGAAAAGGTAAGTGAAAAAAAAAATTTACCAGGTCATCGAGCAGGGTGTCAAATGAAAGCTTGTAAAAACTCGAGTTCAAAAATATATATAATATAATACTTGCGCACACTTTTCTTTGTATTGTTTTTAAAAAATTACGAAAAATCGCTCTCGAAAAATACTGAACGAAAAATTTTGAAAAAATACTGAAATATTCTCTACAGGCTGTAGATTGAATGGAAATTATCACCAGTGCATTACCTTTAATATATCTTTGTTAAAAACTGATTTGGTGTGTGTTTTGTGAAGTCTGACTTACACTTGGCCTATTATTTGGATTCGTGTTTTCACGAGTTTCTACTTGACACCATCACTCGATGACCTTGGAAAAAAAATTTTTCACGTCTGATTTCACCTTCCAAATACTTTTAACAAATATGTACTGAATTTGAACGTCACCCACTAAAGAATGACTTGATCGAAGCATTGCAGCTTTAGATCTTAAATAATAGGTACCTTATAATTAGATACAGAAAAAAAACGGAGATAGAGAGCTCGTACCAAAATTAGAAATAATGAAAACCTAATGTATTCTTCAGATTTCTGGGCTGCAGGAACCACGGAAATATACCATGATATTTTTAAAAGAGTCCTCTCTTATTTACCTCCTTACATGTTTGACTATAAGTATGCTTAAAATTTGTTCATTGTCTAAACCAAAAACCAGGATAAATTCTAATAATACTATCAAAACTATGCAAGATTAAGAGCAGTTTCTTTCTTACTTCAGTTATATGTGGAGAAAACTTCGATGGAACTTGAAAAGTAGATTCTAATTTTATTTGAGAGTTATCAAGCTCACAGAAGAACAGGCTTATCAACAGAAATTGGTAACTATATTTCGTGAAGTGAAATGCAAAAAAATATTTTCACCAGGAAAAATGCAATAAAAAGCTTCTGAATTTAAAAAAGAAAAAAATAGTTTTACATAGTATGAAAGTGAATTTTGTTCTTTCTTTTTCGTGGGAGTCCATTAAAAGGCCAGTAGTTTGCTGAAGTATTTTTACTAACTACTTAACCAGCAATAGTTTTCGTTAGAACTCTAATGCAGTAACTCATTCACCATTTTATTGTTTCACTTCCCTTGTTAAAGTTCGCTATTCGTTAAAAAATCACACGCGGAGATTTTTGCCCTTTTGCGCGTTTAGGGTCCGTAGATCATGAAAAAAACCATATTTTTCCATTTCTGTTGGTCTGTTGCTGTGATCGCGCGCTACATCTCGTACCAAATGAGATATCGATTTCAAATTTGGTTCACATGTATTATTACTATGTTGGGTCTTTGACCCAATGACAGTAGACAACAGTTATCACCACTACACCACACACTTTATTTTTGCACTCGACGCGCGTTTCGCTAAACATGTTAGCATCATCATCGCTCATATGTCCAAAAAAAGTGTTTGGTGTAGTGGTAATAACACATGTAATACTTGACGTAACCTATAGTTTTGGGTTATCAATAAATTTTGTATAATTTCAAGAACATTATGAATATTTTCCCTACTTTGGAGGTAATAAACAAATTTTATGCTTAATTATTTATCGTCAAACATAGGAGTTAAAGGGGTTGCTCCGACTACGACGTATTAACGTGTTTTTTAGAGTTTTTGGAAGGCTAGATATCTGAAAATTATGTAATTTTTTCATTATATCGAATTTTAACAGAAGCTGTTACTCTCAACTTTTTTTGATATTGATATCTCACCCTGAAGTGTAACGCTTGAAGTATTTTTTCCGATATGGGAGTAGAAAACCTCCTATCATTTAAAATATCGGGTTCTAATGTTTGGATTAAGTTATTCATCAGGGTGAGAAATTTCAAGCCTGTATATAACTGCATCACTGCAGGGAAAATATAAGGAACTCATTTCAAAAATTTTTATTTGTTCAGTAATTATTATAAATATTTCCCTTCATCTAAGTAAATATTGCCTCGTAGGACTGGACAACTTTTAGTGTTCCATACGGAACATTTATAAGACCATTTCGGTGTCTGTCTGTCACACCCGATATTCTCCATAACTATTTGACATAGATAGTTGAAATTTACGAGGTTTTTGGGGGTGAAATCGGAAGCGAAAGAAAAATTTTTACTAGGTCATCGAGTGGGGTGTTGAATGAAAACTTGCTAAAACACGAGTTCAAAAATATATATAATGTAATACTTGCGCACACTTTTCTTTGTATTATTTTTAAAAAATCGCGGTCCTCCGTTATCCCGAAAAGTACTGGTCAAAGAATTTTGAAAAAATCTGGAATATTCTCCACAGAGTGTAGATTGGACGAAAATTATCACGAGTGCATTACCTTTAATAATTTGTATAATGTATATATATAAAAAAAAATAAAAATTTCAGTAAAGATCAGAAACAAGTTTTGTTGAAAACTCATTTTATACCTCCGTAACAAAAAATTTTATTTTAACAGAAGTCAACGTAAGGAACACTAATTGCGCAAGTCCAACTTGCACTTGACCGGTTTTTTTTTTTAGAAAAAAAGGGTAAAGAAAAAATATTAAATTGTTAAAGCCTACAGTCATTAAACCTATTTTTTGATCAGAGGTTTGTAGGCTTTAGTTATTTACAATGATTTTTTATCCTCTAAGTAAAAGTAATTAAAAAAGGATAGTTAGCAGTATGCACTAATTGATGTTAATAAAATTAATAATTTCTGTTTCTTTAATTAATACTAACTCTAAAAATAGAATCAAAATATCGTAGGGATATCGATTCAAAAATCGATAACAAAATGGACTCAAAAGTAGACGATTTAGGATGGAAAGCAAAATTAAAAATCCCTCCGAAAGACCACAGGATACAGACAAGTGTAAGTAAAATAAAATTTGAAGTAATAATTGTAAATAGTATTTTTTACAGCATGAGGTATCTGGGTTGATCTTCTAGGTCACTATTTATTAAAGCTGAAATTTAAGTAAATATGCACTTTCTATTTTTAATGTAATTTAATTATGATAGCTGGTGGTCAGTAAAATTTTGGTGTTGAGTGGATTAATGGTTGAAAGTTTTATCTTGTAATTAGTAAATTCTGCATGAAATGAATAAATCTTCCTTATAAATATTAATGGAATATTAGTAAAAACCTAATTTATATATATATATATATATATATATATATATATATATATATATATATATATATATATATATATGTATATGTATATGTATATACCAGGTGTACAAGAATGAAATGCGGATTTCAGGCAACAGATGGTGCACCAATGCAGTTTGTGCTAAAATGACACTGCACCATTTTGTTGTGTCATCAACAAGTGTCAGTCGCGCACAAGTGATAAATTGGAAAAGTGTGTGCATATTGTTGTGTTCAATATTTCGAAATTTATACCGAACAAAGAGCATTCGCGGACAGCATTAATTTTTTGTTTTCATTTGAAGAAAACTGCTGTTGAATCATACCGATTACTTTGAGAAGCTTATGGTGAACATACTCCATCGCAAGATACGTGTGAACGGTGGTTTCGGCGTTTCAAAAGTGGTTACAGACAAGGAACGTGGAAAACCGCCAAAAAAATACGTGTGGAATTGCAAACATTGTTGGACGAAGATGATTCGCAAACACAAAAACAAGTCGCCGAGCAATTGGGCGTTAGTCAACAAGCTGTTTCCAATCGGCTACGAGAGATGGGAAAGATTCAGAAGCCGGTAGATGGGTACCACATGAGTTGAACGACAGGCAAATGGAAAAGCGCAAAAACACGTGTGACATTTTGCTCGCTCGGTACAAAAGGAAGTCGTTTTTGCATCGTATAGTTACAGGGATGACAAGTGGATTTATTTTGAAAATCCCAAGCGCAAAAAATCATGGGTAGACCCAGGCGCACCATCCACATCGACCGCAAGACCGAATCGCTTTGGCAGAAAGACGATGCTCTGTGTTTGGTGGGACCAGAGGGGCATGATCTATTATGAGCTGTTAAAACCTGGGGAAACGGTTAATACTAAACGTTACCAACAACAATTGACCGATTTGAACCGTTCGCTGCGTTAAAAAAGGCCAGAATACCTAAAGAGTCAACACAGTCATTTTTAGTGTTCCGTACGGAACACTTATAAGATCACTTCGGTGTCTGTCTGTCTGTCTGTCTGTCTGTCTGTCTGTCTGTCACACCCGATTTTCTCCGAAACTATTTAACATAGAAAGGTGAAATTTGGTAATAATATAGGAATTGACGGCCTCATCAGAGCCATGTAGTTTTGAGAATTAAATTTTGACTTAAGGGGTTAGTTTTGGGGGGTGAAGTCGGAAGTGAAAAAAAAATTTTTTACTAGGTCATCGAGTGTGGTGTCAAATGAAAGCTTGTGAAAACACGAGTAAAAAATATATATATAATATTATACTTCCGAGCACTTTTATTTGTATTATTTTTAAAAATTCGCGAAAAATCGCTGTCCCGGGCCTTATCTCGAAAAGTACTTATCAAAAAATTTCGAAAAAATTCTGGAATATTCTCCACGGGGTGTAGATTGAACGAAAATTATCACGAGTGCATTACCTTTAATAATTTATATGGTATATAAAAAAAACAAAAATTTCAAGGTCATCAGATTTCAGTAAAGATTGGAAAGAAACTTTGTTGAAAACTCATTTGGGGTGTGTTTTGTGAAGTCACTAATCATTTTATACCACCCTAACAAAAATTTTTATCTTAAAAACAATCAACGTACGGAACACTAATTGTGCAAGTTCAACTTGCACTTGACCGGTTTTTTTTCTTCATGACAATGCTCCATCACATACGGCAAAACCAGTTCGCGACACGTTGGAAGCACTCAGTTGGGAAGTTCTACCCTATGCGGCTTACTCACCAGAGTTGGCTCCTTCCGATTACCACTTGTTTGCATGGATGGGTCACGCACTTGCTGAGCAGCGCTTTGGTTCGTACGAAGATGTGACAAAATGGCTTGATGAATGGTTCGCAGCAAAAGGGGAAAATTTTTACTGGCGTGGTATTCACAAATTGCCCGAAAGATGGGAAAAATGTTTAACAGGCGATGGAGCATACTTTGAATAAAGCACTTTCTATCATTCTTCCTAATTTAACATGTTTTTTTAGAAAAAAAATCCGCATTTCATACTTGTACACCTGGTATATTGAAGCCTCAACAAGAAGATGGGGTCAAAAATATTCTGGTTCTCTTGAAAATTTCAGCTATCTCAAATGAGGAGGCCATCACATTCGTAAACGCCTATCTTGGCGAACAAGAGATGGGAGCATTGCTGGGAAAAGTGTATAGACTTACAAGGAGACAAAAAACACCCTTGTATACATAAAGAAATGTTAACATATGTCAAATCAAAAGTACTTTCTCATAAAAAATCAATAGTTTTTCTTTGACAAAGCATATTAAATCTAAGGAATATAAAAACATAGTTATAATGCAAAAAAATAAAACAAACAAATTAACTCTACTCAAAATAAATAATAAGGAAATATGAAAATGAAACATATGCTGAGCCAAAATGTAGAACACGTAACATCAAATACACAGTAGACAAACAGCAAGATACCTAGTTAACACAGAACTAGTTCCAGTCAAAGTAGAATTAACATTAGCGTATAAAACCAAAACAATATGTAACTGCCATTAGCAAGGGAAAAAGAAGCATACAAACCAACACAACACAGGTGCTTCACGATCAAACGGAACGAAAGCCCAACAACAGACAAAGGGGGTCATGCAAGCGAATCAGCATAAAACTCGCCCAGATCATAATATGATTTGTTAATTAATAATTTTTTAAGACACTTTCGAAACACTCTGAGTTAGCAGTCTTGTCTATATCATTTTCCATTTAAATTACATTAATTTGCCTTTTTATATGGTGTTGGTTCTAATGATGAGTATTTTGGATTCCCCTTCATTTTCACGTAAATGATAACTTCCTAGCTGAAGTAACCAATAACATAAATTAAGATTATATTTTTGATAATTAGCTTAAATTTTGCATTTTAAAATTTGTATTTATTTTTACCAATCAGGACGTAACTGACACAAAAGGTAATGAATTTGAAGAATTCTGCTTGAAAAGAGAACTTTTAATGGGTATTTTCGAAAAGGGATGGGAAAAAAACCCTCACCCATTCAAGAAGCTGCAATACCCATTACACTTTCAGGAAAAGATATTCTTGCTAGAGCAAAGAATGGAACAGGTAAATTTTTGTTTTTATTATTTGATTGATATTAAACTTTATAATCTCTAGTAGCAGTAAAGGCTTCATATAAGCATTAAAAACATAGTTATATGGGGGATTAGAGAGTTTGCTTTGACTAAATTATATCATACAGCCTTCTCGGGATTCGAGGCCTCATAAAATTTATATTTCTTTAATATTTCCTGTATAAATTCTAACAGAAACAGTATGTAGAGGAAAATGTTAGGTTTCAGTTATAATTATGTCTGAACCCTTTTTTCTCCTCAACTTCTATTGAGCAGCCACTCAAGGCCTGCTTCTCCAGACCATGATACAAAGTCCTTGGCCTGTCTGAACCGTGGACCATCATCATTTTCTGGAATGCCAGTCGGCCCGTTCTTTGCCTTTTAGATGGAAAGCGTGTTCAGTCCGCTTCATTACCATGCATCCCCTGATATTCAGTGACCCACAATTTAACTTGTTTCCTCCTAGCCAATTCATCCAAGGCATCTCTACACTCTTGTATTCGTCTGGGCTTTAGCCAATTACCTTGAGTACTGCCTGATTGTCAGAGCAGATGTGCACCTGCTCACGGCACGTAACCACCTCCGTTATATGGCAAAAACCTCTGCTTGGAAAACTGTTTTATACTTTCCCTAGATCTGAATTTTCCACACATGAACAAGTACATTTTCATATTGTTTTTCCTCTCTCCGCTCTGTTAGTGCAGTTCTTCTGAAAAACTGACATCCTTTTGTTCGTATTTGTGTTGTGGTCAGTTGAGTTAAATTGCTTGTATGGACAGATGCTTGCTAAAACAAATGGCTAGATTAGCAAGACTAGTGTAATTCTGATATTTTATTATTTGTTGTGAGTAATTTGGCAAGTCCAAAGGTATTAACAACAGATGTAGGTCCTTTATTAAAGAAATTAATCATATTTTGTTTTTCTTTCCTTCTAATATTTTAAGAAACATAATTTTAGTATTATTCAGTGCATTTTACACATTCTGAAAATATATATATTTTTGTTTTTTATAAGGTGCGTTTTTTAGGCAGGACTATTAATCACTAGTAATACTAATTCATTATATTTATATATGTAGGTAAAACTGGTGCCTATTCGATACCAGTCCTAGAGCAAATTAATCCAACGAAAGACTGCATACAAGCGTTGATAATAGTACCTACAAGAGAGCTCGCATTACAAACGTCCCAAATATGTATAGAACTTGCTAAACATTTACAGGTAAAAGAATAGCTTAGTAATATTTTTAATTTATTACTGAAAACAAAAAATCCACAGTTTAAAAAATAAATTTTATATGACTAACCTAAGTGATTTCACAGTTCTTTTTATGCCCTTTTTTGGTATACCCTTGTCAATATTTTCCAGTGGAATTTATACTGTTTTTGGCAATAATTTCTGTAGTTGCAAATTAATCACTTTTTTAAATATGTGCATGAAATGTAACTTATGATGTGCAATTACATACATCAAAAATAATCCTACGCTTGTCTATTACTTAAAAGAGCACAAATGTGGTAATTTTATGATCTGTTAGTTTTTTCAACCAATTTACCATTTTTATAATAAGCCTACATAATAGGCTTCATGCAAAAAAACTACTTTTTGGTCATACGATAAGCTAAAAAAATGTAATTTATAGGTTCGCATTATGGTAACGACAGGTGGTACCAATTTGCGAGATGATATAATGAGAATTTACCAAAAGGTACAAGTCATTATTGCCACACCTGGGCGTATATTGGATCTCATGGAAAAAGGTATGAAAACATGCAGAAATTGGCAATCTTTTTGCCAAAACCTATGCGCTACATTACAAATTTGTTCATTGGTAAAGTTTGCTAAATATCTGTCGGACTGTAATGAGGGGCGTGACTCTGTAAAAATATCATTTTGTACACTGTTTCTTATGATCGTGAAAGTATTTCTAAAGAACATAAATAAATTACCGTTGAAATTGTGTAAATTAATTACGAAAAATTGAAGAAATTTAAAAACTGAAGGAATTTAACACTCTATCTGAAATTAAACATATGTATCTGGAACTATGTTTATTAAGTTGTTTTTTTTATAGTGTGCTATCTCCTCCTTAGATTTGACTTCATATGTAATTAATACCCTCTATATTTCTTTCAGGAGTTGCACAAATGGACCACTGCAGAGTGTTAGTACTAGACGAAGCTGACAAACTTCTTTCACAAGACTTTAAAGGTATGCTTGATACTGTGATCAAAAATTTGCCAAAAGAAAGGCAAGTTTTACTGTTCTCGGCAACCTTCCCATTGACTGTCGAACAGTTCATGAGAAAGCACTTGCATGAACCTTATGAAATTAACCTTATGGATGAATTAACTTTAAAAGGTGTTACTCAGTACTATGCTTTTGTGCAAGAACGTCAGAAGGTCCATTGTCTAAATACTCTCTTTTCTAAGGTAAGAAAGTCTTTTTCTCAAAAAATAACCCTAGACAACAACCAAAAATGTTTAAATTTGTTGCAAATTTATTTTGAATTCCTCTGGGTAAACAATTGGACAATTTTCCACTTATTATAGAGATATTTTAAGCTTATGAGTATAGAGTCAGAGCGAAAAATAAACGTTCCTTATAAATTTGTCATAGCGCACGCGATTTTGAAAAAAAAATGCCAATATGTCACGAAAGTACTAATTTTCTTTTAAGCAAAAACTTAAATTATCAATTGTGGGTGGAAGCCTTGGCTTCATAGTATAGTTCACGGCAGGTCAGTACACTTATTTAATTGAAGTATATTTGGCTAAGCCACATATCACATGCTGACATCAGCAGCTTCTCAATGCTGACATTGCTGTGAAGATATGTTTTCGGTGGCAAGTCGCTCCCACCAGATAAAAAGTGACGAGGAAAACGTCCTCTCGCTTTGCTCTCGGGTGGGACTCGTATCTGAAGTCGAACTTTTATGAAGTGAATGATTTGGACCAGACAACACTGACGATGGAGGCAGTGTCTTTCTCGTTCTAGAATGGAATAGTTTTTTGAAGTAGAGGTGGATAAATCGGGGACCATCGCCACGAACTCCTACTTCGCCGCACTGTCATAAAGATGTCGTAAATAACAGGCTTCACTCTCTCGACGTTTATTTTTGGAAATCGGTAGGCTGAGGGTACTACCTGCCAATCATGTGACTCACCTCCCATATTGAATTGTAGGTCCTCTTTTTAGCTGACATTGCTCAGTCTCTAAACGAACCAAAGCACTATACAAAAAGGAGGATAATAAGTAAAATCATAAACAATCCAAACTAGTGCCGACATTTTTTAAACGTTCTGTGTATGTTAAAATACAAAAATTACCAAAACTAACGAACTTCATCTGCTCTACACCTACACTTTTATTTATATGATTAAAGTTGTGGCCTTAAGGCTACCATAAACTTTAAAACTGTACTGCAAATATTTTCATACAAATAAATCAAATGGATAAAAATAACCTCTTTTTATTCCTATTTATACTTGTAGAATCCTTGTAAAATATCTAAAAAATCTACATAATACGAATTTACTTTTTTTAGTTACAAATAAACCAAAGTATTATATTTTGTAATTCCACTCAAAGAGTCGAACTGTTGGCCAAGAAAATCACAGAATTGGGATACTGCTGCTACTACATCCACGCAAAAATGGCGCAGGCTCATCGTAACAGAGTATTTCATGATTTTAGAGCAGGACTCTGCCGGAATCTAGTCTGTTCGGATCTTTTTACAAGAGGTGGGTTATTTTTTTTAGGATAATTCTACATAATGGTTTCGAGTTACAAAAATATATATTTATCTTGTATTTTGTTGACTATTATCTGCTCCAACAGGTGAAGTTATTGGCCCAAATGCGAATTTGTTTATTAATTTATTAATAGTTTAAAAACCCTGCTGTTTAATTTATGTCGTTAGTAAGATTGACTTATGTAAATGTAATTGGTAAAATTTTTAATAACTCCTCCTCCTTAGTCTGAACCTCTTAGTAAAAGTGTGGTGACTGCCAATGACACTAAGTCCTTCCGCTGGTCTCTGTCGGCAGCAAAATGAACTGCATCGTGCACTCCAACTCCGGTCAGCTCTCACCTGATCCGACCAGCGACGTGGAGGCCAGCCTCTGGGTCTAGGGCCATTTACTTTTCCTTCTTATTGCAAAATGTTTTCATGGATCGTGTCAGTTATTCTTTTAGGTACTCCTAGTTCTAGAAATATTGGTTCTGTGCGTAGTCCATGGTATACGCAGTAAACAGCGATAACACCCCATCTCAAACGCCTTGAGCGATCCTTTTCTTTCAGCGTCCATATCGTTGCGGCTTAGATTAGAATGGAAAAAACTAGACTGCAGGAGTCGTATTTTTGTTGTTTTAGATATATTGCGATCGCGCTAAATTTTTGTTATTTCACAACAGCATGACGGGCGGTCGTCTCTATCCTCCGGCATATTTCTGGCTCGCAATTTCCAGAATTTGTAATTACAGAGTCCATTTTAATCTACTGCCCTGTTTTCTGACACATTGTTTCTTTTAAAATTCCACTTATTGTAAACAAAGTAATTGGCATATTTTAGTAAGCCTGAGCCAGTTTCATCATAACAGCTCGGGGGGACAAATATGCTAAACAAATAGCTTGGCTTTTTTTTTCCATTCTTGGCAATTAGACTGAAAAATTATCAAGAACAAAAAAGTCATTCACATTTTTAAATATTAAGAATTCGATTTTATTTGTATATTTTTTAATGTGTTAAATCAAATCTATTTTCATGTAGGTATTGATGTACAAGCAGTGAACGTAGTAATAAACTTTGACTTCCCAAAAATGGCGGAGACCTATCTACATCGTATCGGTAGGTCAGGACGTTTCGGTCACTTGGGTATTGCCATTAATTTAATCACATACGACGATAGATTCGCCCTGCATCGCATCGAACAAGAATTGGGCACAGAAATTAAGCCAATACCCAAAATAATCGATCCAAAGTTGTATGTTGCTAAATTGGATGATGAAGATCCTGAAGACAGTATCTCGAAGTAACAAGGAAAGTGGGCAGAATGTTTTCACTTGTAAATATGTACAGGAAACGAACATTAAAAGATTTTTTTATTTAATGCCGCGAAGGATTACGTTTTAATTTTTATATACAGAAAAATGAAAATGATTTTTTTCGGGAATATTTATTAGTGAACTGTCATAATTGTACAAATCGTGAAACTTGTATTTTAGGAACTGGCAATTGTTATATTGTATTCGTGATTCAGACATGCTCGTAGGTTAAGTAGCTCCTTATAGACTGGAAATTATTGAAAAAGTAGTCTGTGATAAATTCTTCATTAAACTCATTTTTCGTACTATTATAGTATTAAATATCAAATTATACGTTAAGGTAGTGACTTGACATGCTTTTTAGACGGGCATTTTGTTACCCAATGCTTGTTCTAAACTTGTCTGGTATGGCTAGTACTAATATAAAAATTGCCAAATCTCGCAGAACGTTTTATCGGTTACTTTTAGTTAATTTAACATCAGAATCTCCATTAACTTAAAAATAATTGGTAAAATTCGTACAAGTTATTACGAAATTCCACATTTCACGCGAATGTGAAGGACATTAAGTGATAGTTAAGGAGAAAATGGACTCCGAAAAGTGAATCGACTGAGATTTGTGATCGAATTTATTGTTGCAAATGGAAGAGGATAGTGTCAAATTGACTAGCTCAATTTATAATTTAATTTCATTCAAAAGGAGATTCTTCGTGTAGTCCGATAGTCTTAGTTGGCTCTGTTAGGACTTAATATAATTTATTAATTATGTTGCCACTTTTTTACGGATGTTCAAAATTTAGTTTTGGCAACGCTAACTCAAAATTGTCATGTAACGTATCATTGGTAAGAACTAAAAAATAAACAAGATTTGTAGCGAAGAATATCAGTATAAAAAATTTTGGTTTTATTCTATTGAGAATGATTAATATTTTTAAATAATCATACATATATATTATTTTAAGTATTATAGAGTAATAAACAACAAACTAATAGAATATACCGTCTCAATGTTGAATGCAATAAAATGTATAAAAATGAAATACTAAATGACCCAAGGTAATAGAAAAGCTATTTTAATTTTTACCAGTGATATTGTTAATTTAAGGCTTTATTTCTGAAAAATAATTTATTTGGGGGGCATAAACAAGATCTCAAAAATGAATAAATACCCATCTTAACATAAAACTTAAAGACGAAATCTTCAACTTAACACTTGTACTTATAGCCGATCTACCCTACCTACCATTGAGGACGAGGCGTCTTAAATTTATAGTCTTTATTTTAAATCGGTACAATCATTTGAAAGAAATGGTACAATATTTAGTTGTCTTGATCTCTAGTACTAGATAACTGGGATAATAGGAAAAACATGTATCCTCGTCTTGAATGGTAATTTTTTTAGTAAACTGGAGTAAATAAAGTTAAATGTTAATGATAACTCACATATCATTATATTTTCATTATTGGCATTATTTTAATATCTATGGGTGAAAATCGTGCACGACATTATAGACCTTACAAAAGCCGGTAAAATTGGTTTTGTGTTTTAGGTAATTTGTGTTAAGAATGGCCTGTTTTTGAAGATCTTTAAAATATTGTAAGTTGCAATTGTGTCCAAAATTCCAACTTAATTTTTTTTTAATTTATTTATTTTGGTCCATTGGGGGTAACAAATTTTGGTACAATCTGCAATATAGAGGAATATTTTGTTATAAAAAAACCGAATAAAAAGTGAAGAGCCTTATTTTGGTTCCAAATTATTGTGCAATAATTGTTACTGTATAAAATTGTTTATATTTCTTTATTATAATAAGTAATATTGTTTAAATTTTATTTTTCAATTTTTGTAAGACAATCCTCAGGCGATCAGTATTACTGATAGTATTTTAGTTCTTCAATTCATTGTTAGTATACTGACAATGACTTTACATACTGAATCCTGTCTCTCTGATTGTCCAAGGACTGGTAAACCCATATGCTGCAATCATAAAATAAATATAAACTACTAAGCTCTTCACACAAAAATATATTTGTTTTATTTAAAATAAACCTTTCTACTTTGGAGTTAATTGCAGATAATAGTTTCTTTTGCTTGGGATAGTCCTGGTAACGTAACATAAAACAGTTATTAGTGTTCCGTATATAACACTTATGCGATCTCTTCGGTGTCTTGTCTGTCGTACTCGATTTTCTTCAAAACTATTTGACATAGAAAATTGAAATTTTGCATAAATATAGGAATTAATGGGTCATCAGAGCCGTGTACTTTTAAAAGTCAAATTTTGACTTGAGGGGTCAGTTTTGGGGGGTGAAATCGGAAGTGAAAAAAATTTTTTGCTAGATCATCGAATGAGTTGTCAAATGAAAGCTTGTGTTCAAAGCGCGTTCAAAAAATATATATGATGTAAACTTTGCGCAAGCTTTTCTTTATATTATTTTTTAAAAATGGCCAAAAATCGTTGCCTCCCTTATTTCCAAGAGTACTGATCAAAAAATTTCGAAAAAATTGTGGAATATTCTTTATAAAGTGTAAATTAAGCGAAAGTTATCACGAGTGCATTACGTAATTTATCTGGTATAAAAAAAAACTTAATATTTTGGAGATTTTTTCGATGAAAGTTGTGAATTTATCCGAGACTAAGAGCTATGAAATATCAATACGTGTTCGGTACGGTCGGTAATATACTCACTTTTCAGTGCATTCTACTTTAAATATTTGGTCAATCGCCAACGGACAGATACCCAGACAAAATAATTTTATTTTATTTGTTTATAATTAAAATATTGAAGATGAATGTGTGAATTTCATAAAATACTTGAGCAATGGAGGTATAGAACACTAATAATTATGCAAGTCTGATTTGCACTTGGTTAGTTTTTTTTTTATTATTATTTAGTAGGGAAATCGTAGACGGTCCCATCTCAGGATTGAAGATCAATGGTTATTAAAACCTAACTGTATCGAAAAATATTGATAAGGTTGGATAAGAGTCATCTTCATATTGTACAGTGTTCTCCAAATTGGTAGTATTAAGTTTTACAAAAATGTTTTTTTCCGAATTTCTGAGCACAAAAAAATTAAGTACTTACAAATGGGATATAATTTTTGTGAGACTTCAGGGTCTGATATTGTGCATTCATAGTTAAAGTCTTAGTTATTTACCTGCTAAGTTCGAAAACAAAACATTTGTGCGACTTAATGTATGATTATTCTTTAAGATATCCACCTAACCATGAATACTACTAAAAAAACTGCATGGTTAATGACGCTATTCCAAGTGCTTTGAAGAGATTTTATTCCGAGTTATCGGGCTCTGCAGTTTTTACGATTTTTTTCTCCCAAAAAAAACATGAAAGTAATTTAGAGCATTTCTCACTAAAGAGGGAAATTGACCTAAAGTTATTTATGAAAACATCCCAGGTGTAAGAGAATAATTTCTCGTACTAAAGTAAAATATTGGTCAATGAGACTAAACATTAATTTAAAATGATCTCGGGGTCGGGAAGTCTTAAGGCAGAAACTAAAGAAATCATCGAGCTTGTTAAGAATTTACAGCCGTCTAATCGCGGAAGAGCAAAAACTGGTGGTGAAAGAAATTTCTAGAAAACATTTGGCCTATTTAGAGAACGATGTAATTTTTGGCGAAAGATCACAAAGCTCACATAGTTAAAGCCATTACCAAAAGCTGTGAATTCACCAAGTTACAACATTAAGCGCCCTCCCCTCTTTTTTTGAAATACCTGAAGGAAGACCTCTGGGGCTGAAAATTGGAATGAACCAACTCTAGAGGTTGACTGTTTAACTTACCATGCAATTAAAAAACATAAAATAAAACGATACTTAGTTTTCAGTTTTTTAATAATGCATAAAATGTATAAACATCACAATAAATAATTAAAAAAAAAATACTTTTGAAATAATCTTTCAGGTAAAAGTTTAAAATAATTTCATTTTCCAAAAAAAAAACTTAAATTCTCAGTGTTGTACCAACAATTACATCTGGATATCTGCCATTTACAAAATAACATCTTGACAAGACTTTTTGTATTTAATACAAAACTACTATTTTTGTTTTTTATTGTCTGGCGTTGACAATGTTAACGAATTCTGGTTTCAAAGAAGCACCTCCGACCAAAAATCCATCTATATCAGGTTGGCCACCCAATTCTTTGCAGTTTGCTGCAGTTACTGAACCTCCATATTGAATTCTAATCGAGTTAGCGACATCTTCACTAATATTTTTAGATATCCATTGACGTAGAGCTTTATGGACCTCTTGCGCTTGTTGTGGTGTGGCTGTTTTTCCAGTTCCAATAGCCCACACTGGTTCATAAGCAATGACAACATTTGACCTAAAAATGATTTTATTAAAAAAAAAATTGTAAATATTACATTATTCTTCTTGACACTGAACTCTGGCAACAATGTGTCAACCTAAGCCTTTTAGAAGTAGTTGGCAGACAGGTACTTTAAGCATGCTGCCACTTATGTAGACAAAATAATTTATTTTAATTTTTATTTAGACCATTTATGGGCTAAAGTAATATATTGTTGAATAAGAAAAAAAGCTTTATGGTATTGGTTTGAACTTTTCTAATTTTTTCTTTGCTGAAAAATCTTAACCATACAGGGCAAATTTTTATAAACCTACCAATCCTTTACTTTGTTGGCAATAGCCTGAGTTTGTCTAAACACGACTTCTTCTGTTTTCCCACTTTCACGTTCCTCTAAGGTCTCTCCAATGCAGGCAATAACTTTTAAACCCAGGCTCAGTGCATAAGCTACCTTCTCTGCAATAAGTTCATCTGATTCACCAAAAATTTGACGACGTTCAGAGTGGCCAAGGATAACCCAATTGACACCAATATCTTTCAACATAGCTGGTGAAGTCTCTCCTATAAAATAATATTATTAATGTTATAATTTGTGTATCAGACATCCTAATGAAACCTGTTCATCTTAAAGAACTACAATGAAATTAATTTTTATAAAAAAGTATGACACAATATTTGTTCAAGAGCTTCATATTGGTTTATATTAAAAGTCAACAGACCTTGACTTAGATGATAAATTATCAATGAACTGGTTTCATATTTGCATTCATGTAATAATATAACATATAACTTTCAATTATTTGATAATCTTTTTATGAATAAAAGGTCTAAAAATAAATGATGTATGATGATTTTTATACCTGTAAAAGCTCCTTTTTCAACTTTATAAGAGTTCTGAGCTGCAACTTCAACATGAGCAGGAGCATTAGATTTAACATAGTCTAAGTACACTGCTGGAACTCCGACAACTACCTCTGTGTCAGCATTTAAGGGACCAGTTTTTAAAAACGCCAAAATATCATTTATTTGAGATTTTGTGCCATTCATTTTCCAGTTTCCACCAACAACAAACTTGCGACCCATAGCTCTACTTGCTTTGCACTAAAAAATATGTACTCATTGAAAAAATCCTTATTTTCAAAGGAGAATGTTTTACTTTTGTTACGAAGTCTTTTGATTCATATTTCTTGGCAGCATAAAAAGCACCGATCACACTGGTTTTTTTTAACCAGTTTTGTGAAAGATCTCATTTTTGTACAAGAAATTTAGAAAATAAAAAATATATATTTCCCAACTATAACGTAGTACTAACTTGGATTTTAGCTTTACAATCTGCCATTTCTGTATGAAATTAGTTGACAAAAGTTATAAATTAACCATTCAAATGGTAACGGTACTGAATTAATACAGGTACATATAGGTAAATATTTTAATTAAAAATCAGTGAATTACTCCGGCGCACAATTCTAAAGATTAGCGTTAGGAAAAATGAACAAATAGTGATATGAAAAAACAAGATACCCTTCTTGTTCACTATGATTGTCAATATAATACAAAAAAAGGCTTATTATTCATTTCTAATTAAAATTTATTGACCTGTAATAGTTTTATAGAAAAAAATGTGTCTTACCTGTTATCAAAAAATTGGAATAAAAAAAATATTTTGCCGTATATAGTTCCGCCTTTAACTTTGTACCTCGACTATCAGCGGTAATTTGACCTTTGAGAAAGTCCTCAAGGTGATTAGGCTCCGCCCAACGTCGTCTTTTCAAATTAGCTGGGCAGTTCAGTCAATCTACCTTCAGTCTGGCATTTTACCAAATACAACATAACGCCTATTCCTTATCCGTTGTTTAAATATGTAAAATGAGGAGATATTCCGCATTATAACAATATAACCATTTCATTAGTCAAAATAACATCTTTGAATCATTTACTCAAGTTTTTTTTGTTAAAGAATAAAGCATTATAATATATATTCTTCTGAGAGAGTACTTAAATTGATTCTGCGTTCCCTTATTAAAAGGATGTAACGTACTTAATCGCCCTATAAAATCTTTGCTCTATTCTATTGCGATAGAGACCGTTCAATATTGTATAGTTTTAATAGTATTACGAGAATTGTTCTGAAGATAATGGACAAATTTAGAAAAGTTGCTTTAAATATATTTTGTTTTACGCTTTTTACAGGCATCTTGAATATGAGAAATTTGAAAATTATGTTATTAGTGTTCCGTACGGAACACTTATAAGATCACTTCGGTGTCTGTCTGTCCGTCTGTCACACCCGATTTTCTCCGAAACTATTTGTCATAGAAAGTTAAAATTTGGTAGTAATATAGGGATTGATGGCCTCATCAGAGCCATGTAGTTTTGAAAGTTAAATTTTGACTTGGGTTAGTTTTGGGGGGTGAAATCGGAAGTGAAAAAAAAAATTTTTTACTAGTTAATCGAGTGTGGTGTCAAATGAAAGCTTGTGAAAACACGAGTAAAAAATATATATATAATGTAATACTTGCGCGCACTTTTCTTTGTATTATTTTTAAAAAATCGCGAAAAAATCGCTGTCCACCCACCTTATCTCGGAAAGTACTTATCAAAAAATTTTGAAAAAATTCTGGAATATTTTCCACGGGGTGTATATTGAACGAAAATTATCACGAGTGCATTACCTGTAATAATTTATTTGGTATATATAAACAAAAACAGGAATTTCAAGGTCATCAATTTTCAGTAAAGATTGGAAATAAACTTTGTTGAAAACTTATTTGGGGGTGTGTTTTATGAAGTCACTGATCATTTTATATCACCGTAACATAAATTTTGACTTAAGGGATTCGTTTTGAGGGGTGAAATCGGAAGTGAAAAAAAATTTTTTTTACTAGGTCATCGAGTGTGGTGTCAAATGAAAGCTTGTGAAAACATGAGTAAAAAATATATATAATGTAATACTTGCGCACACTTTTCTTCGTATTACTTTTAAAAAATCGTGAAAAATCGTTGTCCCCTACGTTATCTCGAAAAGTACTGATCAAAAAATTTTGAAAAAATCCTGGAATATTCTCCACGGGGTATAGATTGAACGAAAATTATCATTACCTTTAATAATCTATCTGGTATATAAAAAAATCAAAATTTCAGTAAAGATTGGAAACAAACTTTGTTGAAAACTCATTTGGGGTGTATTTTGTGAAATCACTGATCATTTTACGCCACCCTAACAAAATTTTTTATTTTAAAAACAATCAACGTACGGAACACTAATTGTGCAAGTTCAACTTGCACTTGACCGGTTTTTTTTTTTTTTATTATGGTCAATTTCAACCAAAATAACCGGTCAAGTGCAAGTTGAACTTGCACAATTAGTGTTCCGTACGTTAATTGCTTTTAAAATAAAAAAATTTGTTACGGTGGTATAAAATGGTCAGTGACTTCACAAAACACACTCCAAATGAGTTTTCAACAAAGTCTGTTACCAATCTTTACTGAAAACTGATGACCTTGAAATTTTGGTTTTTATATGCCAGATAAATTATTAAAGGTAATGCTCTCGTGATAATTTACGTCCAATCTATACCCCGTAGAGAATATTCCATAATTTTTTCAAAATTTTTTGATTAGTACTTTTCGAGATAAGGTAGGGGGACAGCGAATTTTCGCGATTTTTAAAAAATAATACAAAGAAAAGTGTGCGCAAGTATTACATTATATATATATATATTTTTTACTCGTGTTTTCACAAGCTTTCATTTGACACCACACTCGACGATCTATAAAAAAAATTTTTTTTCACTCCCGATTTCACCCTTCAAAACTAACCCCCTAAGTCAAAATTTAACTTTCAAAACTACACGGCTCTGATGAGGCCATCAATTCCTATATTAGTACGAAATTTCAACTTTCTATGTCAAATAGTTTCGGAGAAAATCGGGTGACAGACAGACAGACACCCAAATGATCTTATAAATGTTCCGTATGGAACACTAAAAATAGTTGGTAGAGGATAATGTCGGGTTTGAGTATCCAAATATCCAAACCTTTACATATAAACACTATAAATCATCCAATATGCATTCAACATTGGTCGATCACATTGTAACTAGTAACAAATTGGTCAAATTTATAGTACTGTTAGACTTCTTTACATCAGTTAAATTACATATCTATTAAAAATTCGAGACCAAAAGAGGAAATTTCCGAAAGAACTTCTTAACAACTACAATTCGATCAATAACTAGCTAATTACCAATAGTATCTTTTTATTAACACTAAGTAAGATTATTATTATTCCTGTTTTCTTTATCAAGTTATTGTCGCTAGTTTTTGTCACGCACTTACTGTTGATTTCACGTATGATTACCGTCGTTCCTAATTTAATTTTTGGAAGAAACCATATTAGACTAATTTATCACCGGGCTTTCGTCATTAAACTTTGTCACAGATACTGTTGACTTTGCATCGAATTACCTACTTCATAACAACGGTAGGTTCAAGAAAAAATAATCGACAATAGGTTTCATGACAAAAAATTAACAATGGTAGCACGATAAAAAAAATTAGTTGATAATGTGTCTATGTAACAATGTTGGCTGAAAAATTAGTCGATAATAGATATTTATGATAAAATTAAATACGGTCGCCCTATATAAAATTAGTTACCTATGAGTTTTTATGACAAAAATTACCGACAATTTCTCGATGTAAAATTAGTCCAAAATTAACGACGGTACCCCGGTGCAAAGTTAGTCGATATTAGGTTTGTATGGAAATGTTAGCCACAGTAACACGATAAAAAAATTAGTCAACAATTGATTGCTGTAACATAAATTAAGGACGGTAGCTCGATATAAAATTAGCCAATAATGACAAGAACAAGAGACGGTCACTCGATGAATAAATTAGCCGTCCGATAAAAAATTAGGCAAAAATTTTCTCAAAATTTTTTGATTAGTACTTTTCGAGACAGAGTGGGAGAATAAAGATTTTTGGCCATTTTTAAAAAATAATACAAAGAAAAGTGTGAGCAAGTATTACATCATATATATTTATGCTCACAAGCTTTCATTTGATACCTCACTCGATGATCTGGTAAAAAAAATTTTATTTTCACTTCCAATTTCACCCCATAAAACTAACCTCTTAACTCAAAATTTAACTTTCAAAACTACATGGCTCTGATTGGGCCATCAATTCCTATATTTGTGTTAAACTTCAACGTTCCGTGTCAAGCCATATGAAAAATGCGTAACATTAATGAAGGATTCAGTTGGATGTCAAGGTATGTTTTTCATCTTAACAGTATTATCCTTATTTTTTTTACTACTTATATATTTTGAAAAAAAGCTCAGATTTCCTGAAATAATTTTATTGCCTTAAAAATACACGTATAACCTATATTAGTAGTATACAGAATATTTTAACTGAATCAATAAGCCCCTACATTTTATGTTTGAGTCAAGCTGAAATCTTAGTAAAAAATAATTAACTATATTATATTACATTACTTCTCAATAATCAACCAATTTTCTGAAAGTTTCTCTATTATCTGGTGATCTTGATCTTCCTCTTTTGCTATTCCTCTCTTCTCTATCATGTCTCCTCCGTGACCTTGACCTAGACCGTCTATCCTTATCTCTTGACCGACCTCTCCTGTCATCCCGTCTACTTCTATCTTTACTTCTGCTTCTTCTGTCTCTATCTCGCCTATCTCTGTCGCTTCTACTAGATTCTCTTTCTTTACTTCTCGGAGAACGACTTTTCTCTTTTTTTCGTGAAGCAGTACTTTTCTCAGAATCTGAACTCGAGCTTCTGTCATATGCATGACGCTTTTCTCTTTGCCTAAAATAAGCATTTACATTCCTATTTCGTTTTACAAAGCTACGAACCGCTAAAACAGCTAAATCAGACAAGGAAAGTATAATAGTGCAATTAAGGCTGTTTGTATATATATATATATATATATATATATATATATATATATATATATATATATATATATATATATAACACGAATTGCCGCGTGCAGTATATCTAGTCAGTTTGATACCTACTCACTCTGAAAATTATTACTATGCAAACAACCTAAATATTGAAACGATGTTCCCCAAGCGCTTCAATATGCAGAGAATAAATTAACATTTTTCTGTTGAAAATTCTCCTTGCTGAAGCACGTCATTGGAATTTTCGACAGCGTTTAAACGACTACCTAAAGCTAGATGAGGATTTTTCATAAATGACATCTATATTTGATTAATATAATCCATAGTTTAAATATAAAAGAGCTTAGAGTAATAAGAGCTATTTCTAGCCCAAAAAAGGAAACTTGGAATGAGAACGCCTACCTAGCTTGATTCTTGCATTAAGTCTTAGATTGTCATTATAAACGTGACGTTATGTCAAATTGATAGGTACTTTAAGTCGAGTATCAGTCAACTTCATTATTTTAAATGAGACACTGTTTATTTTTGGTAAAATAATCAATAAAAAAACTGTAAAATACCAGGTGTACAAGTATGAAATGCGAATTTTTTTTTAAAAAAAAAACATGTTAAATTCGGAAAAAAAAATGATAAAAAGTGCTTTATTAAAAGTATGCTTCATCGCTTGTTATACATTTTTTCCATCTTTCGGGCAATTTGTGACTACCACTCCAGTAAAAATCGTCCCCTTTTGCTGCGAACCATCCATCGAGCCATTTTTTCATATCTTCGTACGAACCAAAGCGCTGCTCAGCAAGTGCGTGACCCATCGATGCAAACAAGTGGTAATCGGAAAGAGCCAAGTCTGGTGAGTAAGCCGCATAGGGTAGAATTCCCCAGCTGAGCGCTTCCAACGTGTCGCGAACTGGTTTTACCGTATGTGATGGAGCGTTGTCATGAAGAAAAATGACTTTGTGTTGCCTCTTTCGGTATTCTGGATTTTTTTTTTTTAAGCAGCAAACGGTTCAAATCGGTCAATTGTTGTTGGTAACGTTTAGTATTAACCGTTTCCCCAGGTTTTAACAGCTCATAATAGACCACGCCCCTCTGGTCCCACCAAACACAGAGCATCGTCTTTCTGCCAAAGCGATTCGGTCTTGTGGTCGATATGGATGGTCCGCCTGGGTCTACCCATGATTTTTTGCGCTTTTCCATTTGCCTGTCGTTTAACTCATGTGGTGCCCATCTACCGGTCTTCTAAATCTTTCCGATCTCTCGTAGTCGATTGGAAACAGCTTGTTGACTAATGCCCAATTGCTCGACGAGTTGTTTTTGTGTTTGCGAATCATCTTCGTCCAAAAATGCTTGCAATTCTACATCTTCGTATTTTTTTGGCGGTTTTCCACGTTCCTTGTCTGCAACATCGAAGTCACCACTTTTGAAACGCCGAAACCATCGTTCACACGTATCTTGCGATGGAGCATGTTCACCATAAGCTTCTCGAAGTAATCGGTATGATTCAACAGCAGTTTTCTTCAAATGAAAACAAAAAATTAATGCTGTCCGCGAATGCTCTTTGTTCGGTATAAATTTCGACATATTGAACACAACACAACACTATCCACACACTTTTCCAATTTATAACTCGTGCGCATCTGACACTTGTTGATGACACAACAAAATGGCGGAGTGTCAAATCTTTATAACACAAACTGCATTGGTGCACCATCTGTTGTCTGAAATCCGCATTTCATACTTGTACACCTGGTATAAGCCGAACGTTTTGCGTAGAATTAATATCTCTATATTAATGGCCCTCAGACGAATTTCTAAAATTGAAAAAAGGTTTTTTACTTCGACTGAAATTTGAATCCGGAACGACCGAGACTTGCGAGTTCAAACATCAGTTGGTAATACCATTTTTTCAATTTTTTATGATTACCCATGCTAAAAGCAATTACTTAATTTATTTTTGTCTGAAAGTATCAGGTCGGTTCATGGAGTCGAGTCATATTTTGATATTACATACTATCAAACTTAGCATTGATTTAATTGAAAAGGACCTTTAACAAACCATTTTTATAACGATTAACTCAAGCTCCATGTAAAAATTGAGTGAAGCAAGACTACAATATGGAGTGCTTTAAATGAAGAACTTTAGTTTTCAACCATACAATATGCCAAAAATGGTTGTTATCAAACAAATATCATTCTTACTAGCAAAAATAGATTTTTTTTAGAGTTTCTGCTCAAATATACCATTTATTATAACTTAATTGCAACTGTACAGTCAAATCACACTATCTTCATCTGCACATCATTATTTGTCTTAATAAATGATGTTGTAGGGACATAGGGATCTAAACAAATAAAAACATCTTACCTTCTACGTAACTTGATTGCCATTTCTCGTAATTCGTCCTCTCTTGTTTGCTGTTCTTGTTTTTCTCTTTCCAATTTCTGAACTTCAGCAATTTTATCTTTTTTAACTAAAAATGACCACATAAGAAATTTAAATTATGGTTTTCCTAAAAGTGATGTACACGTATGTCATAAAGCACATGAAAAGGCCGGTCTACTGATTTATGTGGGTAATAATTAAGGTGATAGCTGGAGTCATTTTTTACACTGAAAGGATCCTGTCACCTGACTCAGTTTAAGACATGACTAAAATTAAATAACCGAAGAACTCCATGATGTAATTGTAGATTGGTTTGTTGATTGTAGGCGGGTTAGGCGATTATGCCTCATGGCTTATGCACGCCCCTCTCTTGGATACATGAACCTCGTTCCTTTAAGGATTAGATTCCTTTCAAGTCAAAGGACTTGGAAGGAATCTACTACATAAAGATGTAGAAATTTGTCGCCACCATGTAGACCTCCGAACAGTTTATGTTGGTTCCGAGTTAAATCCGCACAATGATATAGGAAATTTATCGATATTTCTTCCTCTTCATCACATGGAAAGCAAATTTGTGTACTCTAATGGGACCCTCCCATGAAGTAGGCGTCGATACAATGTGTTTTTAAGGGCTTTCCGCCTCTAAAAAAGCTCGGAAAGTTGATGGCGATCAATTTTTGGGACTGTGAAGAAATATTGTTCATAGAATATATGGAGAAAGGATCCACAGTTAATGGAGAGGTTTTTTGGAAGGACGATCCAAAATTATCCATTAGAGAAAAACGTCGAATTCATGGAGAACCCAAACTGTGCTGCTACACAATAACTGCAGGATCCACAAGGTCTACACAGTATGAATTCATAGAGTTACAACATCCACTCTATAGTCCTGATTTAGTGCCTTGCGACTTTTTTTTATTCAAACAATTACAATTTGTTCTTATGCTTCTTTTGTAATACCAATCAGTTTATGCCACGACTAAAATTAAAAAAAAAACAGAGACCTCCACGACATAAATGTAAATTACTCAAAGAAAAAGCAATTCATTTATATTATGTTAATAACTTGATATTAAATTGGTATTTTATATTCCTGGGCTTTCAGATTAAGGAGCGGAGATGCTATCAGATATGAGGAGATTTACAGTGGGGGTTTTGCACAGGTATGTTAGTAGTACCTTTTCGACGGCCCTTGTTTTACGTCTGTACGTATAAAACAGCAGCGCATGATCGGTAGGGGGCAACTTCAGGATACAGTAGTGCTGTTACACTTCCTGATTACAACAAACTCCGATGAAAGTTCTCTATCTTTAAATACCTTTATAGGGTTACAATAGAAGTACGGTTATAGGAGTTGGTTTTCAATCTGTATAGATATTCTAGAGCCAGACCGTCAAACTACATCGGGCTTCCTGGTCCAAGTGTACCTCCTGGTTTATGAAAATACGTTCATCTGATACAGCCACGCCCAAAGTCTCTGCTACTGACGAAGTATACCGTTATCACTCAACAGCAACTTGACCCTTTGCAATATCTATTATGTAGCAACTTATAAAGTCCAGTAATATACAGGGTATTCTTTAAGTTTGGACTTAAACAAATTGTAATACTTCCCAAAATAATCATCAAAATCACTTCACCAAACGTCTTCTATACTTACATTTAATTTTTAGATAGCGAATTTTGAAGTTGCAAAATTACATTATCATTATTATTTACTTTAATGAATAATTTCATTAATCTGACAAATTTTCCTCTTAAGGTATTGCCTATCAAATTTTATATATATGAAAATTTATTTTATATGAGACTAAATATTAAATATTCGATTGAAGTAGAAGTTACTTGATGGAAATTTATAATAATTGAAATAAACATTCGTGTTAGTTTTAAATTTCCACTATATTTTGGGTCTTATGATAATTGTTTCAGTACACAGAGCCTTCATCAGATAATTGGTAACTAACAAATCAAATGTAAAGTTATATATACCTTAAGTATTACATAATTAAACCCTAATATATACCTACAATGTCATTAAGATGCCTAAACGGATTACATTCACTGATACTATAAATTAATATAAGTTTAACAATGGAAAACTGTTTAGATCAATTTGTTCATTTAGTAAATTATATAAGTAAATAAAAAAAATAAAATAAAATTTATAACGCGACAGTCGCCTCTCTCGGGAAGGCAATGACAAACCACCGGTAGTGGTATGCCTAGTAAAGAACTCTCACTTAGGCCGTTCGGAACCGGCATTAAACTGTAGGTCTCCTTTGTCTGTAGAAACACTTAAAAAAAAGAGACCCACCACAAGCAAATGCGAGGTCGCCTATATCCGTATCGAATATGGCAGTTCAAGAAGAAGAAGTAAATTAAATTTTCTTATGTTTGTTAATTTCCATTGTTACTAAAAGATTTAATTTATGAGATTTATTTTCTAAACGTAAAATTTTGAAATTGTCATCAAAAATATGATTTGTATTTAAAATATGGGAAGCAAAAATTCGAATCAAATTTGTCTACAAGGTAACACATTTTAGATTCTTTAATACGTTTCTCAAAATTTCTGCCAGTTTGGCAGATATAAATTTTTAGATATGACCCGCATTTAAGGTTGTAAACCCTCGACTTGTGGTTTTTATTAGTTTTACTTTTATTATTCTTAATTAGTTTACTTAACGTATTATTAGTTTTAAAAGACATTTCTAAACCTTTATTAGACAATTTTTTGGCGATATTACCTGTATATGTACGAGTTTTGAATTTATGTTGAGTATTATCTTTTATAACTGGGTATATTAAATTAATAGCTTTTTTACAAGGTTTTGTGTTAAAAATTTTGTTAATCATATTTGGCTCATATTCACTACTCAGTATATATGACCACTACACCAAGCACCTTTTTTTTGCCCTCGACGCGCGTTTCGCTAACCATGTTAGCTTCATCAGGAGCGATGATTGACTAAGGTACAAATCTACCTTATTTATACTTAGCCTAACATCTGAATTACTCAAACGGAACTAATTACATGGGCGAGGCCATCAGTTTTGGTCAAGTAACCAGTAGAGGGGACTACAAGGAATATACCCTCTGTCTTTATTTAAACTACTTTTACATTTTATAATTTCCATGCTTTCGTATGCGTTGAACAATCTCCTATCAGATACATCTTTAATTAATCTTAGATTATCCAATGTTACGGTATGATCAGCTTCAAAGGCATGTTCGGCAATGCTACACTTTTCTATTTTACCGTATTTTAAATGGACTAAATGTTCTTTAAATCGTGTTTTTAATTGACCTTCTAGTTTACTCAGCATACTTTTTGTCGCAATTATTAAAACTAATTTCATAAATGCCACTTTTCTCACAATTAGGAACTTTGTCTTTGGGATTTCCTAAGATATTCCTCAAATTGTCGACTTACAGGCTAAGTGAGGCCTACCTTATTAAATACCTTATCGAGTCCTCTACTATATTTTGGATTATATGGTAAGGAGACATACTTGGTCTTATTTGCTTTACATGTATTCTGAATATTTAACCTGAACTTATGACTATTTATTAACGTGTTTATTAAGTCAACGTCATAACCATTAACTCTAGTTATATTCCTAATGAAATTATAGAATGTAAAAGTAGTTTAAATAAAGACAGAGGGCCTATTCCTTATAGTCCCCTCTACTAGTTACTTGACCAGAACTGATGACCTTGTCCATGTAATTAGTTCCGCTTGAGTAATTCAGATGTTAGGCTGAGAATAAGTAAGGTGATGTAGTTTAGCTTTAGTCAAACATCGCTCCTGATGAAGCTAACATGGTAAGTAAAACGCGCGTCGAGTGCAAAAATAAAGTGTTTGGTGTAATGGTGATATATACCGAGTAGTATCATTGTGCCAAAGATTCCACATTCCCAACATGGCTCATATTCATTATTAAAAGCTATTTGCTTAATAATGTTTAAAATTCTTCTTGATAATTTTCAGTAAACACAGGTATATGAAGAAGTTTGTGAACAAATAAGTTAAAAGCAGATATCTTGTGTGAAAAAGGATGGTTAGAACTATTGTGGATAACTGAATCTGTATGTACTGGTTTGTGATAGATTATAAAATCATGTTTGTTATTTTTATTTGTCTCATAAATTAAATCTTTTAGAAACAATGGAAATTAACAAACATAAAAATATAGGTGATATACTAAATGAACAAACTGATCTAAACAGTTCGCCATTGTTAAACTTAATTTATGGTATCAATGTAATCCGTTTAAGCATCATAGTGGTATTTTAGGTATAAACTAAAGTTTCATTATGTAATACTTAAAGTATATATGACTTGTTTATACATTTGAATCGTTAGTTACCGATTATCTGACGAAGGTACTGTATACTGAAACAATTGTCATGAGACACAAGATATAGTGGAAATTTAAAACTAACATGTATTTATTTCAATTAATGTTAAATGTCTATGATAATCATAAACATTTTTCCTGGATTTTAACTGCAATTTTAGCGTCGGTTTCTTGTAAATTTTCCTCTAGGATATATTTTGTGAAAAGAATTATTTTAGTGGATACTACAATATCTGTTAAAAGAAAAACCTAGTACTCTTATTCAGAGAACCACAACTTCAACACGATGACAGAGTTGTTCTATGCCTGGTTTAAAACATAAGGTATATTTTTTTAAAATAGAACAGTTATATTTAGAGACTAAATAGTTTACATATCTAGACAAAACTTACACTGCTTGTTGATTAATGCTTGTCTCTTCAATTTTAGACGCTCTATAACAGTAAGTGTGGAACTGGGTTTCTAAAAATTTAAAATGAAAATATGCTTATGAATAATGTCCTGTATAAAATGTGAAATATGAAATCGTTAAGGTAAACCATTTAGAAATAATTTAAAATATGACGAGTTTAAAAGGTTACGAATGTCTCTGAGGTTCTTACTGACTTTGGACACTGTGCCTGAATTATTACCAGTTCTGTGCTTAGTGTCGCCGGATACCCTAAAACAAAACGTTAAATTTAATTTATTCCAATATTTTTTAATGTTAGCATCAATTTAATAACTTACATATTGATTCACCATTCAGCAACTGACAAAAGAGTTTCAAAAACGGTTTTAATTTGACTTTACAGTTGCATTTTTTGGTTTTAGAGAATTACACAAGTAAACAAAAAAAATCTCTTTTAAGTGAGACACGTGTTTTCTTAAGTATTTTTTTTATGCTGAATCAAAAAAAAAAGACATCCACCATGAGGTTTTTTTCAGAAACACTTAAAGTTGTCAGAAAAATACATTTTAATAAATAATGTAAAACTGTGTAATGATTAAAATTATGGAATAAATCTATTATTTCGGACATCTTTAAATGTTCTGAATCTACATTTATCATAAAAACTTAAAAATGTTAGGTTTTAGTGTTCATGTTTAACAAAAAACACGCATACACCACCATTAACTAAGCTACGTAGCAAAATGCTGTTTAAAATAAATATGTGTAACCGCTAAATTAAAAAATTGTTTTTAATTTTTATTAATATTGAACAAAACTATTATTTCTAGTGTTTTAATCCTGACCCTTGACATCAAAAAATAAAGTTTAATGTTCACTTTCAACAAAATACTCGCTTTTAGCACTTACAAGGGTGCTATGTGGTTGCTTTTTTAAGTAAATAAATGCAATAGTTTTGTTCAAAATTAATAAAAATTAACATTTTTCAATTTAGCGGTTGCACATAATTATTTTAAACATTATTTTGCTACATACCTTAGTTAAAAATTGTGTATGCGTGTCTTTTGTTAAACATGAACACTAAAACCTAACATTTTGAAGTTTTTATGATAAATGTAGATTCAGAACATTTAAAAATGTCCGAAATAATAGTTTTATTCCATAATTTTAATGTTTATATAGTTTTACATTTATTAAAATTTATTTTTTTTTCAATTTAATAGTTTTCTGTCAACTTAAGTGTGTTTTCTCAAAAAATCTCACGGTGGATGTCTTTTATGATTTTTTTGGATTTGAACATGTGTCTCACTTAAAAGGCAGAATTTTTTTTTGTATGCCTGTGTAATTTAGTCAGATCAGGTCCGAGATAGGAGCTAGTTTTGGAATAAAATAGGGACTGTCAATTTTTCTAGAAATTGGGATTATCAGTGGTATCTGTTATTGTTATTATTAAGAAACACAAAAAAAGCCCTTGGTGATTAGTTTAAGAATATCTTTTGTTATATAAGATAATAAAGAAAATTGAATAAAAATAAGAAATATATCTTTGTAACTCACGGAAAGGCCGGTTTCATTTCGACATCCTGATTACCCTCCGCATCAGAACCACTAGATTCCGAAGAGCTTTGATCACTCCTTTTCCTTCCGTAATATCTTGGAACGATGCGAGGTGGCGAAGGTGCTTGCGGACTTCCGCTTTTACTTTTGCTTTTACTTCTTTTGAGGCTTGGGGAACGTGATTTAGATCTTGATCTCGAAGAACTTGAAGTGCTGCTTGACAGAGATGATGAGGATACGGAACGATGACGGTAAGATTTTGACCTAAAATGTTGGTTTTTTTAATAAAATATAATCCATTTTAAATATGATAAGGTCAAAGAAGCCTTAAATATAAATTGAATAAAATGATAATTTAACTTGAATTTCGTGTTTTACTCATGGTTTTAAAGGTAAACTTAACTAGGACTTTCGAGATTCCATATATTGAAAAATGGTAAAATTACTATTATGGCTATGAATTATCTATAGTTACTAAGTTACAATCAATGCCTTGTCATTGTTAATGTTATTTGTTAGATTAGTTATAATTATGACATAATGATGGATCAAAAAGGTAGTAGATCAACACTCAAATGAGAATAAATTGCAGTTTGTAGTCGTGACGTAACTTTTCAGGAGGCAAGATAAAGTAATAAAATGAAGATGTGTGCACCGAAATAAGTTTCTGTCTTTTAATTGGAAATGCGCACGAAGTAAATCGGCGATCATAGTTACTATAAGACCTGGAATTTCTGTGCATTCACCTGCCGCGACTAATTTTCCAGTCTATGACACAATAGTTCAAAGTGTTTCGAAAGGGGTAGCTGATATGTTTATGATAAAAAGTGCGAAAGACAATAACAGGTGACCAAACAAGCTACTGGAAAAGAAAACCAGCTGATGGGAGATGGGATGTCTATTGTTCGGAGTCGCCAGTTTGATTACTTATGACCCGAAAAAAATTGTCGATGTTGTGGCCGCACTGCTGCGCTTGTAAAACGCATGAAAACGAAGATCCTAAAGAGCTTGCGAACGCGATGTAGCAACACCATGTTAATGAATCTGCCGCGAATCACAAAGGGGCCTTATGGAAAAATGGAAAGCGACGCTGTCAGTAGATGTTTTTCAGAGCAAAAAAATAATATGGCGTTCAAGGTGACATTGGTGACGACGTTAGTAAAACATAACACAAAGCTATTGTTGACTCGAAACCACACTGCGACGAACACGATCAAGATTACGTCAACTGAAAGAGAAACAAAAGAAATTAGGCAGGAAAAGCAAATTAGGCGTCAAAATGGTAAACGAATTCTATATATACATAATGCCATATGTGCCATACTATATCGTAAAAGTTTATCAGAAAAAGATCCGAAAAACGCAAAAATTCTTGATGCACTTGGCAGAGTACAAAACCTACACGCAATTAGCAAAGATGCAGGTAAAAAAAGTCATTACTGCAGAATCTAGTTAAAGGTATAACTTCTATTTAATTAATTTCCTCTCTAAATAAATTTTAAAAATAAATAAAAAACCCTAATATACCTCAGCCTTGACCGACTTCTACTCCTCCTGCTTCTCGACCTACTCCTACTTCGTGACCTGCTTTTACTTCTTGCAGTCTGTGATCGACTTCTCGAGTTTTTAGATACACTTCTCGCCGTTCTTGGTCTACTCCCTTTTGATCTTGACCTACTTTTTCTTGATCTTGACCTACTTCTAGATGTACTACGACTTTTTATATTTTTTGTCGATCTAGATCTACTTCTTGATCTAGATTTTCTACGTTTTATATTCGGAGAGCGGGATCTGCTTTTTTCTTTGGAATAACTATGTCTAGTTCGTTTTGATATACTTCTAGAATAGGGTTTTATTCAATTAGGAAATTACGCGAAAACAAAAAACACAGGAAGTACAAGTTCGTAACATCATATATAATTTAGAACTTACAAAAAAAATTGCTTTAATAAACTAAAATATATTTAAATAAAAAAAAAACGGTTAAATGAAAGGATTCGGAAGAAAACTTCGTAAAGTTGCTTGAATTGGCATAAGATCATTAATGAAACCAAAAGTTCATCGATTAGTCTTCAGGTTTACATAAAATAAAACTTAATATCTAAAGACTCTGGCTTTATGAAGGGGAAAGTACTGATCAAAAGTGGCACAAAATAGTAGAGGCACAGCTTGACAACGCTAAAAGCTTTTTTGTTTTGTCGCCTTAACACCAAAAAGACTTCGTATATTTCTGCATCCATTTAAAATTTTATTATATGAATCAGATTACAATAATTAACGTAATTTTCTCAACAAAAAGTTTTACGAACGCTTAAAGTTATGTTTAATCCATTAAACCACCCTCACTAACTAGAAAGCACAAACAAAACTTGCCAAATTTTAAAGAAAAATTTATCTTGAGAGTTATATTTTATCACAAGATGAATATTCTGATGAGCAAGTGAAGTGAAGCATAAGTTCTTTTATTTGAACTCACAATTCAAGAAAAACTGGACAGAAGCACATAAAAAAGCAGAAGTTTTTCTTAAAAAGAATGATGAATGGTTACAAGGAACATTTGAAATATCTAGGGTAAAACGCCGTTCTTCTGGTCGACCAACGAAGTCATTTGAAGAATCAAGTGAGAGGAGCAAACGTAGAAAAACAGAGGATGTATGCAGTGCTATAGATAAAGAAATAATAATGCGTGCTACTCAAACATCTCTTTAAAGTTCTGGAGAGAGAACACAGTCACAAATAAATCCAGTAGCCGCCCTCTCAATGTTTGTAGAAGCTCAAGGAGATGAAATAATAAGGAATACTAACAAGAAGTATTATCTGAGTTACACCGTGTTACAGCAAGCATAAAGGACTTGTTATCCAGCGAAAGAGGCTTATTGCATACGCTTTGGTAAACAGCGAATTCGTACAAGGCATCTCTTTTTCCTTGAAACATATAATGACAATAACTATGGTTGATGCAAAAGTATGCAATGCTGCTACTTCAATTACTTTAACAATGAGATGCTACATTTGTGGCGTTAGTTCAAAGCAGTTTAATGACCTCAATGTAAAAAATAACGTCGACACAGGTGCATTACAATTTGGCCTGTCTATATTGCACGCTAGAATCCGATTATTCGAAAATATTCTGCATCTGTCATACAAGCTTCCTGTGCAAAAGTGGCAGCTAAGATCGGAAAATGGCAAAGAAATTGTCAAACAAAAAAAGGCAGAAATACAAGCAAAATTCAGAGAGCAAACAGGCTTAATCATAGATGTTCCAAAACCTGGATTTGGTAACACCAATGATGGCAATACAAGTAGGATCTTTTGCCAATCCAGAGGTAGCGGCTGAAATTACCGATGTCGACTTCAACCTCATAAATTGCTAGAAAGTGATTTTGGAAGTAATATCGAGTGGTCATAAAGTCGACTTGCAGACTATGGATATGAGCTGTGGAGTTCTATCCCTGGCATCCCATGATTCCTACGATGCATAAAATATGAATTCACGGTGAAACAGTAATGGAAAAGGCACTTTTGCCCATTGGATTACTGTCCGAAGAAGCAGCAGAGGCGCAAAACAAGCACTTTCGCCTGTACCGGCAAAATTTTGCTAGAAAATTCTCAAGAGAGAAATGCAATTTAGATGTTCTCAACAGATTATTGCTCAGCTCTCATCCCTTAACATGTATATAAGGCCAAAACCCCCAAAAAAATCTATATCGTTTAGTAAGGAAACAAATGCTTGTTTCTGCTGAACTCAATATTAGCGACGAAAGTTCCGAAGAGAAATCCGCGAAGGAATTTGCAGAGGATGCCGAGGAATAGAGCTCGGGTGCGGACGAAGAGACCAGATTCTTCATCATAAATAATTATTTTTGTAATTTGTTTAAGTCAACCTGTTTTTTTTTTTTCTCAATATACTATTCTTTTTTATATTAAAATGTATTTTTCTTCAAAATATGTACTCCAAAAAGCTTTCACTACTATATTTAGAAATAAAACCCGATTTACCAGGTGTACAAGTATGAAATGCCTATTTCAGACAACAGATGGTGCACCAATGCAGTTTGTGCTATAAAGATTTGACACTGCGCCATTTTGTCGTGTCATCAACAAGTGTCAGACGCGCACGAGTGATAAATCGGAAAAGTGTGTGCACAGTGTTGTGTTCAATATGTCGAAATTTATACCGAACAAAGAGCATTCGCGGACAGCATTAATTTTTTGTTTTCATTTGAAGAAAACTGCTGTTGAATCATACCAATTACTTCGAGACGTGTGAACGATGGTTTCGGCGTTTCAAAAGTGGTGACTTCGATGTTGCAGACGAGGAACGTGGAAAACCGCCAAAAAAATACGAAGATGTGGAATTGCAAGCATTGTTGGACGAAGATGATTCGCAAACACAAGAACAACTCGTCCAGCAATTGGACGTTAGTCAACAAGCTGTTTCCAATCGTCTACGAGAGATGGGAGAGATTCAGAAGACCGGTAGATGGGTACCACATGAGTTGAACGACAGGCAAATAGAAAAGCGCAAAAACACGTGTGACATTTTGCTCGCTCGGTTCAAAAGGAAGTCGTTTTTTTGCATCGTATAGTTACAGGGGATGAAAAGTGGATTTATTTTGTGAATCCCAAGCGCAAAAAATTATGGGTAGACCCAGGCGCACCATCCACATCGACCGCAAGACCGAATCGCTTTGGCAAAAAGACGATGCTCTGTGTTTGGTGGGACCAGAGGGGCGTGGTCTATTATGAGCTGTTAAAACTTGGAGAAACGGTTAATATTAAACGTTACCAACAACAATTGACCGATCTGAACCATTCGCTGCTTGAAAAAAGGCCAGAATACGGAAAGAGGCAACACAAAGTCATTTTTCTTCATGACAATGCTCCATCACATACGGCAAAACCAGTTCGCGACTCGGAAGCACTCAGCTGGGAAGTTCTACCCCATGTGGCTTACTCATCAGACTTGGCTCCTTCCGATTACCACTTGTTTGCAACGATGGGTCACGCACTTGCTAAGTAGCGCTTTGGTTCGTACGAAAATGTGAAAAAAATGGCTCGATGAATGATTCGCAGCAAAAGGGGAAAATTTTTACTGGCGTGGTATTCACAGATTGCCCGAAAGATGGGAAAAATGTATAACAAGCGATGGAGCATACTTTGAATAAAGCACGTTTTATCATTCTTCCGAATGTAACATGTTTTTTTTTTAGAAAAAAAATCCGCATTTTATACTTGTACATTTGGTAAAATATCTAAAAACAAAAAAAGTTATTTTGGCCCCAAAAAACGCTGAAATATCTCTATGGGCAGCGGTTAACTTAAAAACATGTTGCCAAGTTTCACCAGATAATTTAGGAACGACGCAAATGATGCAACCGATGGAAGCATCGCTGAATGCGTTTTTTTTTCCTGATTTTAGTTAAATATGAAGTCATGGTTCATGGGATTGAGCACTTTTAAATTAGAGTGACTTTCCGACGTTTTACGATTGATGTTTATATAATTTCAGATATGTTTGAACTTCATAACCTTAACTCATCCTTTGCAGATTAAACAGAAACAGGTCCATCATCTACATATTTTATAATACAAGGAATATTTTATGGAGAAAAGAGCAAGTGATGAAATTTCCACGGAATCCGTTAAAGAAAGCCTTAACTTCTGCTTCTCTAAAACCAAAATTTTGTTGTGGCTATGTATTTGTGAAGGTACAGGTAAAGAACACTTGAACACTTTTTGATCACCTCGATCAACCGCATCCAGGAAGAAAATTTTTACAATAGAAACAGAATTGGATGGTTGTGTGCACCTTTTAAATCTACTAGTATAAAAGAAAACGGAATATTGGGATAAATAGATTCTTAGATATTATTTCACATCATCATCTTTCACAATATATACTCACAATTAGAGAAAAACTAAAATCCTTGCTTCAATACCCAATTTTTATAAATCAACTATTAGGGTAGCAACTGAAATATACAAATACCCTAATAACAATAATAAAGATAAGAATCAAAATGTAAAAACCGAATGTTAATTTAGGTCACAGTCCGGTGAACACCAGTCGGTATTAACATTTGGCTTATGACTCCCCGGGCTCATTCAGTATTCTAATCTAATTCAGAATTTTCGACTTCAAGAACGTGTAACACGATATTTGAAACAAACTCTTTAATGCACTCCCCCATCCCTTACTAATTCAAGTATAAATATTTAAGCTTAAAATTGGTTCATTATATCAACCAAAAATTCGGAAAAATTATTAATAGTATAACATCTAAAAACTAGAGTCTTCACCTCGCAATAGGATGAAGAATAGTGCTATAGCAGGACTTCAAATTTTTTTTTGGTAATATCCATAATAACAGATTCCGACTTCTATTTCCCAAAGTTTAAACCTTTGTACAGTATATTATACTAACCTCGATCTTCTATTTCTACTTCTAGATCTTCTGGACTTGCTTCTGGATCTTGTTCTTTTAGACCTACTTCTAGATCTTTTTCTTCTGCCATAAGAAACTTCCCTACTCCTCGAACGACTATTTTTTCCAAAGTAAACCAATCTATCAGAACTAGTGTCCTGTTTCTTTGATTTACCAAATTTTACCTTATCTGCATAAGTGGGTTTACTGCTTGATGGCGTTTCTTCATCATCTAAAGAATTAAAAAAAGAAATTAAAACATATTGAGGTGTATGATGCAATTGTTTAATTTTATTAAGTAGTGTTTCATAGTTCGGTGCCCGTCCTTCAGTCACCCGATTTTCTCCGAAACTATTTGACATAGAAAGTTGACATTTGGCACAAATATAAGAACTGATGGTCCAATTAGAGCCTTGTAGTTTTAAAACATAAATTTTGACTTAAGGGGCTAGTTTTGGAAGGTGAAATCGGAAGTGAAAAAAAAAATTACCAGCTCATCAAGTGGGGTGTCAAATGAAAGCTTGTGAAAACACGAGTTCAAAAATATATATGATGTAATACTTGGGAACATTTTTCTTTGTATTTTTTTTAAAAAAATGGCCAAAAATTCTGGAATAATCTGCATAAGGTATAAATTGAGTGAACATTATCACGAGTGCATTATGTTTGATAATTTACCTGGTATAAAAAAATACTATATTGCTTCACAACATGGTGGAAGTTTTTTTAATACAGTTTTCAGCACATTACTGCTACCGCGTCGCTGTACTGAGAAAAAATAATTTTATTTTATATGTATATAATTACACAAATATTTAGGTAGTTAATATTTATCTTACACTTTTACTACTAGATTCTAGATTTACCTAGACTGATTTATTGGCTATTAGGTAGCTAAGATGCTATAACTGTTATACATTACTGACACAGAAAAAACATAAAAATACATACTGGATCTTAAGATATATACATGTCAGGGACCTAATTAATCTAGCCTAGGTAAGGACTTTATTTTATTTTAAAGGCAATCACGGTACAGAATACTAGTTGCGTTAGTCCAATGTGCACTTGACCGTTTTTTTTTGTTACTTTTAGGAAAAGTGGATGTGTGGCTGCTATTAAAGATTAAGTAGTATCTAAAGGCAATATTATGCGTGAAAGAAAATCGCAACTTTCTAGAAATATGTCTGAGGCGAGGGCGGCTAGAATTTTTTTTTTTATGGGTCTAGCACATGTGCTGCAGGGAAGTCCCTAAAGCACTCCAGAAGCGGCATGTGTGCGGAAAAAGCGATTCACGTTGTTCTTGAATCGCTGTAAATTGTAGTCGGTGGGAAACACAGCGCTGGGCAAATCATTCCAAAGGGATGACGTTCTCCATATAAGAGACTGCTTGAAAAGCGTTGTACGCGAGTAACAAGCTGAACCTCATACGGATGCGAAACACCAGCGCGACGTGTATTTCTAACATGCACCGCTTTGGGAGGAATTAAGCGGGCTATATCCTTTGAACACTTTCCATGAAAATACTTGTAGAACAGACTCAAGTCGCCAACCGTTCTTCGTTGTTCCAGCGAATCAAGGCCGCCGGTCAATTCCGGGTCTCCAATCAAACAGACCGCTCTTCTCTGAACAGAATCCAACAAATCCAGTATATGTTTGGGAGCGGAGCCCCAAACGTGGGAGCAGTATTCCATAGTTGGTCGAATTTAAGCTTTGTAAAGAATTATCAGTTGTGGGGTGTAAAGCTTTCTGGTTCGAAATACTATTCCCAACTTTTGAGAAGCTCTCCTTGCTATGCCTGCAACATGTTCATGCCAGGATATATTTGCTCTCAAACTAACGCCCAACAAATTGAGCGACGATGGTAGGGGAATGGAGTGCCCCGACATAACTACGTCGGGTTCAGCAACGTTAACTTTTTCAGGAAAAACTGCCGCCTGGGTTTTTGTAGCGTAGAATACGTCAAATTGGAAAATCCTACGATCCCAACGGATCTACAGATTCATTTCAAGCAGTTGCAGTTTCCGGTGAAAGGAATGTTTGTTCTCACAATAAACTAGTTCCAGAGATAAACTTTCAAACTCGTCCTATCAGAAATCGATTTGTGATAGGAATGTTTTTGTCATGACTTATATGTCGGATTGCTAACAGAAAATAATAAGACATTAAGGTTGTATCTCACGTACATTCCCATACAGAACGATACGAAAAAAGCAATTTGGCCAATGCAAGTAAATAATTAGTTAAAAATAAAAAGTATTTATTAGGAACGTTAAAATATTGTTATTAAACATAAAAATGGTACGTTTTATAATTTAAAAATACATAATAAAGACATTATAAGTAAAAACAGTTTAAAAAATTCAAATATTTTGATGCTGACTGTACACCTGGTCTAACTTCAAAAAGATAAAAGTGAAGTTATCTATTGCAATAAATCGTGACTATTTTTACTTTATATAGAATTAATAGTAATTATAAAATATTTTTAATGCATTTAAGCAATTTTATTAACAAAATAAAAATATTTATTTTATCATGTTAACATGGGCAGCGTCGCAAGAGTATTTTAGTATGTTGGTAGAAATGCAGACGCCAGCTGTATACAATCTAAATATACATAAACATATATATGTAGGTTAATGCATTATAATTTAATATAAAAAGGTTTATACAAAAGAAAAATTTATTAGATTAAAACAATTTTAATTTATATTGAATTCTTTTATTACTATTTACTGTTTGTATATATAACCTATCATACATCTACGTTTGCAAAGCGGTCAGCATTTAATGGTCTGGTTTTTAGCTGTGCATTCGCGACACTGTCAGATTTTCAGTCGTTTTTTTATAATTTGTCAATTTTTGACGATATTTATTTAAAGAAAATCATTAATTTTCAGTGAATCGTCTCTTTATTTTTTTAAATTTATTCTTGAAAAGTTCATTTTTCAAATGATATCACTTAGAGGCACTTCCTGAAGCCGGTTTACTGTTATTTCTTTTTTGATAAAAACACTTTTGAAGATTGTTTCCATTTAAACGCATGTAAAAAAATTGGGTTTTAAAAAGTCATATCTCTTACAATTATCAGGGCTTTCCCTGTGTCGGTCCATTGATCGAGATCAACGGAAATATGAACGTTGATATTTACAAGGACATTTTAGAAAACAATTTGTTATCATATGCTGAAGAAACATTGCCGCAGAATTGGATATTTCAGCAGGATAATGACCCCAAACATACATCCAAGTTGTTAAAACAGTGGTTTTCTGCTTCAAATGTGAGAGTTTTAAGCTGGACATCTCAATCACCGGACTTGAACCCAATAGAACACTTATGGGAAACGCTAGATCGTCAAGTTCGAAAGCATACATATTCAAATAAAGCCGCATTATTCAAATCACTGAAGGAAGAATGGGATAAAATTTCACCTGCTTGTATTAATCGATTAATTGAGCCAATACCAGATCGTAGTGCGGCTGTTATCGCTGCAAAGGGTACGGCTACAAAATATGAACATAAAAATATAATTTAAGTTTATTATAGAGCATATGGACTAATAATTTTTCTCGTAGTACAAAGTGGCCGGAAACTTTTGCACATATAAATATAAGAATAATAATAATAAATATATTCACAAACATAAATAATATTCTTTTACTATATTATTTTGTTTCCTATATTTCATACTCACATCTCATAATGATTAAAAATCAATAGTCTTTTTTTTAAATAAATTAGAGTATGAAATGTCACTGGCCGGAAACTTCTGCACGCCACTATATATATATATATATATATATATATATATATATATATATATATATATATATATATATATATATTATATATATATATATATATATATATATATATATATATATATATATATATATATATATATTATATATATATATATATATATATATATATATATATTATATATATATTATATATATATATATATATATATATATATATATATATATATATATATATATATATATATATATATATATATATATATATATATATATATATATATATATATATATATATATTAAACATAGTATACAGAGAAGCTCTAATCAATTAACATAGGTGACTAAATTAAAAAAAAGAAAAACGTTTGAAAAATAGCGTTTCCACGCGAACGAAGTCGCGAGTAGTTGCTAGTACATAATTAAAATTAGACTTAAGGTATTTCTTACGAGTAACTGTTAAAAGTAGTTTTGCTTGAAATTTTGAGAAATAATAGATTTTAGCGTCATGCATTTACTGCTTCAATATAAGGATGGTTTACCCTACTGTACTGCCATAATTAATTGTAAAAATTTTAGATATTTATCACTTAAAAGATAGAAATCCATACTTTTTCTTCGATCAAAAGCATGCGTTTTTTACAATTTTTTTGTCATATGTACATTAAAAAGTAGTCACCAAAAAAAAAAAAAAAAAAAAAAATATATATATATATATATATATATATATATATATATATATATATATATATATATATATATATACATAAAGTAAAAAGTCACCAAATATATATATATATATATATATATATATATATATATATATATATATATATATAAACAAATTTTTCTTTCGTTTGTTAAAATATGAAGGCAGTTTATCTCCTAGTAGTTACAAAAATACTAGATAAATATTACTTTTTCATGTATTTTAGGAAGTGAATTTTCGCTGTGGCAACACGGCTTGAGTAAGACTGCGCGCGCAGACGCGGGTGTTCTTTCAAATTTTGAATCACATATATGCTGCACTGATCAGATTTTCTATTAAAAGTTATATAATACTCTGAAAACTAAATTATTTCTCGTCGTTCTCTAATATAATGCTCTCTCTGTCTTCTCATAAGAAATATCTTAAGATCAACTCCTTTAAACTACGCTTCACGCGAAAAAATCAACTAAAGTAACCAAAAGTTCATCAAGGCGCGCGACTGGTAAAATTAATTTTTTAAATTTTTAGGCCAAACTGTAATTAAAATTACGTTTCTAAACTATTAAGAATGTTCAGGATCTACATCATCATACTTAAATCAGCCAAGTTGTAATGGAACCTTAGCGTAAAGCACTAAATTTAGAAGATTAATAATTAATTAAAAACACAACTTCAAATATAGAATCCGTTTGCCTAGCTTGCGGACGCAATTACTAAATTAATTTGCCTTAGCTAGTCATGTGATGATTAAAAACTGATAACAAAATAGAAACAAAGATGGAACATACTTAAAAATAAATGTTTTATTTACCTCCAAACGATGTAATATATGTTATCTTTCCAGCATCTGGTGAAGGAGATCTAGAAGGTGACTTGCTGTCGTCTCTAAGTGACGGATTTGTCGGAGATTCCTTAGCAGCATAACTAGGTGGGCTTATTTTTCTATTTGCAAGTCTTTTTTCTCTGTGAGCTCTAAAAAATGAAATTAAGAGAAACTTGTGGTAATAATGAACCAAGAATAACTCAGAACACAAAATTTACACCTTTCATCTGAGCAAAAAGCATTCGTTTATAAAAAAATTTATAAACTAAACTTTTTACATAATAAAGAATTGTTAAATGTAAAATCAGCTTTTCATTTACTATTTATATCTTCTAAGTTTTAAATATTCAAACCTTCTTTCCCTTCTGGACTTCCTTCCAGAAAACAATGCCTTTTCATGTTCTTCTTCCTTAGCCAACTTATAACTTTCAGCTTCTTCCATGTCATCTGTCAAAAATGAGTAAAAATCATTTCCAGCCATGCCAAACTGTTGGCCATGTTTATTCATTTCATGGGCTTGGGTCGAATCGATCTTAGAAACATTTATTGCCAAGTCGACATCCAGATCACTGTCGGAATTATCATCATCAAAATTTTCTTCTGGCGAGTCTGAAGGTGTAGGTGCAGTGATGGCTGGAAAATTAAAATAAATAAATTACAAAAAGTTGTAAAAAAGATTACTGGCTGAGATTTTATTAATTTTACAGGAAAATTATTGCAAAATAGTGTAATGTATTGGTATGTAATATATTTTACAGTTAAGGAAACATAAGATTACAAAAACATAAAATCTACAGGAAGAATCGACGAGAGACCACCAGAGAAGACTGAAATAAAAAATCAGAATAAATAAAATAAATGACAATTAACATAGATAAAGGTTGGTTAAGAATAAAAACAAATTTATTAGACGTTGCACATGAAGCACTAAGGACTAAAACTATTAATAAAAATAAAAATGGAGAACACAAACACCATTTAGAGTCTCACGAATACAAGTACTTGATCTAGAACTTCAACATCAATGGTATGCAGGTAAGAAAGATGAGAATGAATATTGGTATGACTATATGTAATGTGATCCAAAGTTCCCGGACTAACGTTATATATAGCAAGAATCCGAAATAGGTGGCAGTAGATACCTCCCTAATAACGCTGCGTATTGCATGTTTGCAATAAATAGGACAAAAGAGCAGAGCCTGTATGTGAAATTTTTTTTTAAACGCGGGAAAAATACTACTGGAACGTATGAAGCGATTCGGAATTTTTCCACGATTTATTTATTTATTTATTCATTCCTTTATTGCCATCAAGATTACATAACGTAAAAAAGCAACGTCACAAAAAAGTAGAATATATGCATATAGCCAACAAAACATCAGACACCGCACAGAGAACAAAATCTTACAACTATTGATAACTAAAATTATTGATCAAAATTAAAAGAATAGAAACACTTTGAGAGAGCAAACCTTTTTGCTTCCCTTTTGAATCTCTCAATCCCCTCAATGTTCCTGATCTCCAATGGGAGAAGCCGATATGCCTTTATGCATTTAAAATATGGCCCTTTTTCAAAGAAAGAAGTAGCATGGTAGGGCGCTCGTAATTCGTTTCTACCTCTAGTCGTGATTGCCATATCTGGAGCATATTCATTCCTATTTGTCAAGAAAAATGACAAAGGTGACCAAAGCCATGAAGTAGAGACCCGGGACCGTAAGTAACCCCATTTCAATAAAGTATGGTCGACACGACGTTAGAGGATGTAAATGACGCATGCATCTCACAATTCTCTTTTGTGCCCTAGAGATATCCCTAGCAAATCTTGAAGATCCCCAGAAAGAAATCCTATAGTTTAATTGGGATTGAACATAAGCAAATTAGAAAAGTTGTATGCTATGATACAATATATTTAAGTCTTCTAATAAGAGCACATGCACTATTGAGCTTAGACCGAAGTTTCACTGCATGTATTTCCCAACAAATACTTGAGTCAATATTAACCCCCAAAAATTTTATCGTCTCTATATTGAGTATTGACTTTAGTCCATGTCGCACATATAATAATTGTGTGGGTATTTTATTTTTATTAAATAATATAAGGCCCGTTTTATTTCCATTCAGACAAAGGTCATTCTTTTCACACCACTCTGCCATTCTTGCCACTATACGGGAACAGATCACTAACAGGCTGGCGATAGAAGAGCTTGACAAAATGACCGATGTGTCATCAACAAATTGACAAGCCATTCCATCCCCATCATCATCATCCACATCCTGCTGCCGCAGCAGAGAGTCCGGTAAATCGTTCACATACAACAAGAAAAGCAATGGACCTAGTATCGATCCTTGTGGTACACCCCTACACATGCTGTTAGGGTCCGAGAAATAGTCCCGGAGGTTAATCCTAACATTCACTGACGGATCGGTTTTGTAAATATGACTCCAGAAGCCCCAGGGCCACTCCCCTCACCCCATATCTCTCAAGCTTAATGAATAGCAGTGAGAAATTTATGGTATCAAAAGTCTTTGAGAGATCAAAGTACAGGCCAGCCACTTTCTCATTTCTGTCAAGTTCCATAATGATTTCTGTGAGGGCTTGATAAATAGCCATCTCCGTGGATTTTCCTGGTAAATAGCCAAATTGGTTTGGTGAGAGAATATTGCACTGTAAAAGAAAGGGCGAGAGTCTGTTGTAAATTGATCTCTCAAACACCTTTGACACCGCCGACAAAAGAGACACTGGCCTATAGTTTGCCGGATCATGAATATCACCCTTTTTAAAAATGGGCACTACTTTCGCCATTTTAAGAGAATCTGGGAAAGTTCCCAATGAAAAGCAGTTGTGTATTATAAATGGTAATGGTTTACTAATGTAGTAAGCAATGTGTTTTAATAGAAATATAGGAATTTCATCCATTCCACTGAAGTATTTATTAGGCAGAGCCATTATGATTCTGAATAACTCATTTTCATCCACAGGCTCAAGAAACAGTAAATGAGGGTTCTTGGGAACTTCAGAGTCTTTGCATTGTAGTGAATATCACTTGATAGATTAAATTGATCTTTAAAGGTATTTAAGATATTTATTGGATCTTCAATCAATGAATTATCAGCAGAGTTTAATCTAATGTTGTTTTTTTGGTATCTTTATTACATTCTTTGTTAAGAATTTTCCACATTTAAGGTTTTTCAAACTTTGGTCGAAAATAATGTGTGTTATGGAAACCCTTCGACTGCAACCACGCTTAAAATCATCGTTAAAGTTAAACAAAATCATTCTTGCAAGGTCAAAGTTTTTGGCGAAGAATTCCACGATTATCATCACCCATCGCCCTCATTTAGCACCTTAGAATCAACGAGACACCATCAGAGAAGACTGAAAAATTAGAATAAATCAAATAAATGACAATGATAAGATAGATGAAGGTTGGTGAAGAATAAAAACAAATTTATTAGATGTTGCATATGAAGCATTAGGACTAAAACAATCGATAACACAAACAACAGGGTCCAGTGAAGAAATCAAAGAGAAAAGAAAGAAAGATATCTACAGTACAGGTCAATTAGGACAGATGAAGCGTACCAAAGATATAAAAGAATATCAACACAAATCCATGAATTAGTAAGAACAAAAACGGAATAATGGGAGAGACATACACAAAAAAAATTAGAATCGGACTTCTATGGTCAACAAAAATAAATATGGAGATTCATAAGCCGGCAGAGAACGAAGATGAAAGAAATAATAGAGTATGTGTGTACATGTGAAGAAAGGAACGTGGGTAGAATATCTTACACAATTATATAAAAGGGTATAACACTACCACACACACACCAGATATAGCAACAAATGAAGAAACATATATAACGGAGGAAGACGTAATAGAAGTACTGGAAAAATTAAAAAACCGTAAATCTACCAGCCAAGACCAAATATTGAATGAGTTACTAAAATATGGGGGATACTCTCTGGTTAAGCAACTCCAAACACTTATACAGATCATTATGAGATCGAATAGAATCGCAGACGAATGGAGAACAGCGATAGTTATACTGATGCACAAGAAGAGAGAAAAAGAAGATCCAAATAACTACAGAGGTATAAATCTACTAAACTGTACACTGAAATTAACAACAAAGATTATTATAACAAAAATAAATGCGAGATTACAACTGGAAGAAGAACAGCAAGGATTCAGAAGTGGGTGCTCATGCACTGATGTATTCATTGTGAGTCAGGTAAAAGAAAAATCCATAGAATTCAACATTCCAGCGTACTGCGTCTGCCTAATAGACTTAAAAAAAGCTTCTCAATGTACAAATAGAAGACGTTATTCATCTGTTATATAACAGGAACATCCCATTAGACCTAATTAAAACTATCGAAAATATAAATAATTATATATATAACAATAACAATAAAGTAGTCGCAAGATTAGCAGAAGGAATAACAGAATCAATCAACTATGAATCTGGAATCAGGCAGGGAGACTCTTCTGTTTAATATTGTCATGGATGAAATTATAAAGAATGAAAAAAAGAAGGGATATAGAATGGGTAACAGGGAACTTAGCATTATGACATGATAATAATGGCTGAGACTGAGAACGATCTGTAAAGGCTGCTATATCAATTTTATATAGCAGCAAAACAATATATGTCAATCTCAACTCAAAAAATCAAGATAATAGTAATAACAAAAGAGCCGATCAGGTGTAAATTGGTGGTAAAAGATAAACCAATAGAACAGGTGATGAAGGTCGATTACCTAGGCATCAAAATATCTAGTATCAGAAAAATCAAGGAAGAAGTAAAACATCAAGTCAATTAGGCTAATAGATAGTGGGATGCCTCAATAATACCATATTTAGAAATAAATTCCAATCCGTTGAGACCAAAACAAGAATATACAAGAACGTAATATGACCAGTAATGACTTACACATCTGAAACAAAATCCAATACAAGTATAACACAGAGGATGCTGGAATTAACTAAAATGAGAATACTTAGGAGATCTACAAACAAGACACTGAGGGACAGAGAAAGAAGTGAAGACATAAGACGCAGATGTAATATAGAAAATATCAACGGGTGGATAAGAGGAAGAAAAATTGAATGGGATCAAGACGTAGGAAGATTGGCAAATAACAGGATAGTACAGACAGCAAGAGACAAGTCAGAAGAAGAAGATCACAGAGATTCATATGGTAGGTTTGTTTCAGAGTATATAAAGGTAATTACTTCTAAAACATAGAGATAATCTGCTCGTTAGTAACTGTAGGTAGTACAGGATATTTTATATAGATAGGGTTAAGCATGTCATTCATAAAATCGTTCCCGTTAAATCAATTGTCCATTCCGTGCTCGTGTCGCTTGACTAAAAACTTCCAGTCTAAAGCAATTGTTTTCAATGGGGTGACGATCCGCGCGACGGCGCAACTCTGCTTAGTACCGTAACAGAGTAATCCGTGTGTAAGCGTACTTAAAATTTTAATGGATATGATAAGGACAAGTAGAAAACAATCGACTGAATTACAACCTTGTCCACCATTCTCTTCCTTTTCTATTAACGAAAACTATGCAACTTATTAGGTTAAATTTGTAATGATATTGTGAAAGTAAGTCACCAAGGAATCATTCAGTTTTTTGGAAATCCAAAAACACTATACATTTGACCGATTTGTTTGTAGTAGATGCAGTTAACAAATCTTGGGGACACTCTACATGATTGATTGGGCTTTAATGTAAATATATAAGAACTTGTGTAAATTAAAATTCATTTTAAAAATATCGCAAGATCAATGTAGGACGTTTTATTGTGTTTTGATGGAACAAAGTCAGATTTTGTAAGTTGTACCTTTTAGATGTTAGGACAATGAGATTCATTTTTGATGCCTTCACACTCTAAAATCCTATGGAGTTACATTAAATTTTTATTGGAATTAACGAAATAGAAAAATATGTCACATAAACAATTCGTGGCTATTAATCGCATAATTTCAAATTAGGATGGGAGTGTGAGACTTGCTATATAACAAAATGGACTAATTACATTTCTACGGCTAGTTTTTAATACTTTCATATAGGCGATGTTTTAGCAAAATGAGTTTATCTAGTGAGTAATATAAGAGGGTAAAAAATAATGCTCTAATCTAAAAATCACTCTATATAAATTTTATAGTTAGAATTTTGAGATTTTCATAAAGAAGCACTGTTTAAAGTCTCACGAATATAACTATTTGATCTAGAACTTCGAAATCAATGGCATGCAGATAAGAAAGATGAAAATGAATATTATATTACTATATATGATACGATCCCAAGTGCCCGGACTAACGCTAAATAGCAAGAACCCGAAATAGTATGGACTCGCGACGATAGATGGCAGTAGGTACATCTGTAACAATGCTATTAAAATGTATGACGTGTTCGAAAAGGATTTGAGCATGAAGTCCTGAGATACATGCAAATTTTTTTTGTGCTTTTTACGATTTAAGGTCTACCGAACTTCGGTAGAAAATAACGAATGTTATGGAAAAACTTCGACTGCAACCACGCCTAAAATTGTCGCCCTCATTTGCCTGATTTAGCACCTTGTAACTTCAGGTTGTTCCTCCATAGGAAAATGAAGCTAAAGGGACGTCTCTTTGGGACGGTAGGAGGGATACAACGCGAATTGCAGGAAGCTCTGAAGACAGTGACAGTATCGACCTCCCAGAAAATGTTCGGCCAATTGAAAGACCAGTAGATTGTAAAATTTTATAGCTTTAATATGGGGACCTTTGGATTGCACTATGTAACTAAAATATATATTATATAGTTATTACATTCACACCACTTAAACTGCTTTACTGGGAAATACGATTATTGAAAAACATACTTATACTTAAAATTACTTAGGAGCTAATAACTGTGCTAAACAAGCTTTCAAGGGTTCATTCAGAATAGAAATTATGGTTCTTGAAATTACACGACATTAGATAGCTTCGAGTGACTCTGGATGGTTTAACACTATTATAATCCTGAAGTGTAAAGATTCCAGAATATCCAATCATAGGCTATATATATATATATATATATATATATATATATATATATATATATATATATATATATATATATGTATATACCAGGTGTACAAGTATGAAATGCGGATTTTTTCTCTAAAATAACCGGTCAAGTGCAAGTTGAACTTACGCAATTAGTGTTCCGTAAGTTGATTGCTTTTAAAATAAAAAATGTTGTAACGGAAGTATAGAATGAACAGTGACTTCACAAAACACACCCCAAATGAGTTTTCAACAAAGTTTATTTCCAGTCTCTACTGAAAATTGATGATCTTGAAATTTCTGTTTTTTTTATATACCAGATAAATTATTACAGGTAATGCACTCGTGATAATTTTCGTTCATTCTACAGCCCGTGGCGAATATTCCAGAATTTTTTCAAAACTTTTTGATAAGTACTTTTCGAGATAAGGTGATTTTTCGCGATTTGTTTAAAAATAATACAAAGTAAAGAGCGCGCAAGTATTACATTATATATATATTTTTTCCTAGTGTTTTCACAAACTTTCATTTGACACCACACTCGATTACCTAGTAAAAAAATTTTTTTTTCACTTCCGATTTCGCCCCCCCAAAACTAACCCCTTAAGTCAAAAATTTAACTTTCAAAACTACATGGCTCTGATGAGGCCATCAATTCCTATATTATTACCAAATTTCAACTTTCTATGACAAGTAGTTTCGGAAAAAATCGGGACAGACAGACACCGAAGTGATCTTATAAGTGTTCCGTACGGAGCACTAAAAACATGTTAAATTCGGAAGAATGATAAAAAGTGCTTTATTCAAAGCATGCTCCATCGCTTGTTATACATTTTTCCCATCTTTCGGGCAATTTATGAATACTACGCCAGTAAAAATCTTCCCTTTTTGCTGCGAACCATTCATCGAACCATTTTTTCACATCTTCGTACGAACCAAAGCGCTGCTCAACAAGTGCGTAACCCATCGATGCAAACAAGTGGTAATCGGAAGGAGCCAAGTCTGGTGAGTAAGCCACATGGGATAGAACTTCCCAGCTGAGTGCTTCCAACGTGTCGCGAACTGGTTTTGCCGGATGTGATGGAGCACTGTCATGAAGAAAAATGACTTTGTGTTGCCTCTTTCGGTATTCTGGCCTTTTTTCAAGCAGCGAACGGTTCAAATCGGTCAATTGTTGTTAGTAACTTTTAGTATTAACCGTTTCCCCAGGTTTTAATAGCTCATAATAGACCACGCCCCTCTGGTCCCACTAAACACAGAGCATCGTCTTTCTGCCAAAGCGATTCGGTCTTGCGGTCGATGTGGATGCGCTTGGGATTCTCAAAATAAATCCACTTTTCATCCTCTGTAACTATACGAACGAACGACTTCCTTTTGTACCGAGCGAGCAAAATGTCACACGTGTTTTTGCGCTTTTCCATTTAACTGTCGTTCAACTCGTGTGGTACCCATCTACCAGTCTTCTCAAGCTTTCCCATCTCTCGTAGCCGATTGGAAACAGCTTAACTAACGCCCAATTGCTCGGCGAGTTGTTTTTGTATTTGCGAATCATCTTGGTCCAACAATACTTGCAATTCCACATCTTCGTATTTTTTTGGCGGTTTTCCACGTTCCTTATCTGCAACATCGAAGTCACCACTTCTGAAACGCCGAAACCATCGTTCACACGTATCTTGCGATGGAGCATGTTCACCATAAGCTTCTGGAAGTAATCGGTATGATTCAACAGCAGTTTTCTTCAAATGAAAACAAAAAATTAATGCTGTCCGCGAATGCTCTTTGTTTGGTATAAATTTCGACATATTGAACACAACA
>CM032449.1:147101236-147108736 GCA_019049505.1 Pachyrhynchus sulphureomaculatus | reverse complement strand
AAAAATAATTGTTTTATAAGGAATTTTGAATGGATTAGTTCAGATAATATAAAAATAAATGTATACATTTTTTGTTTCCTTGCAAAAAAATTAACGAGCAGTAGGTAACAAAACTTGACAAGTCACTTGGTAGCTTAATATAGGACTATAAACAAGCTACAGAAGGTCTCACTATTAAAATTAATGAAGACCATAATGTTATATAGATGAGCACTAAATTATTCTTAAACTAGTAAATATCAAAAATTTTTATTTACATGACAGCACTATCAGCCGCTGCTGCGACAGCTGGGTCTAGATGTATTTTGCATTGCCTCCCATGGACTTGTAAAAACTGAGTTGGATCGGCTTTCTAAAAGATAAAAAATTGTTAATAGAATTCGTTTCAGTCTCCAAATTATAATACACTGTACACTGGAATGAACCTACAATTTTTTCATAAAAATCGCGACGCCTTTCTGCTCTTTTCCTGTAATCAACCAGCATTCCCCTGATTTTTCGTTCTTGGCGTCGTGCTTCGTGCCACATCTTGATTTTATTGTTTCTGAGCAGTTTGCTGGCTGTATTTTTAACAAAATTGAGATAGGAAACCCTTATTAATTACTAGTAATCATATAAAAACTTCCAACTTGTCTTTTTACACTGACATGCCATCATATCAATTACAAATGTCGTACTTTGGAGGGATTTTCGAGTTATTAAAATGACTGCTATATGTCAAAAACTAACTGGCACAACCGAATACCAAATTGAGTTGACTTCGGAATAAAGGCAAAACGAAGCCATACTCCGTTAATGACAAATCACCTGAAGAGAATTATCCTATCAAGACCCTTCCAAACAACCGGAGTTTGACGTCATAACTTTTTCGTGTAAGTTAGAAAAGATGGGAAACATTTACAGAAAAGTACACCGATTCGATCACGATAGTAGGGTAGTAGTCACTTCTTTATTCAATACATTTTTAAGGAAAGATAGATTGACAGGAAATACTCACATGAGTTGTGTTCTTTTGGGTCAGTTGCTAGTGAGCAATAGGACAGAAGTGAAACTGATAACACTGTAACAATAAACCTACTTAATTACTTTGTTATAACACTGTGTTTTTTCGAACTTACAGTTATTTTTATGTATTTTAAGTGATCGAAAAATCATAGTTCAAAAGAATAGACCTTGTGTGACCTTGAAGTAGTTATGACACAAAAACATTTTAGAAATTATGACTCGAAAATATTGTAGAAACTACCGTAAAACACAAGCAATATTCAATTACTTTCAACAATCAGAACTTTTTTTGAAATATTTTACCTGTTCGCTTCTAATATATATTAGAACTAGAGCAAGTTAATTCTTTACTATTAATAATATAAAAAATATGTTTGGTCTGCTTTAAAAAAATATTGATAAGTAATAACGCAATAAGACCTATTTCTTGACAAACTATTTGGGGAAATAAGAAATCATTTTTAATCAAATGACCTCTATCTTTTTCCCTTAGTTTTAAAACAAAAACAAGTAAACAGATGAGTGTCAAAATAAACACGCCCATCGCTTGCATAATTTTGCAAAAGTATCAATAAAAATTAGTTTTTTCTATGAAATTTTCAGAAATTCCTATGTAAGAAGTTTAGAAACGTACTAAATTATAATTAATTAATGAAAATTAATGCAAAATTAATAAAAAAAACTAAATATATGTCACAAGGGCAAATCTAAAATGCAATATTAATTAAGTTGGCTAGCCAATCACAATAGACGGGTGAATGACAGATCAAGGAGTGGGAGAAGAGTGGGGAACAGCTGACTGACGAAAATCTAAACAGACACCTACAGATACCGACATCTTTGATTGCATTTTTGGGGCGGCTTTTTCCTAAATATCCTGTTTAATTATTTAGTTATGACAGAAAAGTGACCAAGGTACTTCTACCTTTTTCTTTTTCTTTTAGAATTTCCGATTTTGTTCGTTCCAACAACCGGAAAACCGTGATATTTTCACAGTGTGACGTCATGTGATTGAGTTTATTTATGAAGTGCTAGAAATTAGGTGGTAAGTACACTATTTTCTACCATTTTACTTAGTTTTTTGGTGAAAAACTCAACAGTAGCAACTTTTCAAGCCTACTTGCATATTATTTAAGTAATGGCAGTAACTAAAATCAATATTTTAAGTAAATAATACCAGAATTTCGACTTGGCAACTTGAACGTCCTTGAGCAAGTTTTAACAATGTTGAAAATAATTTGTATTTCGCGACGTGCATAAAAAATGTTATAAAACTTTAATTATCCAGTCCCAAAATGTATATTGCAGATCAATGTCAGCCTTGAAACATCTGTTTTAAGGAATTTTCATGAAAGTGCTTTATAGAACCTGAAATCCAAGTAGGCCACTAGTAGTAATTTATTTCCTAATATTTTTTTAAAAAAGGTGTTGCTCAAAGCTCTTTTTATAGTTAATTTCGGTGACATTGAAATACACATTTAATATCGTCACCACTTAATTATTTATTTAGCAGCAGGTAGGTAGAGAGAGGAACCACAAACATCTGGTAAATTATTTTTAATTTGATTACACATAAAGCTCCAAAATATTTTTGTTTATTACAAAGATTATCTTTTAAAGGTATAAGAGTTAAAACATGATTGATAATTTTTCGTTTTAAAACAATAGATGGTAAAACAAATGCCTAGGGTAACTATTTGATAAGATAAAATTTTTATTTTTGAAAAATATTTTCTCTTTATTTGAATAAGAAAGCTTCTATCTATTTAACTTAATGTTTTTCAGTAAATACAGGAGTATATATTATAAACCACAGAATTTACAGAACGGTTATTGAACCAATATAAAAAATAAGGTTCATATTTATACATGTACCTTTGTTTTAAAAGAGGGCATGATAAAAAAAAATACTTGAAATATTTCATTCATGTGTTATTTTTAATTTTAGAAGTACATTTTAATTTTAAGAGGTTGTTTCATACGCTTGTTATCACCAAAAATATGGGAAGGTAATTATAAAGCTGGTTTTACATCGGCGTTTTTTTCTGAATAAATTCGACATTTGTACTTAATTTTTCCCGTGAAAAGAGAAAAAGCTTCTTTAATTTATTGGTCGATAAATTTTGGATGCAGAGCTTGTTTAAATTTCGTAGTTAATTTTGGAAATAAGTTAGCGACTGTCGTTGTTTTGAGGTTATGTTGCAAAGAAAATTAAAATTACACTACTCATTTTAGATAATTTATATTGTTTTAAATTTTTATTATGAGTTTTTTGTAGTATTTTTTTTTATAAAACACATAGTGGCAAAATTATACTTTCAGTATTTCCAATCCCAAAGTTGTAAGCAAACAATCTAAAAATTTGAATATTCAATATTTTAGTTAATATATCTAAAAATTGACGAGAAATTATTTGTAATCTACTATGCGTGTCAAGTTTTAACAAATTTATAATTTCTTGATGACTCCATTAGAGATATAACAGATACCCAGCCAAAACCGGGTACCCGACTATTTTGGTCAGATACCCGTTTGGCCGGATACCTTATTACTTGGCCGGGTACCCCGCCAAATCTTTTGAGCAAAATAAAACCAAATTAAAAGTAACATTTATTTTAAGATATGCATAAGAGAAACATTTTAAACATAAGAAAGAAACTTGAGAGCAAGTTTTCCTAATGAGGAAAATTTTTGAAATTGATCTGTGGCCAGAAAAACGGACGGTTTTACAATATATCAGTGGCAAACTTAAATAAGAACTGCAGTCTGTTTCTACCTCTTCTATTCCATAGAAGAATTCCACATTTTTATTTATATCTCTGGTTTGACCAATACATCCAAAAATTTCGAGCTTCTTTATCGTATGTTTTTTGATACTGTTAAGTTTTTTAAAATATTAAGAGGGGCATCATCTGAGCAGTCTGATTCGGATACTGGTACCACATTTTCAGTGAGTGAATATTTACTTTTAACAGTATTGCTTGTTGAATCTATTCGGTGATTGCAAAAGTTCTTGCCCAATTTTCATAGATGGCAGAAGTATGTACTTTTGATTGTTCTGATTTTTTTTTAAAACCATGTTATTAACTGACTGTTATATTCAAAATGGAAAATGAAAGTTACATTTTCATCATATTTCTTTATGTTATATGAATTTAAAAAGGGAGTGAGTGTTGGAACTGCAAGAAAAAATATTCAAGATGTTTATTTGGATCATGCTCCTGCTTTTAGGTCAGTTAAAAATTGGTTTGGCCGATTTCAAAATGGTAACTTCAATCTAAACGATAAATTTTGCTCTGGACGATCTTCCGAGATTGATAATGGCTTTTTGCGTGACTGAGTGAATAATAATCCACTAATTACCACTGAAGATATTGATGATAGTTTAAATCTAGACAATTCGACTGCATTTTGTCATTTAAAGCAACTTGAATACACTTCAAAACTCGCTATATGGGTTCCGCACGTTTTGACAGAATGGAACAAACTGAACTGTGTTGCCACAGCCATTACTCTCCTCGCCCGTCAACAAAACGAACCTTTCTTGGATCAAGTTATAACTGAAGATGAAAAATGAGTTGTGTGTGTATAATAACATAATAAGAAAAAGAAGCTGGAAGCATGGAAGTGAAAGAGCAGAATCTATGGCAAAGGCTGAATTGCATCCAATGAAAGTGTTGTTATATGTCTGGGGGGATTGTAGAGGAATAATTTTTTACGAGCTTCTTCCACGTGTCCAAACAATAACTGCAGAGAAGTACTATGAGCAACTTACCCAACTCAATGTTGAAATCCAAGCAAAATGTCCAAATTTGATTGATCAAAAAGGCATCATCTTTCACCATGACAACACTAGACCACATGTCACTCAACAGACACTGCAAAAACCTGGGGAGTTAAAATGGGAAATCCTTCAGCACCCGCCGTATTCCCCTGTCCTTGCCTATTCCCCTGTCCTTGCCCTTTCACATTTTCATCTGTTTGGTTCTCTGCAAAATAATTTGAATGACGAAAAATTTGATTCTATGGAGGAAGTCAAAAACTATCTTATGACTTTCTTTGAAGAGAAACCATGCAGTTTCTACAAAAAAGGAATTCAAAAAACTTGTAAAACGATAGGAGACAGTTATAGAAAAGGATGAAGAGTACATTATTAATTATTAATGACTATTTTTCATGAAAATATGGTGTATTTAATTTGGTTGCTAATCGGGCATGAACTTTTGCAATCACCCAATATTTTAAATTGTCTTTTTTAACCTGCTCTTCATTGGTGAAATATGCATCTTTAAATCTTGGATCTAGGAATGTGGCATTTAGATAATGGTTATTGGTTTCAATATATTGCGAAACTCTGACACACCCTTCAAGTAAATTATCCTGCATAGATCCCAAACTAGGAACCTCGATTTCCATTAAATATTTGTTTAATGTTGGAATCACTTCTTATATAATATATAGTGAACTGTCGAAATGTTTGATAGTTTGTTCAAATGGTTGTAAAACCTCCAGTAACATTTTAATAAAGTCCCACTGATTTAGTGTCAAAGAAAGAAGTGAATCATATTCAGCATCCTGCAACCTTGTTCAAAAGGCCTTTCTAATAGATAATATGTGGATTTCCAGCCTGTCGGTACATGTATCATTTTCTTTACTCCAAAATCAAAATCTCTTTGTTCTAATTTCACTCCAGAAGAAGATGAGTAGTTTCAATGAGTTAAACGATCCTTCTTCCAAAACTTAAACATCCCATACAGATCTTTGCACTTTTAGAGAGTCAATTACTACCAGTTGTTGGATATATGATTCATTATTTACTCCTAAGATCTTGTGGTTTTTTTAATGTTAGCTCCACTGTCCCTAATAAATTGGTGGACTCTTGTGTTTATACTGTTTTCTTCTACACCTCTGATATTAAAAACAAAATGTTTTGGTTCAAAGTCTTTAGTTAACCAACGGGCCGTCAACTTATAAAGCTCTTGTTATTTACGTCAGATGTCCACATATCTGTTTTAAAGGAAAAGCAATTATGACCTGATAGTAAATCAGTAATTTGAGTCTTGAATTTTTCATGTGTTTTGGGAATGATGCTTTGGCTAAAAAATGGTCGGCTTGGAATATTATACATATTTCACCTCAAGCAAAAGCAAGTAGCCTTTTGAACCCTAAAAAAATTAATATTGAAAATTGAATATTTTTTAACTAGAAAAATATAAAGAGGAGGGAAATTACTTTCACTATAATTTATTGCTATCTTTATCCTTTAAGTTATAGGTGCTTTTTACTGTGCCAGAGTAAATAACAACAATAACATTTCATTTTTACGCTTACCCATATTTTCTACAAATGAAAAGGCTGCTTGTCCAAACCTATGCTCTCTTCTATCGTCATGTGCAAAAGCTTTGTTTTAGGATCATTTATATTCCACTGTTTGGTTGTTCCAAAATATTATGTAATATTAACTTGTTTTAAATTCCCAGAGGTGGTTGATGGTTCTGCTTCGTTCGTGATTTTTACGCGACACAACCCATATACTGCTTTTGATTCATCTTGTTCATAAAGTAGTTCCAGACTTTACTTAAAAGTTCCTAAAGTTGGTAGTGTGGACACAAAATGCTAATATAACGAAAAGAACGAGCTTAATACAATACCCGGCACCTGTGTTATATATCAATAAATTGAAATCGAAGTCGTCGGTGTCAAACCGGCTTAAATTATTGGACATACAGAATAATCTACATGGTCTGTGCGTGCTTACAATAAGGTGAAATTAATAAGCCTTGACGGTGGCAGAAGCCTACTGCTTCTTTAGTGTTCCGTATGGAACACTTATGGGATCACTTCGGTGTCCGTCTGTCTGTCTGTCACACCCGATTTTTTCCAAAACTATTTCCCATACAGAGTTGAAATTTGGCACTAATATATGAATTGATGGCTCAACCAGAGTCGTGTGGTGTTGAAAGTTAAATTTTTTTCTTAAGGGGTTAGTTTTGGGAGGCGAAATCGCAAGAGAAAAAAAATTTGTTGGACATCGAGTGGGGTGTCAAATGAAAGCTTGTGAAAACAGGAGTTAAAAATATATATGATGTAATACTGGTGCAAACTTGGTACTTATCAAAAAACTTTGAAACAATTCCGGAACATTCTCCGTAAGGTGTAGATGAAGTGAAAATTATCACGGGGGCATTACGTTTGATAATTTATCTGGTAAAAAAAAAAAACTATTTCTCTTGACAATATTGTGAAGGTTCTTTTCGTCGACAGTTGTGAATTTAACTAGTACTAAGAGCTACAAAATATCAATACATATTCGGTGCAATCAGGAATATACTCATATACTTTTCAGTAGATTACAGCATTTGGCCCATCACAGATAAAATAAATTTCAGTGATGACTGATGACTAACGGATAGGTACCGAGACAAGACAATTTTATTTTATTTGTTTATAATTAGACAAATATTTAGGTAGTCAATATTTGTTTTAATATTCTAC
>CM032449.1:147016236-147096236 GCA_019049505.1 Pachyrhynchus sulphureomaculatus | reverse complement strand
GTTCGTTTCGAGGGGTGAAATCGGAAGTGAAAAAAAATTTTTTTTACTAGGTCATCGAGTGTGGTGTCAAATGAAAGCTTGTGAAAACACGAGCAAAAAATATTTATATAATGTAATACTTGCGCACACTTTTCTTCGTATTACTTTTAAAAAATCGCTGTCCCCTACCTTATCTCGAAAAGTACTGATCAAAAAATTTTGAAAAAAGTCTGGAATATTCTCCACGGGATATAGATTGAACGAAAATTATCACGAGTGCATTACCTTTAATAACTTATTTGGTATATAAAAAAAACAAAATTTCAAGGTCACCAGTTTTCAGTAAAGATTGGAAACAAGCAAAGCAATGACTTGATAAGTGTTACGGAGACTCTGCCCCTGGAAAATCACTTATCATTTACTATTATGCTAAATTTAAACGCGGTCGTACAGATACAAATGATGCTGAACGCTCTGGACGCCCAAATGAGGTGGTTACACCGGAGAACATAAAAAAAAATCCACAAAATTGTTTTGGATGACCGTAAAGTGAAATTGCGTGAGATAGCTGACACCCTAAAGATATCAATAGAACGTGTTGGTCATATTTTGCGTGAACATTTGGGCATGAGAAAGCTCTGTTCGAAATGGGCAGCGCGTTTACTCACAGTGGACCAAAAACGACAACGTGTTGGTGATTCTGAACGCTGTTTGGACCTGTTTAAGCGCATTAAAAAGGATTTTTTCATGCAATATGGCAATGGATGAAACATGGATTCACCACTTCACACCGGAATTAAATCGTCAGTCAGCTGAGTGGACAGCAGCCGGTGAAAGCCGCCCGAAGCGACCAAAAACACAACAGTCGGCTGGGAAGGTTTTGGCCTCTGTATTTTGGGATGCGCATGGAATAATTTTCATCGACTATGCACTATTGGTGCGTTTGAAGGCAGAAATCTTAAAGAAACGGCCCCAAATGAACAAGAAAAAGTGCTCTTTTATCAAGACAATGCACCGTGTCACAAGTCAGTGGTTACGATGGCAAAATTGCATGAATCGAAGTTCGAATTGCCTCCTCAGCCACCGTATTCTCCAGATTTGGCCCCCAACGACTATTATCTATTTGCAGACCTCAAAAAAATGTTCGCGAGAAAGAGATTTGGCTATAATGAAGAAGTTATCGCCGAAACTGAGGCCTATTTTAAAGGCAAGGACAAATCCTATAAAAAACATATAGAAATGTTAGAAAAGCATTAGACTGATTGTATCGCTCTTGAAGGGACTATATTGATGAATAAACTCGAATTTTGCAAAAAAAAAATGTGTTTTAAGTAGCTACACCAAAAACTTTTCAGCCTGTTATATATCATTTTTATAGTATATTTAGGTAAATAAAGTAATTTGGCCAAATAAAGTCTCTGTAACAGTCTTAAAAAACTCTAAAAAATAGTTATTTTAGACTGTCGTTTTTAGTGTTCCGTCCGGAATCTTGAGATCACTTCGGTGTCCGTATGTCTGTCACACCTGATTTTCTCTGGAACTGTCTGACATAGGAAGTTGAAATTTGTCACAAATATACGAATTGATGGCCCAATCAGAGCAGTGTAGTTTTGAAAGTTAAATTTTGACTTAAGGTATTAGTTTTGAAAGGTGAAATCAGAAGTGAAGAAAATTTTTTTTAAGGTTGTCAAGTGGGATGTCAAATGAAAGCTTGTGAAAACATGAGTTCAAAAATAATATATATATCCGCGAACTTTTATTTATATTATTTTTAAAAAATGGCTAAAAATCTCTGTCCTCCAACCTTTCTCTCAGAGTACTGGTAAAAAAATTTCGAAACAATTCTGGAATATTCTCCCTAAAGCAAGTGGTATAAAAGAATAACTATTTGACTTGACAGTATTGTTGAGTTGTGAATTTAACCGGGACTAAGAGCTGTGGAAGATTAATACGTATTCGGGGCAATCAGTAATATACTCATATACTTTTCAGTACATTCTTGCTTTAAGGATATGGCCAATCACAGATAAAATAAATTTCTATGACTGGTGACCAACGTATAGATACCGACGCAAAATAATTTTATATTATTTGTTTATAATTAAACAAATATTTGGGTAGTAATTATTTGTTTTAAACTTCTACTACAAAGATGTCTCTCTTTTTGTATATTCTTGGTAATTCTTATATTGAAAATGAATGAAATAGAATACTTCAACAAGTACGGTACAGAACACCAATTGTTCCAGTCCGACATGCACTTGACCGATTTTTGTTTTGTTTATAATATGAGATATCGAAACAAAACCTTTGTGCTTATTATTACATTAATAGGTAGCTCTAGTGCAGTTACAGCTGATCGTACAATTTCTTTCTTCTTCCAGTTTCTTCCACATAGACAGCTACACCATAATAGGGAACTTTAACCTTCAGTTTGTAAGGGAATTGTATATTTTGGTGACTTTTCCGTTGTTTAATTTTCCTGTAAATGTTAATAACTCTGGGAATCTTTAATCATTTAAGTTATTTGGCTGTTTTTTTGTAGATCATGGTAATATTAAGAGTTGGGATTAGGGCAAACGGAATTCGGATCACCCAAAATTTTAAAATATTGTCTTAGCATTTTAAAATATTGCAAAAACTTAGTAGATATGAGCAAAATTATTTTAAAATTTATAGAATAAACATTGTATACGGAAGTTATGTCGCTAACTGTTTCAGTTTAAAATTGTTGATAATGTTTTTTATATACAGGTCAGTCAATAAGTTTTCAAAGCGACACTTACGGAGCATTACTTGAACCAAATATTGAACTCCATTTTGAAGCTTTATCTGTCATATGAACACAGCTTAAATTTTAAGTCGATCTGTCAAGTCGTTCATTGTTTATCAGCTGATTAAAGTAGACGTGTCTGAGTAATTTTTAATAATGGAAAGAATCGAATATCGTGCAGTGATAAAATCCTTTTTTTTTGGAACTGACATCCATGCAAAGTTAGTGGAAGTGTTAAAGGAGTCTTATCCTTCATTTTCAACTGTTCATAGATGGACTCGAGTTTAAACGTGGCCGCACAAGAGTCAATGATGATCAACGTTCAGGACGTCCAAAAACTGTTAACAATTGAAGAAACCGCTGTGCAAGTACAAGATATGGTAATGGAAGACCATCGATTAACCATAGATAATTTAGCTGAGGCTATAGGCAGTACGTGATACCTGAACTAATGTTTTGGGTATGAGAAAGCTATTCACAAGATGGGTGCCGTATTTGCTAACATCGGAACAAAAACATGCTCGAGAAAAACTTTCTAAACAACATTTGGTTCGTTTCACAAAGAATAAAACTGATTTTGTGCATCGATTTGTAACTATGGATGAGACTTGGGTTTACCAGTATGATCCTGAACTGCGACAACAAACCGCACAGTGGATTGAGCCCGATTGTTCTACTCCAAAGCGGCCAAAGTGATCAAAGTCGTCCAAAAAATTATGGAATCAGTTTTCTGGAATGCAAAAGGAATTTTGTTAATTGATTACCTTCAAAGCGGTAAAAATCTCAGGAGAATTTTACTGCAACCTTTTCGACCAGTTGGATGAGAAAATTCGTGAAAAAAGGCCCGGTTTGCAGAAAAAAAAAGTCATCTTTCATCATGACAATGCACCTGCTCACAGAGGAGCTTTGGCAACGGCAACACTGGTCGGAAAGTACGAATGGTTGTAACATCTACCCTATTAGCCAGATCTAGCTCCGTCTGACTTCCATCTGTTCCCAACCTCAAAAGATTTCTACGTGCGAAGCGTTTTTCAATAAATGGTGAGATGATAGCATCCGTAGATGAGCATTTTGAAGGTCTTCCTGAGAACCACTTCAGAGATGGGATAAATGAATTGAAAAATCGCTGGAAAAAATGTATTGAGCTTAAGGGAGATTATACTGAAGAATGAATGTATTTGGACTCATTAATTCATCTTGTTTCATGTCCGCTTTCAAAACTTATTGATTAACCACTATAATATAAAAGATCCACTTTGAATTCGTTTGGTACCTTGTTAAATTGTTAATTCAGATAATCTGGAGCATAGTTGAATTATTTGTATATATTAGCTGTACCTGCAGCTCCACTCGCTTGAACTACAGAATTATTGTTTAGGTTTTTTTTTGCAAGAGAACGCGCTGGCGGCAAACTTTTTTCCGACTTGATTCACTGTTATTGTGACTGCTTATTCCTTATGTTATCTAATGTAACGAAATATATACTAAAACCTGGCTAGGGAATATATGTATAGATTAAAACAAACACGAAAACCGGTGTTCTCGAGTGATAAGCGCACTAACAGACAGAGAAACGTTGCGTTTTATAATATACTAGCCGTGCCCGCGGCTCCGCTCACGTGGACTTGATTTACCGTTATCGTCACTGCTTATTCGTTATGTTTATATTATTATATAGCTCGAGAGGCCTTAGAGGCCCATGGCTTGGTTGCATACTCGTCTCCACTTCTTTTTGTCTCCTGTTAGCTTTTCCCAGTGCGGGATTCCCTTCAACTCCAGATCTTGCTTTACTGCCTGAATCCATGTAGATAGAGGTCTACCCTTGCCTCTTTTTCCAACCACTCCTCTTATTAGGGCTTGCTTTGCCTGTCTTTCTTCCTTCATCCTTGCCACGTGTCCCAACCATCTTAATCGCTGTCTTCTTATGATTTGGCTTATAAGGGGTAACGTATATAGGCATTTTAATTCGTAGTTTGTTCTTTTTCTCCACAGTCCCTCTTCTTTCCTTCCTTCATAGATTCTTCTCAAAGCTTTCCTTTCCCACACCTCCAACGTCTCCTTTTCTCTTGCATTCAGTTTCCACGTTTCGCATCCATATGTCACCGTGGGTTTGACAACTGTCGCATATATGTTTTCTTTTGCTTTTCTTGCTACATTCTTTGATTTCAATATTGGATTCATTGCCCCCAAACATATCTGTCCTTTCGCTATTCTTGCTTGTATCTCCGTCCTTTCTTGTCCACTCTCTGTTACTGTTACTCCCAGATAATTAAATTTGTCTACTTTTTCAAACATATATCTTTTCCCTAAGTTGTTTATTATATTTAAACTTTTGTTGTTTTTATTATCCTTCTTCTTTGTAATTTCCATGTATTTTGTTTTTTCCTCATTTATCTTTAGTCCTCTCATCCTTCCCCTTTCTTCTATCCTACTGATGGCTTTTTTGAGGTTCTCTTTTGCTCTTGCAATCACTGCTACATCATCAGCATATGCCAAGCATTGGCAGGTTTGTTAGTATATCGTTCCATTTGTTTTTATTTCTGACTCCCGGATAATCTTCTCTAGTACCAAATTAAATAGACATGTCGACACGGGATCCCCCTGTCTTAATCCTCTCTTCACCTTAAACTTGTCTGATACTTTGCCCTCAACCAACACTCTATTTTCTGTATTATTCAGGGTCATTCTCATCATGCGAATCAATTTACTTGGAATTTGAAGTTCTTCTATTATCTTGTAGAGTCTTTCTCTATTTACAGAGTCATATGCTTCTCTGAAATCCACAAAGACCAAGTGTAGTGCTAAATTTTGTTCTAAGGTATTACCTTGGTTTTGCTTAATCGAAAATATCTGGTCTGTAACCGAACTATTGGTACTCTCCCAGAATAGACTCGGCTTTCTCTTCTAGTCTGTTTTTGATAGTCACCACTACTATCTTGTACACGACATCCAGTAAGGCTATTGGTATATAATTAGCACATATAGTTTTGTCTCCTTTTTTGTATATTGGACAAATGAGCGACTCTCTCTAGCTCACTGGCATCTTTTCTGTTTCCCATACTTCTTGCACCAACCAGCATATTTCACTTTCCAGATCTACTCCTCCAGCTTTTATCATTTCTACTGTTATACAATTTCCACCCGGAGCCTTATTTTTTTGAGGTTCTGAGTATTTCTCTTATTTTTTCCCTCCTACCCTTCAGTTAATTTTGCTTCCTATCTCTCATTCAACTCCTCATTTTTATCTCCATTTAATGTTTCTTTAAAGTATTCCGCCCGTCTATTCAGCCTTTCTGCTAAATTTCCATCATTTTTCCTACATATTAGCATTTTATCTCTGTTTATTCCCTTTGTATTTTATATAAAAAAAAACATGTAAATCGGATAAGTGGTTCTTATGTGCTAAGCGCACTAATAGCCAGACAGACAGACAGGGAGATGTTACGTTTTATATATATTATAGATTTTTTTTGATATATATTAAATTAAGAATTAAAAAAAAACACGTAAATCGGATGAGTGGTTCTCGAATGATAAGCACACTAACGGACAGACAGACAGTCAGAGAGACGTTGCGTTTTATATATATTATATAGATTATTATTATATAACCTGGCCAGAGAACATATGTATGAATTAAAAAAAAACACGTAAATCGGATAAGTGGTTCTCGAGTGATAAGGGCACTAACGGACAGACAGACAGACAAACAGACAGAGATACGATGCATTTTATATATATTATAGATGTAATAAAATATATATCTATAACCTGGTCAGAGAACATATGTATGAATTTAAAAAATCACGCAAATCGGATAAGTGGTTCTCGAGGAATAAGCGCACTAACGGACAGACAGAGAGAAGTTGCATTTTATATATATTATAGGTATAGATTATTATTATTATATAACATGACCAAAGAATATATGTATGAATTTAAAAAAAGACAGGTAAATCGGATAAGTGGTTCTCGCATGATAAACGCACTAATGGACAGGCAGACAGACAGAGAGACATTGTATTTTATATATATTATAGATTATAGATATTCTCTGCTACATAATATTGTTCCATATTTAATGGTTTAGGCTATGTATTGCAAGGAAACGGGCTAGCGGCAAACTTTTTTCCGACTTCACTCACTATTATCGTCACTGCTCATTCCTTATGATACCTATCCTAAGAAAATATAGCCTATAACCTGGCCAGAGAATATATATATGTTTTAAAAAAAAAGTACGTAAATCGGATAAGTGGTTTTCCAGTGATAAGCGCACTAACGGACAGACAGACAGACAGACAAACAGAGAGACGTTGTATTTTATATATATTATAGATAAGGAATAAGGATATATCAGTATATACATTTAGGGTGTTTTTCAAGCACACATCTTTGTTATGATATCTAGTAAATAAAGCAATTTGGCCAAATATAGTCTATATAGCAACCTAAAAATAATGAATCTAGACTATCGCATTTAAATTCCTATAATGTTGTTATATGCGAGTATAAAAGCGTTGCACACTAATCTAAGGTTGTATGTTTACGGTTAATGACCTCGAATAATCGGTGCAATGTTGCTATTAATTTTGGTAAAAATTCAGTTGCAGTCTGATGTTTTAGTAACCTAACTAAATTTATCTATTTCGGCCGCTCCATCTGTTGAGAAACTCTGTATTTAAATAACCTTTCACGTCGCGCCTAAAAGGAAGTCAACCGGTCAGGTTTTCCACTGCCCGTGCGTGGCTACCAGGTGTACAAGTACGAAATGCGGATTTCAGACAACAGATGGTGCAAAAATGCAGTTTGTGCTATAAAGATTTGACACTGCGCCATTTTGTTGTGTCATCAACAAGTGTCAGACGCGCACGAGTGATAAATTGGAAAAGTGTGTGCATAGTGTTGTGTTGTTGTGTTCAATACGTCGAAATTTATACCGAACAAAGAGCATTCGCGGAAAGCATTAATTTTTAGTTTTAATTTGAGGAAAACTGCTGTTGAATCATACCGATTACTTCGAGAAGCTTATGGTGACCATGCTCCATCGCAAGATATGTGTGAACGATGGTTTCGGCATTTCAAAAGTGGTGACTTCGATGTTGCAGAGAACGAACTTGGAAAACCGCCAAAAAAAATACGAAGATGTGGAATTGCAAGCATTGTTGGACGAAGATGATTCACAAACACAAAAACAACTCGTCGAGCAATTGGGGTGTTAGTCAACAAGCTGTTTCCAATCGGCTACGAGAGATGGGAAAGATTCAGAAGCCGGTAGATGGGTACCACATGAGTTGAACGACAGGCAAATGGAAAAAAAAAAAAAAAAAAAAAAAAAAAAAAAAAAAAAAAAACGCAAAAACACGTGTGACATTTTGCTCGCTCGGTACAAAAGGAAATCGTTTTTGCATCGTATAGTTATAGGGATTGAAAAGTTGATTTATTTTGAGAATCCCAAGCGCACCATCCACATCGGCCGCAAGACCGAATCGCTTTGGCAGAAAGACGATGCTCTGTCTTTGGTGGGACCAGATGGGCGTGGTCTATTATGAGCTGTTAAAACCTGGGGGTAACGGTTAATACTAAACGTTACCAACAACAATTGACCGATTTGAACCGTTCGCTGCTTGAAAAAAGGCCAGAATACCGAAAGAGGCAACACAAAGTCATTTTTCTTCATGACAATGCTCCCTCACATACGGCAAAACCAGTTCGCGACACGTTGGAAGCACTCAGCTGGGAAGTTCTACTCCATGCGGCTTACTCACCAGACTTGGCTCCTCCCGATTACCACTTGTTTGTATCGATGGGTCACGCACTTGCTGAGCAGCGCTTTGGTTCGTACGAAGATGTGAAAAAATGGCTCGATGAATGGTTCGCAGCAAAAAGGGAAGATATTTACTAGTGTGGTATTCACAAATTGCCCGAAAGATGGGAAAAATATATAACAAGCGATGGAGCATACTTTGAATAAAGCACTTTATATCATTCTTCCGAATTTAACATGTGTTTTAGAAAAAAAATCCGCATTTCATAGTAGTACACCTGGTATTTCAGAAATCGTTTACTTCACGTCTAGTAAATGTTAGCTAGTTAATAACTCAAATTGTTCTAGTAAATTTTTCTTCCACGTTATTTTACTGTAAAAGTTACTCCTAAAATCTAATTTTGTTACACCGTTTGAGAAAAACACCATTTACACACATAACACAAAAGATCCTGTATATAACAAATTATGTAAATATAATTACGTGCAAAAGAGGGTAAAAGAAATGTACTAGCATATCGTATACCATTTAGAAGAAATAAGCATTCAATTCTAAAAGCCTACATTATTATTAATTGAAAATATAAATGTCTTCATCGCCACAAAATTTATTAGGAACATTGTCAAATACCAATAAAATGTAAATTGTTCGAAATGCTCACAACATCGGCATGAATAGTAAATAAGATCGCCAGCGTGTTAGATTACGAAGAATAAAGTTACAATTAAAATTTTAAATAATTTACAAAAGCTGCTGATTGTATTTAGCGCCGCTAATTTTCATGGGTGACTTGTTGCATCAAATGTTCCAACTTGGAAATCAACCTGTACTTATGCAAGTATGTAGAAAAGAAAATTATATTAATATGGTATGTAAATAATCGGATAAATTATGAATGTTTACTAAATTATGTTTACCATTTAAAATTTATGTAGGTTAAATAAATTAAAAATATGTAAAATTTCCGGTAGAGGTCATTGTCCAAAACGGATAAAATAAATAATTTTGCCTATTTTTCTTATTCTGAGGTAACCATCAACAGCATTAGATAGTCCTACACACAAATTTTATTTTATAAACCTATCTAGGTCTTATCTACCTTCCTTTCCATTAGCAGTCTTTTATATGGAGAACATCATCCCTTTGGAATAATTTGCCCAGGACTGTGTTTCCCACCGAGTACAATTTACAGCGATTCAAGAACAACGTGAACCGCTTTTTCCGCTCACGTGTCGCTCCTGTAGCGCTTTAGAGACCTCCCTGCAGCACGTGTGCTAGAACCATAAAAAAAAAAATAAATAAATTAATGTAACTATATTCCTTACACTGGTTTAAACGATCTGTCTTATAAAATTTTCTTTTTTTTCCCCATAACTATTTGACCGAAATTAGTTTTTAATGGCGAGGGCTGTGTGAAAAGCTCTCGGCCTAACAATAAAAGAATTTTTTTTTATGTGAAATATGTTTTATTTTTCAATATAATCTGAAACTTCAATACACTTATCCTAACGTTTTTCCAATAATTCAGTACCATCATAAAAGTATGATTCCGGAACGTCTGCAAAATATCCATCCACGGCTGCAAACTGCAGCTTCGTCATTTGATGTAAAACGCTTCCCAGCAAGGAATTTTTTAAGTTTGAAAACAAATAATAGTCAGAGGGAGCGAAATCTAGCGAATACGATGGATGTTCAAACAATTCATACTTTAATTCGTTGAATTTTGCCATCATCAAAACACTTGTGTGAACACGTGCATTGTCTTGATGAAAAACGATTCTTATTTTCTCATGAATTTTTCCATCCAACTGATCCAAAGGTTACAATAATATTCAGATCTACTGATAGAACCGTCTTTGCCTTCATTGGTACACTTCCACCGACTTCAATCCATTGTTTCGGTTGTTTTTTTCGCCCTCTGCTGTATAGTAGTGGATCCAAGTTTCATCAACAGTTATGAAACGACGCTTGAAATCCATTTTATTTTGCTTAAAACTATCCAAACACGCTTGAGAAATATTCATTTGAATGCGTTTTTGGTCAGTCGTCAGCAAATGCGGCATCCATCTGGCACAAAGCTTTTTCATATGTAATTCTTCATGCAAAATATTTCCGTTCTTTTGAGATGGTTATGGCCTCAGCTATTTCACGCACTTTCACTCGTCGATCATCTTAACACCATATCATGAAATGACTAGTGTTGTAACAGTTTTTAGACGACCTTCGCGTGAGTAATCTTCGAGGCTTGTACGACCAGATTTAGAAAGAGCAGCTCATTTTTAGTGTTCCGTACGGAAGGAACACTTATAAGATGACTTCGGTGTTTGCCTGTCTGTCTGTCTGTCACATCCGATTTTCTCCGAAACTATTTGTCATAGAAAGTTGAAATTTGGTAATAATATAGAAATCGATGGCCTCATCAAAGCCGTGTAGTTTTGAAGGTCAAATTTTGACTTAAGGGGTTAGTTTTTGGGGGTGAAATCGGAAGTGAAAAAAAAAATTTTTTAGTAGGTCATCGAGTGTGGTGTCAAATGAAAGCTTGTGAAAACACGAGTAAAAAATATATATACAATGTAATACTTGCGTACACGTTTCTTTGTATTATTTTTAAAAAATCGCGAAAAATCGCTGTCCGCCCACCTTATCTCGAAAAGTACTGATCAAAAAATTTTGAAAAAACTCTGGAATATTCTCCAGGGGGTGTAGATTGAACGAAAATTATCACGAATGCATTACCTTTAATAATTTATCTGGTATATATATAAAAAAAAAAAAAAAAAAAAAAATTCAAGGTCATCAATTTTCAGTAAAGATTGGAAACAAACTTTGTTGAAAACTTATTTGGGGTGTATTTTCTGAAGTCACCGATCATTTTATACCACCGTAACAACATTTTTTATTTTGTGCAAGGTCAACTTGCACTTGACCGTTTTTTTACAGCGGAAATCATCCTTATACATTTTTAACAATTTCAGATGAATTTCTGTTGGTGTTAAACCATCCAAAACAAAAAATTTAATCACTGCACGATATTCAATTCATTTCCAAAAAATCAATGACACGTCAACATTAAACAGCTGCTACTACTCGAATGAATTGACAGATCGAAATAAAATTTTGCATGTTATATAAAGGATGGAACTTTCTAATACAATTATGGTTTCACAGTTTCTAACGCCATCTATGTGTCAGACAGAGAACTTTTTAGATAGCCCTCGTATATAGATATTTTAGGTTTTTATTAGCAGCTAAGACAATATCATTTTAATAATCTATAAAAATAATTAAATATTTTTACTATGATTTATAATAACCTTCAGGTGTGTCCCATTAGCTTTTAATTATTGAAATATAACAAGAATTAGAGACACCTCGAAGCCATTCATGATCATTTTTAGCTTTATCACTCTAAACGAAAAAACTAAGAATGAAATATCAATTAACGCGACCTCTTCAGTAAATTTATGAGGTGGGGTGCGCGTGCAGGTTCTCGACTGTATCGTCTGGTTTTTTTCGTCTGTCCACCGTCCCCGGTGTCGTGTGTTAATAAGCTTCAAAATTTTGCATAATTTTGTGTGTTTACGTATTATACTTTGCATATTAAGTATTAATTAATTAATGCCTGAAAAGTTTTGTTTATGGCTCTCGTGTTTCCTCAGAGAACGTTCTTTACAAATGGCAGTCGACAGATTTCTTTCTAGTATCTTCACTGTCAACGCTGGCGTACCTCAAGGTTCCATACCGTATCCTACTCTCTTTCTCATTTACATTAGCGATCTGCTGGAAAGAACCAAGAATCTAATCTACAGCCTTGCAGGTGCCAGTACGCTTATCTCTCCATTTACTTTGAACGCTCAAACATCAGCTACTCATGAAAATATCCGCAGATAGCAGGAAGTCGTTTGAGTTAACAAAGCCCTCCAAGAAATTCTATCTTGAGGTGACAGTAACCAAGTAGAATTTAACGCTACGAAAACCCAGGCGGTAGTTTTTTCTAAAAATGACATAATTACACCAAGATTACCTAGAACTCACCAGTAACCTTGATTCCTTGAAACATAACGGAGACTTGAGTCTATTCTATAAGTAACACATGGGCTGAAAAGTCCCGGGCCTAACACATAGATTGCGCTAGTTTTATTGCAGTCACCTTTTTTTCAGTTAATACTAACCTTCAAAAGACAGCTGTTAAAATTTCATGATATTCTATTCATTAGTTTGTGAGTTATTGTGCTAAGAGTGACGCTACTTTTGTTATTTTCAAAACAATGGATCAAAAACAATTTCGTGTTTTAATTTTACACTGCTTCTTGATGGGAAAAAATACCGTTCAGGCGAAGCAATGGCTTGAAAAGTGTTATGGGGACTCCGCTCCATCAGAAACAACAATAAAACGTTGGTTTGCTGACTTCAAACGTGGTCGTAGAGACACCGATGATGCAGAACGCAGTGGACGTCCAAATGAGGCGGTAAATAAAATCGTTTTGAATGATCGAAAAGTGAAGTTGCGTGAGTTAGCTGACATCGTAAAGATATCAAAAGAACGTGTTGGCTTTATATTGCATGAGCATTTGACTATGAGAAAGCTTTGTTCAAAGTGGGTGCCGCGTTTGCTCACTGTTGATCAAAAACAAGAACGTGTTGATGATTCTGAGCAGTGTTTGGCCATGTTTAAACGTAACAAACCGGAATTTTTGCGTCGATATGTGACAATGGATGAAACATGGATCCATCACTTCACTCCGGAATCAAAACGATCGTCATCTGAGTGGACAGCAACTGGTGAACCTCGTCCAAAGCGCCCGAAAGCACAACAATCGGCTGGAAAGGTTATGGCCTCGGTATTTTGGGATGTGCGTGGTGTAATATTCATCGACTATCTTGAGAAAGGAAATACCATCAACAGTGAATATTATATAGCGTTATAGAAAAAAATTTTGTTTCATCAAGACAACGCACCGTGTCACAATGGCAAAACTACATGAATTGAACTTCGAATTGCTCCCACATCCACCGTATTCGCCAGATTTGGCTCCCAGCGACTACTGGCTGTTCGCAGACCTGAAAAAAATGCTCGCCGGTAAGAAATTTCGCACGAATGAAGAGGTTATCGCTGAAACTGAGGCCTATTTTGAGGCAAAAGATAAATCGTTCTACAAAAGTGGTATTGAAATGTTAGAGCGGCGCTGGAATGATTGCGTTGCTCTTGATGGAGATTACGTTGATGAATAAAGCTAATTTTGAACCAAAAAAACCGTGTTTTCTTTGTTAGGCCCGGGACTTTTCAGCCCATGTGTTATTTTCACTGTAAGTGCTCGATGTAGCCTTCTTAATTCTTGTTACTCCTCGTAAAACCCTTTTTTCAAGCTGTCTTTTATATGGAAAACCTTATCCTTTTGGAATGATTTGCACGTAACTGTGTTTCCCACCCAGTACAATTTACAGCGATTCAAGTCCAATGCGAATCGCTTTTTCCGCACACGCGTCGCTCCTGTCGCGCTTTAAGGATTTTTTAGCAGCACGTGTGCTATGCCGATAAAAAAATATTAATTACATATTGGTTACATTTCCGTTTAAACTGACAACAAAGATAACTTTTGCTAATTATATTTTCCTTTCTTGAGCAGATGGGTACTAACTTTTTAAGATTAGGAAATAATAGTATATTATAATCTTTATTTTACAGGTTTTGTAACTTTTTTTGAAGTTTAGTTTTTATTTTTGTCTGTACGGTCAATAGCGATAGACAGAAAATATAAATTGATCGATGGAATAAAGGAACACGCCAAACCACGTACAGTCTGTCAAGTAAGAACGTCACCGCTCGTATTCTTGAAAAAAATGTGTTTCGAGAACATTTTTTTCCATCAATGTATTCTTTGGTGTGCTAACACCGGCGCAATTAGCTTAGTCAGTTGCCCAATTGCCTCCTGCATCAATAATTGCCTAGCATCTTCGAGGCATGCTGTCGACGAGATTTTCTGCATACTCAACAAATTTTTCGAATCTAGCGAGACAACTTAGTCAAAGTCCTCAAAGTCTTTCCTCTGAGCTTTTTGTTTATAAGGGACCAAACGTTTTCAATAGGGTTAGCGTCCGGCGATTGTAAGGGCCACTCTAGTATCTTACCGTGGTCGCTTCGCGACGTAATTTTCGCCAAGCAAAGGTTTCTTCAACGTGCTTTGGAATTTGACATCATGATCACGAAGATATTGTCGAATGGTCTTGTGGGACACCTTCCAACCCGATTTTTTTCGCTGCTCCTTGACGCGGCGTCAATTTCGGGTCCCGTGAAAACAAAGACACGATTAGTTTTTCGACTTTCGGAGTTTTGGCAAGTCGTCGACATTTTTCGTCTCGTTAAAATGATTTACCTACTTCTTCACAAACGATACCGGCTTTTGAATATATTGAGCGCCCGCGGAATGTGTCATTTTAGGCCACTTTGGATGGGAAGAAAGAAAGACTGCCTCGAACGGAAGCGCAAACAAGTGACTCATTTTAGATTTTACGTGATTTTGACGAAAGTTCGGAATCGACTGATACTTTTACTAAAATGCGTTGTAGACCAAAGTTCACTCTACCGATTTTTTGTTGAATCGCTAAAATTGCATCTACCAAAAATGAGTTATCGCGGACACGTTATTATTTGACGGACTGTAGTTGTCATCTGAAGAAAGTAAATGTCCAAAAAATCCTACTTATTTCTATAACCCAATTTATTTTTAGGCACGCGAAGGTGAAAAACAAAACAAATTAAAGAAAGTAATTCCATGGGATACTTATTTTTAAGTTAATTATAATGTTGAGAGGTGTGATTAGTGGGTTGACAAGTATATAATTAATACGGTCCTTGTATATATAGAGTACTACAGTACTACAGAGCCGTGTAGTTTTGAAAGTTAAATTTTGACTTAAGGGGTTAGTTTTGAGGGTGAAATCGAAAGTGAAAAAAAATTCTTACCAAGTCATGGACTGGGGTGAAATGAAAGCTTTTTTAAACGCGAATTCACAAATATATATCTGCGCACACTTTTCTTTGTATATTTTTTAAAAATTTCCAAAAATCGCTCTCCTCCCCTATCTCGAAAAGTTCTGTTCAAAAAATTTTGTCTGGAATATTCTCCATAAAGTCTAAATTGAGCGAAAATTGTCACAAGTACATTATGTTTGATAATTTAATTGGTATTAAAAAAAAACCGGTTAAGTGCAAGTTGAACTTGCGCAATTAGTGTTCCGTACGTCGATTGCTTTTAAAATAAAAAAAATTATTACGTAGGTATAAAATGATCAGTGATTTCACAAAACACACCCCCAAATGAGTTTTCAACAAAGTTTGTTTCCAATCTTTACTGAAAACTAATGACCTTGAAATTTGTACTTTTTTATGTACCATTTAAATTATTAAAGCTAATGCACTCGTGATAATTTTCGTTCAATCTACACCCCGTGGAGAATATTCCAGAATTTTTTTTTCAAAATTTTTTGATCAGTACTTTTCGAGATATATATATATATATATATATATATATATATATATATATATATATATATATATATATATATATATATATATATATATATATATATATATACATATACATATACATATACATATACATATACATATACATATATACGTATACATATATACATATATATATATATATATATATATATATATATATATATATATATATATATATATATATATATATATACATATATTGTGCCTTGGCATTATAGTGAATGTTCTTTTAATATACTTTTCAGTACATTACTGTCGCGCTTAGCTCCTGTACCGAGACATCATTTTATTTGTTTATATTTAAGTAAATATTTAGGAAGTAAATATCGGTTTACACTTCTATTACTAGATTCTAGATTGAGCTAGACTGATAAGATGCTATAATTATTATAGATTATTGAGTAAGAAAAAGATGAAAATACATATTGGTTCTTAAGATGTCAGGGACCTAATTAATTTAGCCAAGATAAGGATTTTATTTTATTTTAAAAGCAATCACGGTACGGAACACTAATGGCGCAAGTCCAACTAGCTCTTGACCGTTTTTTTTAATAGACTCATTAAAATAAAACACCTTTATTAAAGAACTTGTGTACAAAAGTTAAATAACAAAGAAAATGCATCGATTTTAGCTTAAGAATTCTATATCTTTGCATATGCTGCCTCTAATTGAATAACTATTTGAAGTTGATAAGGCGACAGTTTTATCTGTAAAATTCTGGTAAATAACCAGTAAAATTGAAGCCAGAATTAGTCAGTGCTTACAGTTGAATTAAAACCCGAGTAATTCCATGTTTTATGACTGTTTTTATTTATCTTTGTTGCTGAATTGCATTTTTTATGCTTTTAAATTTTATTCTTAATAACAAATCCGAGAGGATTCGCATTCTCGCCGCTAGACTGTGCTGAAAAAACACCGCAAAATTCTCAGATTGTAATCGTTATGGATATTTGAGCATATACGCATATAGAAAGTTGATAAAAAGAAGCGTGCAGAGATTACGTTTAAATTTCCACAAATAAAAATCATTGGTAAAATTACTGGTAATTTACTGTTTTCCCCATTTTTGATAATTTACCGGCAAAATTTAATCGTACGGAAATTTAAAATGGACAATTTTCCTACAAATTCTCGGTGCTGTTGATTTCCATACGACATGATTTTATTTACATTTCTCTTGTGGGCCAAATTCTTTTTAAAAAAACAGGTATCGGAATGCTTAGAAGTCGACTGCGTACAGGTGGTATTTTTAAATATTTTTTTCTGGGTAGGACTAAGTACAATTTTAGAGCAATTTTTGTTTAATATAAGATTTATACAGGCTATATTTGATCTGTTAAAAAAAGTACTACACTTAACTGTCAGCTAACTTACGAGGGATACCTTTTACGTTTTTATAAAAAACAATGAAAGAAAAAAAGATTTGTTACAAATCGTTTTAATGTTTCTCAAAATATCCGTCTTTAAGAATTATACACTTTTGCATGCGTTCGAACCAATTCTCGAAACATTTTTTCCACTCTGAAGTTAGTACCTCAAAAACATAGTTTTGGAAGGATTCAACACCTTCTTGAGGTGATGAAAATCGCTGTCCACCCATTTTTTTTTACATTCCGGAAGTCGTTAGGCGATAAATCAGGTGAATACGGGCAATACGACACTAATTTGATATTTTTCTCCCTCAAACAATCAATTGTTTGACGTGCTGTGTAAGAGCTGACATTGTCACGATGAAGAACTATGTGACGTTTTCGGTTGTTTTTCCTGATTTAATCGATGACTTCTGACAAACAAATTGTTGTATACCATTTAGCTTTAAGTGTTCTTCGATTCTCTAAAGCAATGGTTGCTACATGTCCAGTATAATTAAAGAAATAAGCAATCATTGTCTTGGAAGCGCGAACGAACCACTTTTGTTGGATTCGGTTCATCTTGGAATACCCAAACAGTTGATTGTTGCTTAGTTTCCGACTCGTACGAATATACCCAAGTTTCATCTCCTATTACGATGTTGTATACGGATTTTGCTTGTCCTCGGTTGAATTTTTTGGGCATTTCCTTACGCCTATTGACACGAGCCTGATTTTGAATTTCGGTCAAATTATGCTGAATCCATCGGGAACAGATCTTTTTCACAGGTAAATATTCATGCAAAATCAAATGTACTGCAATCTTCGGTATGCCTAAGGATGCCCTATCTCACGGTAAATCACATATCGATCCTCTTCAATCTTGTTGCGCATAGCATCGATGTTTTTTGAAACAACCTATTTCAGTCGACCTTCACGAAATTCATCGTTGATGGAAGCACGACCATGACGAAACTCTGCAAACCAATTATACAGAGTCTTTTCTGATGGTGATTTGTTTTCAAATTTGAATGAAGCGATTCGAGGCATTGTTGTTGAGTTAGGCCTTTACTAAAATCGTAAAAAATCATCCGACGAAAACCTTCACGTGAAATTTCTATTTGTTCACAAAACTGTTTTTTTTTAAACGCTCATTGTAAACAAACTACTACTCGACCAATTTCTGTACTGCCACTCTTTTAGCAACTATAAATAAGGCTTGATTCATACTATGAGACCGCTCTCGATACGCTCTCGGTTCGATAAAATATGTTTACAGAACAAACAATGAGTGTATTCATACTACCACTATCGCTCAGATTTCGATCTCATAACGCTCCAATATCGATACATTTCAAAGAATATTTTATCGGATCGAGAACGGGACCTGTCATGGCTCGTCACGGTAGTATGAATATGTTTTCGATCCCGCTCCATCCCGACCCCTGCTCAGTTGTGTATTAGACAAGTGTGTGTAAGGTAAAAAATTAATAAAAAATAAAACACGTTAATAAATAATGGCGAGTGAAAAATTGTAGATCATTTCAAACGTCCCAGAATCCATTCTATAATACTTTTTAAATTTTTCTTCGTCATCAGTTAGAGCCTTTAAACTTGGATGTACCCATATTCTTCTTCTCTGTTTCCTCCGTGTTTCGATGATTTTTGAATCATCGTCTAAAAGAATAGCTATAATTGCTAATTCTTCAATTGAAAAGTTAAATGACATTATATAGGCACTTTTCTTAACTATTTCGATCTAACTTGAATTATTGACAACAACAAACTGAAGCGAGATCTATATCGGAACAGCAATATGGATATGAGAAAATTTTATCGAACCGAGAGCGGCCTCATAGTATAAATCAAGCCTAAATGTCAAATTTTACAACAATGCTAATGTCACATCTCACTAGCGCTATCCAGTCGTTTGTAAAAATTTAAAAGGCGGCCATAATATAAATTTTATCCAGAGTATGGTACGTTCTTTCCTTCCAATGATGAATTTAAGCCTATGTCTATTATTACATAATTTGTATTACGACAGACAGAAAATAGTTTATGTTATTATTGGTGGATCTACTGATGTAATAAAGCGCACTTCTACTGATTTTTTGTGACTCATGTCCCTGGCTTATACAACTTATGCTTCAGTAATAATTTTATATTCTTTTTTTTGTGAATCCCTTGGCCTCATAGTGAAATACCCAAAACCAGCCGACCGTGTTGGGCGATTACGTTTCTGTTCTTTTTATAATCTATTTTTGTTGCAACAAGTCATTAAGATATACAGCTTTTGATAAAACCACCTTTAAATTTCATAATTGATTACTTAAGATGTTCTCGGACGTGGGGTCAATCCGACTGACCGAGCGGTCCCGTCTGTATTTATATTAAAAATATATTTGAATTAAATATTTTATAATAATTTAATGCCGTGGCGGAGCGGTGTGGTGCGTATGGAAAAATAAAGCTCTAAAAGTGAAGTTGCTTATAGAGATATGAGGGGCGCACATTGGGACCAAAACCCGAAAAGGTGGCCAAAATATGAAGGTGTTATTCGAATTATATGAAAATTTGCATATCTAGTTTTTTGAGGTCCCTGATTAAAAATCTGACATAAAAAATTTAAATAACAAAATGGCGGCTCCAATATGGCGGACAAAACTGATAAAAATTGTCATATTTTCATGAAATTTCGACTATAGGGCTCTTCGAGGTTGCTGATGAAGAATCTGAAATTAAAAATGTGAAAAACAAAAGGGCGGATCCGATATGCGGACAAAAATGATAATTTTTGTCATATTTTCATGAAATTTCGACTATAGGGCTTTTCGATGTCGCTAAGGATCTGAAATTAAAAAAGTGAAAAACAAAATGGAGGATCCAATATAGCGGTTTGAAAAAAATAAGTTAATGTTTTAAAGTGAAACTGTTTGTTAGTAATATATAATGACAATGTAAACTATATAAAAATGTTATTACAAGAAAACATCAATATTCTTCATCTGATGAAAGTGTTGATTCATCATCGTTGCTCTGAATCTCAGAACTGGGAGCTTTTAGCAGTTGTACAGCTTCAGAGTCCAACGTTTTCAATTTTTTCGCTGGTAATTTCCGCAGGCTTGATATTAGCGGATCTGATGATACCAAAAGCCTCTGAAAAACATCTTCCATATTCTTAACACGATTACATTTTCGCGCAAAGTCCTGCCGACATTTTTTTATAAATTTGTTACAAGATTCTTGGGCCTCTTCAGATATTTGTCCGATTGGTAAAATCGAAGCTTGAATAATGCGTCCGTTATAAATCAAAATCTTGTGAACTGTCGTTGGCATGTAGAACCAGGGATATAAACTTACATATAAACGAGCTGTTTCTAGGCAGTATTCCTCTTATCGCGGAACATCAATATCGAAGCCGCAAGTAATAACTTGTAATACAACGTAAAATCTCTTAATTAACGTCTCGTCTAGTCCAGTTATTGTTGCCGTAATTGTCGAATTTTCGAAGAAACGACGCGCAGTATTTCCGTCATTTACAGTCCCTGGCCAAATTATTAGACGCACTGCAAGATTTCATGTAAAATATTAATTACCGAGTGATATTGTACCGTTTTATTATTTTAAATTGATTTGTTTTTTATTTTTATATTATCCAATCAATTACCTATTTATTTGACATAAATAAAACAGCATTAATTTAGAAAAGCATAAGTTTATTAAGTTTTAAAGAAAAGTGAAATTAATGTTAGTAAAAGTCAATATTTAGTTGAGCCACCTTTAGCCGCTAGCAAAGCTTTAATTCTGCGCGGCATGCTATCAATGCAAGATTGTACTGTCTCCTGCATTTGAGGATGATGATTCCACACATGAATAATCTTTTCTAGGAGCTGGGTTTTGTTGGTAATCACATCTTTAGCCACTTCTCTTTTCATCAGCTCCCACACATTTTCAATGGGGTCATATCAGGGCCAATCCAACAGAGGGATATTTTTTTTCTGCCAAAAAAGCTTTAACAGACCGAGCAGTGTGGCAGAGAGCTCCATCTTGCATGAAAGTGAATGGTTCCCCATTTGGAAACCATTCTCTGAGCTGCGGAATCAACCGATTTTGTAATACTTCTTTGTACTGATCTTGCCTCATTATTCCTTTGACGACGTACAGACGTCCAGTGCCCTTGCCGCTGATGACTGACCAAATCATCACTTTGGTGGGATGTTTAACCGTCAGGACGAGACAATCAGGATGAAACTTTTCTCCATGACGACGACGCACATACTGAGCTTTATTCTGCAAAATTTCGAATGTGCTTTCGTCACTGAAGCAGACCTGTCAAAAATAGGAAAAATATATAAACTTCCATGTTTATTTGCTTTATTTAACTGAAAATGATAATAATGTATCAATTATTGATTAAATTGCTGTATCTTACCGATCTCCAGAAGTCCACATCTTTGTCTTGCCATTGTTTGGCCCACTTCAGGCGCTTTGCTTTCATTGCAGCTGTTAACTTGGGCTTCCTGGCGGGGCGACAGGCCTTAAAATCTAATTCTTTCAATTTTTCTTCGAACAGTGCGCTCAGAAGCATTTACGCTAGCATCCTGGAGTTGTGATTGTATTACCTTTGTGGTAGCAAATCTGTTTTCTACACATATTTTCTTCAAACATCTCTCAGACCGTGGAGTGAAAATTGGTTTTCTACCGCATCTTTTCTTTCTTTTCGGGCTTAATTCCTTCCCTGACTCAATTTTCTTTTTTATGCGTCGTACACTAGCTTCAGAAACCTCCAATCTTCGTGATATTTCTCGGTTTGTAAATGTTTTCGCAATCACAAGGGCCTTCACTTCAGCTTTTTTACGTGGTGAAAGATCGCCTTTTCTACCCATAATGAAAATAGTCCAATTACTTTTTTTAAAAACACTGCATACAAAATAAACTAATAACTGAGTAGTATAAAACTGTTAAACAAACAATCACAGTCCATAAAGCCACAGAAACACGTCCGTACCTGACTCGATTCCGATCGCGACTGATACAGGTTTGTACTTATTTACGTTCATGTATCACTTTGTCAACACAGTGTTGCCATATGTTAAAAATAAATACAAATATGTAGTCTACAACAATTCTTTTAAATAAAAATCAATAATATTGTAGTTTAAATATACCGTTATTGCATAAAAACTCTTAAGAAACATAAAATTACTAAAAAAAATACAGTGCGTCTAATAATTTGGCCAGGGACTGTATACTTCCGTATCCCTGTTTCGGCTGATCTTTTTTACATAAAATTTATTTTAAAAAAATGTGAAAGTGCGGGCAGCTGATTTTGCTTCTATATTATTAAAAAATAGTTAGAAAACACGATAAAATTGGTTTGACAGTGGGATGTCGTGGGACTTTTAACTTATGTATATTTTAATTTTGACGTTTGAAACTAAAAGTTCAATAATTAAATGATAATCAAATTTTATTGTAATCAATTTATATCGTTTAAATGTACTCACTGTTATTCGGAGAATCCATTTCACGGAATTAAATGAACTTCAAATACAAGACTTTTGAGCGCAATTGAATCTGCCTGCCTAACTCAATCAGAACCAGCTCAGAATTTGGCCTGCTCGACGCTCTAACAACAATAGGTGTTAAGAGCCACGTGTGCACACTTGATTATTATAAACGGTCGTTTCGAATAGCGCAGGTACCAACCCACACACCTAGAGCCTGAAAAGTCCCTCAATCGAACATTCATTTTAGGGATTTATGACCACCTTTTCGGCATTCGGTCCCAATGTGGGGCGCCCAAAACCAATCTCTTGCACTGTAACTATAAAAGCTTAGGCCATTTCCAATACAGTAAGATAAAAATCGATCACCGATGGATATTTTTTATGAGAAATGTCTCTTTAACAACTTACACTCAATTGAAAAATCGACGTGAGTGGGAAAAACAACCCCTTCTTGCAATGGGATTTTAAAAACTGACACCCAGTTTAAAAATCGCTGACGGAAAAAAGGTTGTAGATTTTTTACTGAAAAGCTGTCGAACAACTTACACCCAACTGAAAAAAATCGATGGCGGGGGGGGGGTTTTTAACAAGAAAAACGGATTCATATAATGCAACTTTAAGAACCATTTAAAAACCAATGACCGGTAGTAAAACTTCATAAAAAAGTGCCCTTAATAAAAAGTATTGTTTCTGAGCGGGCGCTATGTTTTTATGTATAGGGAAGAAGCATACGCCACAGGTTTCATCCATATCCACACAAAAAAGAATAGACAGAATATGTCATTCATAACATCGTTCCCCTCCAACTCGGTGATCCATATGAAACTTCAATGAGTGCGGTAAAGACAAGTAGAAGCTAATACTTGCATTTTTCAATTGTGTAATTGAGGTGTCCGTTGCTTTGTCCCCTTTGTGGCAGTACATTTTAAATTTCTAAATAAAATGAAAACGAATTATTTTGTTAATTGTCACTTATTTTTTTTATTTATCTGCTACTGCCGTTTCGTAGGTTTTCTACATTGTCAAGCATAATACGTACTACACTTGAAAATGTAGAAAACCTACGAAATTGCAGTAGCAGATAAATAAAAAAATAAGTGACAAATACCAAAATAAGTGACAAATACCAAAATAATTCGTTTCATTCCATTTAGAAATTTACAAGTAGAAACCACCGGACAAATTTCCAATTTATCTTATGGAAAAAATTACCGTATCCCGTTGCCTTGCAACGCTGCTAAAAATATGAGATCGCATGTATTCTACTAGTAAACCTGGCTGTGGATACGTACCGTATTGTGACTTTGTGACTTATATTTGTTAATTTTAATAGTAGGTTCTATGTTGTTATATCTATATATTGGGTGATTGCGAAAGTTCGTGCCCGATTAGAAACTAAATTAAATATAACACATTTTCATGAAAAATAGTATATATTAATCAATAATGTACTCGCCATCATCTTCTATAACTGTCTCTCATAGTTTTATACGTTTTTGAATTCCTTCTTTGTAGAGACTGCGTGGTTTCTCTTCAAAGAAAATCGTAAGGTCGTTTTTGACTTCGTCCATAGAATCAAATGTTTTGCTATTCAATTTATTTTGCAGATAACCAAACAGATGATTTTAACTCCATAAGTTTTTGTAGTGTCTGTTGAGCGACATGAAGTCTAGCGTTGTCATGGTGAAAGATGATGCCTTTGCGATTGATTAAATTTCTACGTTTTGCTTGGATTTCAACATTGAGTTGGGTGAGTTGCTGATAGTACTTCTCCGCAGTTATTGTTTGACCACGTGAAAGAAGCTCACAAAAAATTATTTCTCTGCAATCCCACCAGACACATAACAACACTTTTATTGGATGCAATTCAGCCTTTGCCATAGATTCTGCTCTTTCACTTTCATGCTTCCAGCTTCTTTTTCTTATATTGTTATACATAACCTATTTTTCATCGCCAGTTATGACTTGATCCAAGAAAGGTTCGTTTTCTTGACGAGCGAGGAGAGAATTGGCTGTGGAAACACGGTTTAGTTTGTTCCGTTCTGTCAAAACATGCGGAATCCATATATCGAGTTTCGAAGGGTATCCAAGTTGTTTTAAATGACGAAATGCAGTCGAAGTGTCAACATTTAGTCTCTCAGCAATCTCTTCAGTGGCAATCCGTGGATTATTATTCACTAAGTCACGGATAAAGTCATTATCAATGCCGGAAGATCGCCCAGAGCGAAATTTATCGTTTAAAGTACCATTTCGAAATCGACCAAACCATTTTTTAACAGGTTGACTGCCGATCTATATTTTTGAGTTTGTGGTTGACGCCGGTAAGATTTTTCCAAATATTTTTATTTTATTGTGGTAAATATGAATTAAAATGAGTCTTGGATGTGTTTTTTTTATGTACCATTCAAAATATTAGAAAAAAAAAATTTCACTCCGATCGGAGTAATCGGCATTGCAAGTGAAAATTTTTACTAGATGCCGAACACTCCGATCGGAGTGTCCAATTAAATAAGTAAAGAAATAATAAATCGAACTCATGAACTCAAAACATTTATTTCTAAATCATTTTTGTACATTTTTATGGTAATCCTCAAAGCAATTAAGACAAAAACCTGGTTGTCCAGGGCACATTTTGCATTCATACACTGTTTGCTTTCTTATTTTATTTTTCCTGCATTCTTTGCATTCCTTTCTGTTTACCCGTTTTGTTTCTTTAGTTCCTTTTTTTTCACTAACAATTTTTTCTACTTTGCTAATGCTGTGGACATTTATTTGGCCTGGAGGAATTTGCGGCAAATTAGTAATTGGTCGTCTGGCTAGTAAATTTCTTATGACATCCAATCGGAAGTCATATAATCGTAACTGGTCAGACCGCGAATATTTATTGTACAAAAAATAGGCGTTTATCATGCTCATTTGCAGCACATGCATGAATAACTTTTTGTACCACCGAATGGTTTTACGGCTGCAAGGATAATATGCCATCATTTGATCCTGCCTATCTATACCGGACATAAAAGCATTATATCCAATGATTGCGGAAGGTTTTTCAGATTCTTGATTTCTTTTGTTTTTAAAAATGCCCATTTCGCTTCCAAATTCTGTTGAAATGTATTGAACATTGCGTTTATCGCGCCATTTTCCGACATGCACTCCATTGCAAAACATAGATTTATTCTCACCACGTTTTACGTTTGCACTCATTACCCCTTTCGGATTATCTTTCCTCTCAGCTCTCAGCGTACCAGTGCAGTATGTATTTTGTTGAAGTTTTGAATTAACACTATTGTAAAAATTGTCTAGATAAACAGCATGTCCCACACCCAATTTTTCCTCCAATAAATGTAAAACAATCTTTTCAGTATGTCCGCTTCCACCATAAACATCTGTCGCACCTTCGTAGACACGAAATTTCAAAATAAGTCCATTAGGCTCTGTCAGCATGTATAACTTCATACCATACTTATGACGCTTATTCTTGATATACTGTTTAAACTGGAGACGACCCCGATAAAGTACCATAGCTTCATCCAAAGACAACTCTCTTCCAGGATAGTAAATTTCTCCCATCTTGTTGTTAAAAAAATCTGCCACAAATCTAATCTTTCCTAGCCGATCTGCCGGATCCATATCTGGAGATGTAAAATGCAAACACCTCAAGATAAGCAAAAATCTATTCCTTGACATATATTTTCTAAAAACAGGTAGTTTAAATAGCGGATCAGTTTTCCAATAATCGTTAAGACGGCTCAAGGATATTGTGCCAGTGTGAAGTAACAGGGCCAAAAAAATTTTTAGTTCGTCAAGAGTAAGATCTTTAAAATTAGTAATACGTGATTTTGTACTTGTTTCTGGGCGCAGCAAAACCTCGACTGCGTAAGAGTTCGTTCGTTCTACAATAGTTTGTAAAAAATCATCATCAATGATCATTTCGAAAAAATCGATAGGTGCACCCTTTCCTGGAATTTGCACCAATAATTCCTGGGTTTCCTGGAACAAAATTTGTTTTAACGCACCTCTGTCGTTCCATTTTATCTCATCAAGGCTAGGAAGTGTTTGATGTGGCCGAATAGGGTCTATAAAATTCTCTTCTTCGGACTCGGAGCTTGAATTTACATCACTATCGTCTGTGTCTGGTACGTAATGTTCGTCACTACTACCTCCCCTTTCTTCCAATAGCTGCAATAATTCAGTGTCAGTTAGCTTCTTTTTCTTATCATATACCTTTTTTTCATCACTACAATGTCTTTTTTTAATACCAGAAGGCCCAGGTTGATTGTCCATATTGTACGGCAGATTACAACCAAACCAAAAGCAAATCCGCGGAACCACTTAAGCACCTGTTAGAACTTGCGTTTTTAAGCAACGCCACCACTAGAAACACCTTTCATATACAACGCCGATGGAATACTAAAACGTTTCGTAAGAACACATGTCGAACTCCGATCGGAGTAGACGGCGTTGGCGAAGAGACCCGACGCACTCCGATCGGAGTGGTCGGCAGTCAACCTGTTAACTGTCCTAAGAGCAGGAGCACGATCCAAATAAACGTCTTGAATATTTTTGTTGCAGTTCCAATACTCACTCCCTTTTTAAATTCATATGACATAACGTGACGAAAAAATAACTTCATTTTCCATTTTGAATATTAACCTTTCACACATATTAATTTAAATAATTTTTTTTAAGGTTATGTTAACTGACGACACATTGAGATAACTGTCAGTTAATAATATGATTATAAAAGAAACATCAGTCAAAAGTGCATGCTTCTGCCATCTATGAAAATCGAGCAGGAACTTTTGCAATCACCCAATAGAACTTATTACAAATAAAAATTTAAAAAATAATTAGCTATTTCTTATAGATATAATGTTATTTAGTTTCTTCTCTATTAGCCAAAACTAGGCACGATAATTTTACTTCATTTACTACCTTTCGATACGAAAATGAATTGGAATGCTCACATAAATTTCTTAACAACACGCACTGCCTTAGACCTTAAACTTCTGCGAATGCTCGCTCATACTAGATGAGGATCTGATTTTGAATCAATCATAACCATATACAAATCTCTCATTCTCTCTAAGCTGAATTACGGAGATTTCATTTATGATTCACCTTGCCATTCCTCAAAAAGAAAACTTTCAAAACCAGGCTCTGCGGTTGGCTACGAGAGCGTTCAGAACTTTACCAATTTCCAGTCTACAGTGCATTTCATCCATTCCCCCTCTTTTTCTCATCAGGCTGTTTTCTTTATTAAAATTTTATGCTCACTCGCTATACCGACCTCATCTTAAATCTTCCCTTAACTTAACCACTTTACACCTTTCTTGCTCCATGACTCTTCCATCAAAATCCATTTCCAACAGTATCAAACATCTATTAACACTTCCCCTCGTTTTGTTAACTTCCCCTCTTCACAACCTTCCCCCTTGGCAATCTACTGATCTTCGGTTTGATTTCTCAATGAACACTCTAAATAGCGAAGTTACTCCAAACAAATTACTCTGCTCCATTTTCCATGACAAATTGAAAAATCAATATGCTGACTGTGAAGTGATTTACACCGATGGTTCCAAATCCCCAACAGATGTTGGTATTACCTTTGTGATTCATAACTATCAAAAAACTTTTAAATTACCTTCACATTCGTCCATCTTTTCTGCCGAACTTCTAGCCATAAAAGAATGAATGAAATACGCGATTACCTTTCTTCCTTATTCCAAATTTTTAATCGCTTCAGACTCTTATAGCTCTCTACTAGCCATCAAGCAAGTTAAACCAGAGGATGCATACATCAGACGAAACATGGACCTCTTATATGTTGCTAGGAATAAATGCAAATCCTTCATCCTATTTTGGATACCGGGTCACTCTGGCATAGCATTCAATGACAAAGTTGACGCCCTAGCCAAAAATGCCAGCCTATCGGGCACCATAGTACAGGGCGAGAATCACCCTTGGGACTATATCAGTTTTTTATCATATGAATTTAGAAAACTTTCAATTACAGTGAGGTCTTGAGGACACTAGTAACAAGCTCTGGGAGCTAAAATCAGATGTTCATCCCCCTCTACATCATGTCTCACTGAACAGAAACGAAAATACTACAGTTAGAAGATTGGCCATTGGAAACACTTTTCAGACTCACTCTCTTCTGTTCCGTTTGTCTCTCCCCTCTTACAGTAAAGCACATCTTTGAAGCACATCACTTCTCTGATTTACGCAACAAACATCGTATACTTTCTAATTTGAAATCTGTCATCCTCACCTATAAATCCATCCACAAACAAATCGACGAATTTCTATAAGACATCAACTTCAGAGTATAACCCCCAACACTCTCGGGCGCTAAATGACCTAGGTAGTGGATGAGCCCTACCCCCTCAAATAAATCAAATCAATCTATTAGCCAAAACTATGCACAAAAATTTTACTTCATTAAATTAGAGTTTCAGTAATAAAGTGAAAGCCGGTGAACCATTGAATATTTTAAATTTTAGAAATCTGATACCATTTACATTCAACCAAATCGTAACTCATCGTTTCCAGCCGCCCTTCCTTGAATGCACTGTTAATCTTGGATTGCGTTTAGATATAAACTAGCAAAGCCTTGTATCCACTCCACATCCAAAGCTTATTTCCGACATTGTTTTCTTTCGTTTAATAAAACGACTTAAAAATCCCCTCGGATCGTCAAAAATTTGTACAGTGGTACTTTAAGCAGTCGTACGATATAAACTATTTATTTGTAGTACTTGTATGTTGTCCCAAATAAGATCCTTCATTTCTATTGGTATTATTGTTCTTTTCAGAATAGGTGAACGAAAGAGATGATGCCTAATTAGTATCAAATAATTCATTGTTTTTAATGAATTATATTTAATTAAAATATTGTAAAAATTGTATAGATTTTGTAAAAATCCGAAAACAAGAGGTTGATATTGAAACATTCATTCCAGAACGAATGATACAAATTAACCCATAAGGCGGCAGGATTTTTGAGCGTTTTGCTCTGGAGAGTAGAGTGTTGAGGAACTTCGTATTACTGTATTTCAAAATACGAGGGCTGGTAACTTTTCAAGGGAATACCTGGTATACGCTATACAAAGAGAAATGGTAAAATTATTGGCAGTACTTTCGGACGTTAATATAAATCACAACAATCTTTAAATTTTTCTTAAGATTATGAACAGCAAACAACTATAAACGAAAAATTGTAACTTTTATCAACTTGTACAAACTTTTATGATTTATTAGACGTAAGCTTGCTTCTATAACGATTATTTGTAAATAATAAAACTTTAAACCGGTTATTCGAAGAATAAGCTTGAAAAATGATTAAGGGGATTCACTCAGAGCTTCCATCGCAAATATAATTTATTATTCAATTAAATCGACATTACTTAAAAAAAAACCATACCCGATCATCTACTCCAACTGTTTTGATTAAGATCGGAAGTAATTAAGAAGTGACAATATATTCTGACGTTTTTGGTCCCAAAGACGCATAATATTAATACATGGTAGTAAAATAGCTTCGAATCACCTGTTTTTCTAGTACTTTTGAGTTTTTTATTTTCTGCACACAGAAGATGCGAGGAAGACGTCTATAATTGTACATTTCAAACGCTTCCGATTGTTTCTCTGAGCGAGGGTCCAGCACTCACATCCATACAATAACACGGAGAACATATGCTTTCACCATTCTCACTCAGAGTTCTAGACTGAGACTTGTTCGATGGAAAAATTTATTCATATTCATGTATGTTACTCGGGCCTATTCAATTCGGGAATATATTTCCTTTCTTGGATCTCACTTTTCATTTATATTGGTTCCCAAGTATTTAAATGTGGGAACTTGTTCTACGGTGTTGCCCTTGATCAGAAATAGGATGTAAATAACCGGTCAAGTGCAAGTCGGACTTGCGCAATTAGTATTCCGTGCGTTGATTGCTTTTAAAATAAAAACTTTTGTTACAGAGGTATAAAATGATGACTTCACGAAACACTCCCCCAAATGAGTTTTCAACAAGGGTTTTTTTCCGATTTTTATTGAAAACTGATGATCTTGAATTTTTATATACCAGCTAAATTATTAAAGGTAATGCACTCGTGATAATTTTTGTTCAATCTACTTCCTGTGGAGAATATTTCATAATTTTTTCAAAATTTTTTAATCAGTACTTTTCGAAATAAGGGGGGACGGCGATTTTTCGCAATTTTTTAAAAATAATACAAAGAAAAGTGTCCGCAAGTATTACATTATATATGTTTTTGAACTCCACTCGATGACCCGGTAAAAAATTTTCACTTCCAATTTCACCCCTCAAAACTAACCCCTTAAGTCAAAATTTGACTTTCAAAACTACACGGCTCTGATGAGGCCATCAATTCCCATATTTTCAACTTTCTATGTCAAATAGTTTCGGAGAAAATAGGGTGTGACGGATAGACAGACAAACGGACAGACACCCAAGTGTTCCGTATGGAATACTAAAAATGTCAGGTTTCATTTTGTGATTAATGTCTTACCATAGAGTAACACGTAGGCTGAAAAGTTTTTGATCTAACTACTTAAAACACATTTTTTTTTTGCAAAATTCGACTTTATTCATCACCATAGTCTCCTTCAAGAACGATACAGTCAGTCCAACGCTTTTCTAATATTTTTCTACTTTTCTTGTAGAAGGATTTGTCTTCAAAATAGGCCTCAGTTTCGGTGATAATTTCTTCATTGGAGCCAAATATCTTTCCCACGAGCATTTTTTTGATGTCTGCGAATAGATAATAGTTGCTGGGGGCTAAATCTGAAGAATACGGTGGATGAGGAAGCAATTCGTACTTCAATTCATGCAATTTTTGCCATCGTAACCATTGACTTCTGACACGGTGCATTGTCCTGCTGAAAGAGCACTTTTTCTTGTTCGTTTGGGGCCATTTCTTTGCGATTTCTGTCTTCAAACGCACTAATAACTTTATATAATATTCGCTATTGATGATTTTTCCCTTCTCAGCATAGTCGATGAAAATTATTCCATGCACATCCTAACATACAGAGACCAAAACCTTCCCAGTCGACTGTTGTGTCTTTGGTCGCTTCGGGCGGCTTTCACCGGCTGCTGTCCACTCAACTCGCTGCCAATTTGATTCCAGTGTGTAATGGTGGATCCATGTTTCATCCATTGTCACATATCACATGAAAAAGTCCTTTTTATTGCGCTTAAACAGGTCCAAGCAGCGCTCAGAATCATCAACATGTTGTTTTTGGTCCACTGTGAGTAAACGCGGTAGCCATTTCGAACAGAGCTTTCTCTTGCCCAAATGTTAATGCAAAAAATGACCAACACGTTCTTTTGGTATCTTTAGGGTGTCAGCTATTTCACGCAATTTCACTTTACGGTCATCCAAAACAATTTTGTGGATTTTTTTTATGTTTCCGGTGTAACCACCTCATTTGGGCGTCCAGAGCGTTCAGCATCATTTCTGTCTTTATGACCACGTTTAAATTCAGCATTCCAGTAAGTGATAAGTGATTTTCCAGGGGCAGAGTCCCCGTAACACTTATCAAGCCATTGCTTTGCTTGAACGGTATTTTTTCCCATCAAAAAACAGTGTTTAATCAACACACAAAATTCGGTTTTTTTCATTGTTTTGGATATATCAAAAGTAGCGTTACTAACACCACTGTAACTTTTAAACTAATCGTCGAAATGTCATGAAATTTTGGTACGTATCGGTTGAAGGTTGGTACTTAAAATCATGGATTTTTTTGAAAAGGTCGACATCTATGTCTCAGACCAAAAACTTTTCAGCCTACGTATTACTTAATAATAATTAAAATATTGACTGTAGTGCTTGAATTAAGTTATTCTTTAGTGTGAGAAAGGCAAATTCAGTAATTATTTTAGAACTAGTTTACAAAGGAAGTATTGGATAAATCATTTTATCGATTTTATTCGAACTATGCCTAGTTTTATTTAAATATAATTAAAATGCATTTTTATTAACTCCGCAAAGTGTTAAAAAATTACGGAAAAGTGATTGATTTATCGAAAGAAAGATAGGTTGTACGACGTGCCCTATCTTTTGGTCACATTATTAAAAAAGAAAAATTTAAATACAGCCAGGTCCTCACTTGTTGCACTCACAATTTATATTATTTAATTTAATGACCAACCTGAAAGTATTTCTTATCAAGAAACAAGAACGGTTAATTAGTTTTTAATATTTCGTTCTATTTTAACTAATAATTAGTTGAAATTGAGGTTAAAGATCTGATTTCTTTATTATTTATTATTAAAATACTTCGTAGTGTTCGTGCCTACAATTAACAATAATCTTTTAAATAGCTCAAAAAAAAATTAACCTTTTATGCGTTAGTATTGATTATTTTGTGAATATGTTATAGAGAATATTATAGATACATTAATTATTCAAGTAAGTTTTATATAAAAATATTGTTTTTGAAATCAAAGTTTGAAAATAATAAGCAAAAGTGACAGTCTTTGTAATGCAATTAGTTAAAATTGAATTAATCAAAAAATGGGGCCATTGAAACAGTTCTGATACTTACAAATTGAGTGACTCTTAAAGGAGCACAATGTAAATATTTTGAAACTACTTTTACTTTAATTTAATTCAATATTTACACTTATTTATTGTTGAAGTATGTAGTTCTCTTCTTAGACGTTGGTTCTAAAGTAAGACCATTCAGCCTGAGATAATTGTCACCCATATGTCGAGCTGATTTTAAAGCATTCGCATCCAGCAGTAACTTGAGAACTCCTTTTTAAAAATTTTTTTATTATTTTTTATTACCAACTACATGCGATTTTGCAACAAATGGTGAAAATTTTAAATCGATCTGACCACTAGAAGTGGCTAAAATAATTTTTTTCGGTCGTTTTTCTCACTCGATTCGATATCACGCATCCCATTCCTTTTATTACGGGACTGGACTTGAAGAGTTTTGCTAAAACGTGTTGGCACTTACCCACAATATTGTTTATTAGTGAATAATACACGATATCATTTTTATAACTATCGTAACAGTCAAGCTCTGGAGACACGTTGTCGTGGATCTCATTTCTGGAAACAGAGGAGCCGAGTACTGCTGAGCTGACTGTCTCTGGGTTTGGTACTGATACTTTGTTTTTACGACAGAATCCCCTCAATTTTTTAAAAACTTTAGGTAAATTAGAACGTTGCTTCACACAATAGAAAAGAGTCGCAAATAAAAGAGGCCAGACTCAGGAAGCAACAGGTGGAAAGGTAGCAAGTATACACAAGTCATATAAAATTTTTTGCCTTAGAATAGTTCGGTATCGTAATTATAAAAACATAATAGATATTTTTCTACTGTTCTGAACTGTATACGAGAACAGAGAACTAAAAAACAAGCACGAAACCGGGAGTTTTTGAAAAATCACTTGTCCTGAAAAGTCGCGTTTTTTGTTCTTTTTGTCAGCTATCGTAATACATTAGTTACAATTATATGTCCCCTAACATTTTGAGCTTCACAGATTTTTCCGTAAGCTAAAAAATCAGAAAAAAAATTATCGGAACGAATAGAATTGAGACGCATTTTGGTACAGTCTGTCAGAACTTGTCCGCGTTAATTCATTTTTGGTAGATGCGATTCAACAAAAAATCCGTAGAGGGAACCTTTGTCTACGACCCATTTTAGTAAAAGTATCGGTCGATTCCGAATTTTCGTCGAAATCACGTAAAATCCAAAATGAGTCACTTATTTGCGCGTCGGTTCGAGGCATTCTGTCTTTGTTCCCATCCAAAGGGGCCGCTAAAAATATTAAACAGTGTCGAAGTGGGTAAATCGTTTTAACGAAACGAAAAATGTCGACGACTTGCCAAAACGTGGCTCGGTAGGCAAAGTTACTCCAAAAGTCGAAAAACGAATCGTGTCTTTGTTTTCACCGAACTCGAAATTGACACTGTGTCAAGAACCGGCAAAATTTTTAAAAATCGTATTTGAATGTGTCCCATAAGACTATTCGACAACATCTTCGTGCTCATGATATCAAATTCCGAAGCACATTGAAGAAACCTTTGATGGGCGAAAATCACGTCGCGAAGCGGCGCGCTTGGGCCCACGATAAGATACTAGAGTGGCCCTCACAATCTCCGGACGCCAACCCTATTGAAAACGTTTCGTCCCTTGTAAAGAAAAAGCTCAGAGGAAAGACAGACACTGAGGACTTTGGCTCGGTTGTCTCGCGAGATTCGAAAAATTTGCAGAGTATGTAGAAAATCTCATCTACAGCATGCCTCGAAGATGCCAGGCGATTATTGATGCAGGAGGCGATGGGACAACTTATTAAGGTAACTGCGCCGTTGTTAGCACACCAAAGAATACATTGATGGCAAAAAATGTTCCCGAAACACATTTTTTCACGAACACGAGCGATCACGTTCTTACTTGACAGTTTTTTTGGAGCTGGATTGTTAGAATCTATGGAATAGTTTTTAGAAGTCGGGTGGGCGCCAATCGGAAACGGTTACAATCTGCTTAAAGGCAGTATGGATTTACCTAGGACTTTGAGCTGAACTAGGTAAACAACAAAATCACCCTAGTGTGGATACCGGAGCATACTCACGTACCGAAATTTAAGAAAAGGCTGACACTGTTTACAATAAGCAGCATAAATATTCTTTTAAACGTGTTTCAAAAGTTGGTTCAACTGTACGAACAATTTCTGTTTTATTTAATATTTTCAGTGATTTTTAATTTGATTTGATCTTTAATTTAACATTAAAAAGAAAAGCTAGTAAACTACCTGAAATATAAGCTGATAGCTTTTCCGAACTTATGCATGACGTAAATTGTGCCTTGCATGGACATGCACACAAGGTACAATTTTTCTGTTAAGGATATTTTTAAATGGACAATTGTGCCTATTTTCCTAAATGATGCAGTATAACAAATCAACACTAAAAAACATGTGTTTTGATACCAAATAATATAGAAAATGTTTCTATAATCGTAAAAAGCAGGCATTGTTTAACGCTATTACTTATATATTGCATTTTTTTTCAGTACTTCAACCTATCACAAAAGCACATCACATCCGTGGACGTTGAAGTAAATGTAAACCAGTTATGAAACAACAATGAATTCAATACAAAACAACTTTATAAAACCGCATACAAATCACAACTTTTTGTTATCAAACCAAAATTTTAAGGAGCCAACCTCAGATGTGAAAGAAACCAGTGAAATGACTTCTTTGAACGAGAAAAAAATAGGTTAGTTTTTGAAAAATTTTCTCTAATAAAAATTTAGCAATAGTAACTGCGAATTTTCTCAACGCTTAGGTTGTGGAGCATTTAAAATTAGAAAATATGGTTCTTAGTGTGTAATACAGATACACAAGCACATTTAGTGTTCTAATTTCAAAAAGTAAAAATCTCTGTTGATGCTCTGCGCAATTCCAATTTACCCCAATCTAATTTGAAGAATCATGATTAGTTAATAAACCATAGCAGTAAAGCTACGCTTAAAGCCCATTAAAAAACTTGGGCTGTATTTAAATACAGTTTTAATCTTTATTAGTTAACTGTCTTTATATATATATATATATATATATATATATATATATATATATATATATATATATATATATTATATATATACCTACCTACCTACCTACCTACCTACCTACCTACCTACCTACCTACCTACCTACCTACCTACCTACCTACCTACCTACCTACCTACCTACCTACCTACCTACCTACCTACATAGAATTCGCATCACCCATTATTTTTAAAGTTTTAATCCTAAACGTTGATATAATTGAACGGTATTATTTTTGTTTACTTATCAGAATTAGAGCAAACTCAGTTTAGCTGAAATCATTGAAAAGCGTAGTATATTCCTTATCACGTCTTCGGCAGAAAAATTCAAAATTTAAACATTTGCTGAAGTAGTGTTTTCTTCACGAGAAGTAGCGAAGACGGTAATGCTACTAACAGTTCACAGAGTGGAAGGAAGGTGCTGGGAGGAAAACAAAGACAGATGAGCGATTAGACTGCTTGATGATGCGATTCTCTTTAGAAGACCGCTTCAAAACTGCTAAGGAATGAAGGCATTTAGCAGATAGGAATTTAGCTAATATAAGTCGAGAAACTGTCGGCAGACGGTTAAAGGAAAAAGGTTTATGGGTGAAAAACCATTTCTCAATAAAAAAAAAATGAAGGAATCACGGCGGAATTGGACGAAACAATATGAAAAATGGTCATCAGAAGATTGGAGAAAAGGGATGTTTTCAGTTGAAAGCAAAGAATATCCTAAGTTTTTTAAGTCGAAAAGTTTTTTTTATTATTCTAATTTGTTCTTTGAGAGAAAAAGAATTTTTGGCATTTTTTTCTCAGGGTGCGCCCCCTTAAGAATTGAATTTTCCTGATTTTTTGCCATTGTTTTTGCTATTTTAACATACCATTGTATTCAAAAATGGTAGTCCCTATGTAAGACACACATGAAAGGTTTCACGAATCCTACACATTAAAAACAGTGAAACATGCGACAATTGGTGATCTGGAAATGTTTTTCCTACTTTGAGATCGGCCAAATAACCTTTATAGATGGCACTGGAAAAATATATATAAAAATTTTGAAAGATAGTTTGATCTCCATCTTTCGCGCTATGAAGACTTCGTTTTTCAAGATGATTCTGCTTCATGCCACAGAGCCAACTCCTATTTATTGATTGAAAAAATGTTACCACCACAAAATTTTGCATTTTTATTTTCTGTATGGTTGTGTTTTTGGATAGGTAAGGCAGTTTTTAACGGAAAATGAGATCTCAGAATTGCCATGGCCATGAAGCAGCCCCGATTTAAACCCGATTAAGAACTTGTAAATGATCATGAAGAACAAAATTAATGCAGCTAAGTCTAAAAGTAAAGATAAGTTAAAGCAAACAATTGAGAACGTGTGGAATCAAAAGATCAGTGATGAAATCATAAAAAATTTGGTTGACTCGATGCCAACCAGAATTGCATCAGTGATAAAGACCAAAGGTGGCTCAACGAAATGCTAGTGTTTAAAAGCATATTTTTGATGTGTTTTCTCCAAAGTTCTTTTTTACTTCCGTAAAAAATGGAAGTATTTTCTTAATCAAGTACATTAAGGATTAATTAATTTTCTAGTATTATCACCTATTGATTTTTTGTCTCCAGTAGCTATTATTTATAATTTTCCTTTTCACATCATTTGTTAAAATCATCCGAAGTGAGAATTGTTTGGAAAAATATAATTTTTATTAAGTGATGCAATTTCAATAATCACGACTATATATATATATATATATATATATATATATATATATATATATATATATATATATATATATATATATATATATATATATTCATATTGCACACTGATTATATCTTTTAAGTTAACTTTTCGATAATAATTTTCCCTCTGTAGGTGAGGTGTGGTCTAAGCACAACTTTGATACCAATAAAGTTAAAGTAGAGAATATAATGATACTTAGTAATGTTAAAACCACATGGGGTGCTAGTAGTAGTGAAGATGATGGAAATAATGAAGTGCCTGGTCGTAAACAAGAGTTTGGGCAAACAGGAGGAGGCAATGAGAATAATTTAGCGCATTCTAAGGAATCGAGAACTGAAGGTACAGATACAGGGTATTTTTAAGTTGAGTTATTATTTTTACCTGGTTATAGTACTCACTAAAAAAGATCTTTTGCCAAATGGAGTCTATGTAACGATATTTTAAAAAACGTTGTTTTGGTAGTTCAATAAAGCCGTTGGAAGGGCATTTCTTCAAAGAAGAGATTTAAGCTGTCAGAGCAGCCAAAATTACATCGGACACCTCTTAGCGCAGTTACGGCTTGTCCGAAACAGACATCCAACCAAGAGAAACTTCTAAAATTATTCCATGACTTCTTTCCATTTAGCAGGTTTGTAGAACCAGATCTTGCGCGGTTTAGGCGCCTCTCTGTCACTGATTCGTGGATACGCGTTCTCGAAAGCAGTTTATAGTCGGAAGAACCTAACAGATTTACGGTGACAGTGTAAACGTCTGGATTGGTGATTAGAAATAGATCAAAAAGACTGGCGAACTCTCCATTTCGATCAGGGATCTGTGTTGGCTCGTCAGTAAGCTGAATTAGGCCACAACTAATTGAGAATGATTCAAGCTCACCACCTTGTTCGTCGGTGGTGTTTCATTACTTAAGCCAGTTTTGCTTAGGATGGCAATTTCGCCACTTGGATGATTAATCTGTCGTTCGATGATGTCTGCAAGAGCAGTGAAAAGTCTTCAAAAGCTAATATCACTTCCTGGTCGATAAACGCAGCAGATAACATCAAAGTCCCAGGCTCCAGAGCTTCGCCTAGTTGCCCAAAGAAGTCACGCCTGACAAAAAGAACCGATACCAAAGTTACGCCTAAGCCGGGCATAGAAGTTGTACTCATGAGAGATGTGTGCTGATGGATAAACTGATATTAATTTCGTAGAGAGCGGGCATATGAGATTTATTTGATAGAATTAGTAAAATAAATCTTCGCTGTTGCCACTCTAAGTGAAACCACACAAGGTTCTAACACAAAATATATTAGATACTCTTTTTCAAAATCTAGTTATATATACATATATACAGTGGCGTGTAAAAGTTTCCGGCCAGTGACATTTCGTACTCTAATTTATTTAAAAAAAAGACTAATGATTTTTAATCTTTATGAGATATAGGAAACAAAATAATATAGTAAAAGAATATTATTTATGTTTGTGAATATATTTATTATTATTATTCTTATATTTATATGTGCAAAAGTTTCCGGCCACATAATATACATTGACGCAGTAGGACGTTCAAACCCGTATTTACGAATAATAGCGCGTTGAATGTTCACATTTAGTTCATAAAATGTCGTGGGAGCATAAACATGGCTCGGCATATGCAAATCCAAATTCGTGAGAGAGTAATAAAATTTTCAAAAGAAGGAAAGTCTTCTCGTGAGGTTGCTTTATTATTATCGATAGGTAAATCAACCGTGAACGATATTGTAAAATACCGTTGTGGATATGATTTAAAAGATCGTCCGCGTAGATCAAGAAAAACGTCTAAAAAAGTAGATCGTATCATTAAACGCAAATCAACTGCGGATATCGAGAAAACTGCTGCCGAAATTGCACGCGAGCTAAAGGATGAAAACCTAGCTGATGTTAGTCGTAGTACTGTGACAGGAAGACTACATGATGTGGGACTTTTTGACCGTATAGGTATTAAAAAACCATTAATCAGTAAAAAGAATAAGAAGGCCCGATTACAATTTGCTAAAGATCACCTAAATTGGACAATCAAAGATTGGTAGCTTTTTCAGACGAATCTAAATTTAATCTTTTTGGAAGCGATGGTAGACAACATGCACGACGTCCTATTGGTACAAGAAATGATGTTCGGTACCAAATTCCTGCTGTAAAACAGAGTGGAGGAAGTGTGATGGTTTGGGGAATTTTCTCTGCACAAGGAGTCGGTTCATTGATCGAGATCAACGGAAATATGAACGCTGATATTTACAAGGACATTTTAGAAAACAATTTTTATTATATGCTGAAGAAACCTTGCCGCAGAAGTGGTTATTTCAGCAGGATAATGACCCCAAACATACATCCAAGTTGTTAAAATAGTGGTTTTCTGCTTCAAATGTGAGAGTTTTAAGCTGGCCATCTCAATCACCGGACTTGAACCCAATAGAACACTTATGGGAAACGCTAGATCGTCAAGTTCGAAAGCATACATAGTCAAATAAAGCCACATTATTCAAATCATTGAAGGAAGAATGGGATAAAATTTCACCTGCTTGTATTAATCGATTAATTAAATCAATGCCACATCGTTGTGCGGCTGTTAGCGCTGCAAAGGGTATGGCTACAAAATATTAACATAAAAATATAATTTAAGTCTATTATAGACGTAGTACAAAGTGGCCGGAAACTTTTGCACATATAAATATAAGAATAATAATAATAAATATACTCACAAACATAAATAATATTCTTTTACTATATTATTTTGTTTCCTATATCTCATACTCACATCTCATAATGATTAAAAATCATTAGTGTTTTTTTTTTTTTAAATTAGAGTACGAAATGTCACTGGCCGGAAACTTTTGCACGCCACTGTATATATATGTGTATATATATATATATATATATATATATATATATATATATATATATATATATATATATATATATATATATATATATATGTATATATATATATATATGTATATGTATATATATATATATATATATATATATATATATATATATATATATATATATATATATATATATATATATATATATATATATATATATATATATATATATATATATATATATATATATATATATATATATATGTGTATATATATATATATATATATATATATATGTATATATATATATATATGTATATATATATATATATATATATATATATATATATATATATATATATATATATATATATATATATATATATATATATATATATATATATATATATATATATATATATATATATATATATATATGTATGTATGTATAAATATATATAAATATAAAAAATGTAAAATGGCAAGGAAATAAAAAAATAAGCTAGCGCTCTTGCGGCGATTTCAAAATTTTTCTTGTTTTTGTGTGTTAACGCGTTGTATTTTATGTATTAAGTATATATTGCTTACATCTTTTACGTTTCTCGCATAAAATGATAACAGCAAGGATTTTTTTGGCAGTTATATTTTCTTTTAGCAGAAACCAACTTTCTATATATTATATATTATTTTGTACTTTGTATAACTTTTTTAAAGTCAGTTTAATTTTTTTAAATTATAAGTTTATAAAACATTGTCTCTGTTACCAAACTGTGCACAACTTTAGGGTGCCATTTTTTAACTTTAATTATATATGTTGAAGTGATTTATTTTAGTGAGTGCTGTCACCTGTTGAGATAAGTAACCCCACTCTAAAAACACCTTGTATATTGCGATTCATAATAAAACAGATTAAACTCGCAAGGGTAACGAAAAAATACCACGAGGGTATTGAGTTTATGTATTTGTATGAAAATGCCCTTTTTTATGAGTTATAAACATGCACTTTCATTTAAAATAAGAGTTTTATAGTCAGTATTATCTGTTATGAAAGTCAGTTAAGTATGAAAAGAATTAAACTGGAAAGTGCTTTTCAATATACTCAAATGAATATAGAAAGTAAGTATCTAACAAAAATGCATAAAATATGTCATTATGTAGTCTAATTTCTAATATTGATAAGAACATTTTTTAGATACTCCATAAAATGTTCTACGTAACAAATTACAATAAAATACCTTTAAAAATTTTTAAAATAAATAAGAAAAACAAAAATAGGTAAAATCGACACCTATATCAACGTTAATTACTTTATTTTTAGCGGTAGAATCAACCCCTAGTTTATTTAGTAACATTCTCAAATTTTTTTGATTTTTACGGCCCTAGATATAACTATCGCTACAGAAAGACAAACAGGTGGAACCAAATGTCGTACCAAAATAAAGCTGGCTGGCTAACGCCGTCGAGTTTCTTAAGAGATGCCGCGCAAGTAGAAGTTGTATTATACTCATGTGTAACAATAATAGGAAAAAATGTGCGCTTCGTCTCTACGGGGCACATTTTAACGATCTGGCAGATCGGCTTCAGTTTACGGCAACGTTTTGTTCAACGAGCTTATTTATATTTCTTTAGCGATAGCTATATTTTTTGTACTTAGAACAATTAGATACACTGCGCAAAGCTACTTACAGGTGGCACCACAAACATGTGTGTCGCGTGCCCACGACAATCATAAAGTCAAAACAAATCATACGTGTAGTTCACACCAAAGTGCATAAAAGTACAGCTAGACTGTGAACTGCATTTCGGTTGTACCCACTGATTTAAGTGATTTATTTTGTACTGCGTGACTATCATAACATTTTAAAAGTTTTCTTATTTTTTTTCTTCCAATTATATGTTAGCAAGTAAATTATCATTTTACTCCTATATAAATTTAACCTTCTTTCAGATGAACCTAACGAGGATACTAATCAAAATACCGACCAATCTCAAGAGGAAACATCTCCATCTCATCATGCTAGAAGACCACCTAATGCTTTCCTTATTTTCTGTAAAAAACATAGGCCTATAGTGAGACAAAGGTACCCGACAACTGAAAATAGAGGTATTACTAAAATTTTAGGGGAATGGTGGGCTTTATTGAACATTGGAGAGAAGCAGCCTTATAATGATTTAGCCAAAGAGGTGAGTAAAGCGCCTGTGTCAGTTTTTATTTAAATATTAAGGTATTGTATGAGCTCAGAAAAAGGTTTTAGTTGAGAAATTATAGTTCCTAGACTTAGATCGCGACAGCGATCGTTTTTAAAGTTCACGGCAGTATTTACCTCTAACTTCATTATATTAGTCAATTTTGAAGTTCTAGCTGTCAAATTTTGTTAGTTAATACTATATTAGATTTAAAAATATTTAAAAAAATGAAACATAATTCATGAACAAATAGTGATAATGTAAGATTATAGTCAATTATTGTTTGTTTACATTAATCCAGACGAACAAGTTAAAAAATATGATTGCTGGACTTGCAAATTGTCTGGCGGCCCATATACCAGATTTGATATTCTCTCTTTGTTTCTGAAACGACTGATATTCCTCAGAAAATCGAAAAGGTTAGGCGTTGTGTTACTTTAAAAAAAGTAGATTTAATTAAAATCATGAACGCTTCCAATATATTCTTCTAAGGCATTTGGCTGCAATTTATGTGTAACATTTTTACTTTTTCTTATTGTAGTACAAAGATGCCTTCCTGTCAGCAAACCCAGGCTTCCGCTGGTATAAGTTGCCCGCACCTCCCCTACGTACCCTTACTACCCGTCCAACGACAATTTCTAAACCGCCTCCCGCTACCGTTGCCAGCCCTCCGCCAACGTATTTATCAGAATTTACTCCAGGGAAATTGGCGGATGAGTCACAACTTGGCGGTTTGACATCGCTTATGAATAACAACTATAGTCCCTTGAAGAAGGTTGATGAGGACTCTCCATGTTGTAAGGTAATAATAAAAAAATAACCTTTTTCTGTTTTGGGATTTCTAAGACTTTGGTATCGGTTTGTATTTTCCTCATTTATATCGGTACAAATAAGCAAAAAAATTAAGGCGGTTTGAAGATATTTTCATAATTTGCCAGAAGATCTCTTTATATAATAAATCAGCAGTTTTCTTAGCAACGAATATAATGTAATTACTGACTACTACTATCCCCATAATTTTCAAACCAGACAAAATCCGAGATGTGCAAGCTAGATACGTGGTGCTATTCCAAAATTTCCGGACTAACGCTATAAAATCTGAAATACGAGGCGTATTCGAAAAGTAAGGACCATTTGCTTATATTTAAATATTGGCAGGTCCGAACAAAGTTAGTTGTGCACATGCAGCGTCATCTTTGATTGTTTCCGAAGCCATTGAAGTTATTGTTTTGATTCACTAGTCGTTTGCCTGTCGGTGAATGCAGACAGCAATGTCTACGAAAATCGTTGCTCCCGTCAGTTACGAAGTGCGTACTGTAATTCGATTTTTGTGAACAAAAGGATCATGGGCTGCTCAAATTTATCGGGAGTTGTGCCTAGTTTATGGACCTACAGTAATGAGTGAAGAAAAGGTTAGACAGTGTTGTTGAGACTTCGAAAATGGCCGCCCAAATGTGCATGACCAAGCGCGAAGTGGCAGGCCCAGTATCCAGACCGATGAAATCGTTCAACAAGTGGACCAAAAACTGCCATCTGATCTACGATTGCACTTAAAACAATGGCTTGGTGGACAACGGTTTAGAGACGATGAGGAACTTAAGACCGCCGTTGTCAACTGGTTAAATTCCAGTATTTCTATGCAGAGGGATTAAAGAAGTTGGTGCAGCCTTACAAAAGTTCTTAGAAGTGAACTTCGATTATGTGAAAAAGTGAAGTAGGTTTGTAGGAAACTAAACCGTCAATAACAACTTTTTCTAATGAATATATTTTTTTTTATCACCAAACGGTCCTTACTTTTCGAATATGCCTTATAGTTCCACTGGTCAAACATTTTTTGGAAAGTCGATGCTGTCACTGCTTCCAGTGCCGCCTGCCAATCGCGTTATATCTCCTTTCTTATCTAAAAGGGATGATCGTTTCACTTCATCCTCATATGGGAGAACACCCAGAAGTCACAAGGTGCCAAATCAGGCGAATAAGGGGATGAGGGAGGACCGTCATAGAATCGGTCTCCGAAAACTGTTGCGTACAGAATGAACTGTGAGCTGTTCCATCGTCATGATACAGGAGGAAATTCGGCCGTTTTCTAACTAATAGAGAAGTTCGTTAGAGATGTTCAGGATTGTCCGACTACGATACTCACGAATGATTTGTGGTACTTTGGTGATGATTTCATGCGTAGTTGCAGTCGCAGGTCTTTCAGAACGTTTGTCGTTTTCCTCCGAGTTTCAGCCGATCTTAAATCGCGAAAACCACTCAAAAGCTTGTGTACGGCTCAGGATTTTGTCCCCAGATGCTTACCGGATCGTACGTTCCTACGTTTGAGTAGCAATTTTCCCGAGTTTAAAATAAAATTTCACACATACGTGCAAACTGAACAAGCTAGCAAGTTTAAACTTGTCATGCAGCATTATTAGTGATGTACCTACACAATACTCTGCGCGAGTCGCTACTACTTTGCATTTTTGCTATATAGGGTTAACCAGGAGATTTTGAAATGCACTAGATTTATTTTGACTCTTCCTGTTCTTGAACGCCGTGCGTATACGTAGTTTACACACATGTTAGCTTCATCAGGAGCGAGGATCGCGTCTAGTGCAAAAATAAGGTATTTGGTGTAGTGGTGATTGGGATATTGGGTAGTAAATATGTTATTATTGGATATCGTAAACTAAAACTTTTTTTATTTCATATTTATGCTTCTTGCTCAGGTCGAAGACAATAACAACGAAAACCATGGCTTACAAGCTTACCAAGACGTCAAACTTACCGACGAAATACAAGAAATGTACTCAAGCCCTACAAACTTAATCAAACAAACTTTTCCTCCGAAACCTATAAAGAAGAGAATTTACGAACAATACGAGGATGAAAAAGCTTGTGCTAGAAACATTTTTGAAGAGAATAATGGTAGTATGACCCAGCAAGATTTGCTCAATAAAGTTGTTGATGGGATTTTCGCCAATGAAAAAGATGGTAAGAACAATTTACTTTTACTTTATTTACTAACCACATTTCTCGGCACCGGAAGGCACTCGCGAACTTTAGTAACAAAATTACGAATGTAGCAAAAAAGTTTTATTAATTACATAAACTACATGTACTATATTAATTACGGGGTTAATTCGAAATATGGTAAATTGTCAGTAGTAAACAGTAAATTATATGATTGGTCGTATGGTCGGAATGGTAGCATCTTAATTGGTTTGTGGTTTTATTTTATAAGAAACTGAGGAAATTTTACCTTTTTCAGTTTAAAAAAAGAGCTGAACCTGAACAAACAAACTACATCTGAAGTTCATTGTTTTAAAAGAAATCATTCACTTACGAAAAGAACATACACCAACAATTTTCTCTCTGAAGCCGAAATTTTCTCACAGTTTAACTTTCATTGTAGTTTCATTCCGACGCAGTGTAAAACGTTACAAAATATAATTCTTTTTACTGATATACAAAATGGCCGTTTCAATAAATAAAGTGTTCTAGTGCCGCTTTTACATGCGTGCTCGTACGGGTTGAACCGTTACTCCTCACGTGCTGTAGTTGCCTGTAGTTTGAAGCCAACCAGTATTAACGTCGACATGTCTGAATTGAGACTTCATTTAGTGTGAATTTCAGGACTTAAACCGACAGTTGCGTTTTGAGCACGTGTTTTGGTAATATATAACTTGGTACATATATAATACCTAACGAAGGGATAAAATTTTAAGCTATATTGCTTCAGTCGAAGTGGCTGAAAGGGTGGAGGTCGATAAATTTTATATAATTTTACTAGTAATATGGTAATTTGTCTTGCTTTATTGAGATAATAAATAAATTTTATGCACTTGTTTATAGTAAAATATATAAGGAATGAAAAGGGTAAGGGAAAAGATTAGGAGGATTGCTTCGTATATAGGGTGTAATATATCCTTTTCAGGATTTTTGGACCCGACAAATCCAAAAATTAGACTATTATTTTATTACTTTCAATTTTCACCTGGGAAGGGGTGGAGGACAATAAATATTGTATGTATATAGGTTCAGTAGTATTTTGGGTATATTTCTAGGTTTTTGGTTTATGCAACGGACAAATTTTAAGCATATTGTTTATAGTAAAATATATAAGAAATTAAAGGGTGAAGAAGGATTTTTTAAAATTAAATATTACAAAAAAAAAAGCGAAGAAGAACCACCTATTTAAAAATAGTAAACGATTTTCGTAACCCCCTGTATATATACAAATATAATTTGCAATTCATTTCATGCAATTACGAAATAGTTTAATAATAGAACACTAAATTTGAAAAAAAAAATCATTTATATATAATGTATGTATTCTATATGTTAATTATACTTAAACTGGTAAATAAATACCTTTATTTAAAGTAATGTAAGTTAATGAAACAAGAGTTTAAAATGAGACATATTATCTCCATAAGCAAGTTATTACGCGATACTAGGTTATAAAATAAACACAATTTTCCGGTTATTTAAATTTTTTAAACTTAAAATTATAGTGCAAATGTAGTTAATTGTTAAACAGGTAATGCAAATTATATAAGTAATGCTGCATTAATAACGTGCCCAATCGTGGTCAGCTGGTCAGAGAATGGTTTTAACGCATCCTCACAATCCACCTTCATTCCTGTGATGCCCTTCGGACTCTTTAGAGTCTGCGCCCCGCCACAGACCAATGTTTTACTGTTAAGACCGTTCTTGCGTCTTTATTTTATGAACAGTGTAGTGCAAAAGTGGGTTTCTCAGTATAAATTAAAAAGAAACCAAGATAAAATAAATAATAGCTCTCAAATTGAAAACATACACAGCTTTCAGCTTCTTCCTTTAAGGATATCTCGAAGATAAACGTAGACAAGCCCTCGAGATCTAGATACAGCGGAAACTATTGGAAGTACTTGAATGTGAGTGTGGGCGAGCAGAGCGATTTACGATGCCAGAATCCTCGATATCAAGGTAATGAAGAAAAATTTGATGTGGTTAATGAGTATGCAATGAAACCGGTCCCGATTTGCTGAGTCAGCTTCGATGGTGGCTCGACGCAGTTGCTCGGGTCATAAAAAAGTAGAAATACGTAACCCAGACTAGCTGATACAGAGTCGTTTTTTTTTTTTCATTTTCTTGGTATTTGTTTCTGTTGTGTTTATTTATGTTTCGTTTTATTGCATTACAGAACCAAAAGAACAAAGAAAAAGCGATCGGATGTGCAAGGGAAAACGTTACGAACGTTTCATGGTCGAAGGCAGGTTGCTGGGTAACAAGCGGGACACCAAACTTACCCAACATCACAGAATAAGCCGCATAGAATCAAAAATAGAACACGAATTGACCATCACAAGACCTCCGAATGATCCTCCGAGACTCGATTTGGAAAATACTATAAAGAGACTTGCTGAAAGAACTAATATCAAGATTGATTTTGATAATGAGGATACGAAGCCCAAGGTAAGTGAACCATATTACTGCACTATAAAATGTCAAGATGTATTTTAAATTGAGGGTTAATTTTTACCTGGTTATAGTACAAACTAAATAAATTCATTTTGCTAAATATAGTATATACAAAGGTACTAAAATAATCCACTTTAAAAATGTGATTAGTCCATTTTGTTATACAGCAAGTCTTGTTTACCTATCCTAGTTTGAATATTCACGTTGAATGATCTTGAATTGTTAATGCGTCGGTGTACATTTTGGTATAATTTTTCCTTAAAAATTATAGATATTACAGGGTTACAGAAAATTGATTTCTTTCAGAATAAGCATCTGTTTGAAAACGCGATATTTCAATAATCACGTACCTTGAGCCCAAAATTTGATAGCATACCATCCCCGACAAGTCACATTATTTGTTTGTCATTTAAAGGCACGTCTTTCAGGACCCAGACAAGTTATTCTGGGAATAATAAAAATGACCCAGTTTTCTGGAACAGTAACCGTGCCATTATCAATATTGAACCACAAACTTAGAAAAAAATTGTTGAAAATTTAATCAACCAACAACAGAGATGGTTTTTCACTGCCTATACATATTTCGAAAATTATTTACTGGATTTCTGGCAAATGTTGCCTCATCGGTAATTAAAATTAGTTTACTCTAAATCTTTGTTCATCTTCTTTTACTGTAACAGTCATTGACAAAATCTAAATTTATTGCTTCATTTTAGAAAAGAAAAAGAGGCGGCTATAACGTAGTGGTTAAGGTGTCTGCTTTCTATGGCAGCAACTGGAGTTCGTATCTCGGCTCGGGAAATAATAATAATAATAAAGATAAATAAATAATAAAACAAAATAAGATTTCGAACTTGACGGTCGCCTCTCTTGGGAAGGCAATGGCAAACCACCCATAGTATCATGCCTAGTAAAGTCTTCTCACTTTGACCATTTGGAACCGGCATTAAACTGTAGGTCTTTGTCTATGGAAATACTTAAAAAAGTTACCAACCACAGGCAGAAGCGACAGGGTCGCCTACGTCCGTATCGGATATGGCACTTTCAAGAAAAAGAAAAAAAACATTATTTACCACCACAAGATCGATTTCTTATTCTAAAACTCTGGAAATATTTATGTAAATATTTTTTTTCTGGTAAAGCCGCCGGCATATCGAATAAATAAGATCAGCTACATTGAAAATATACATGCCCTTTGTCGGAAGAAAAAAATTCTAGAAATAACATTGTAAAATAACAAAGTTAATTTTTTGAAATGTCGATAAAATTGTCAGTTTGTAAGTAATATCGCTAGCATGTGACAAAATGCTGAATAAAGTTGCACATGACTGAAATTAAAATTTTTAATAATTTCAAAATGCTTTTTCTCCTTTATTATTCAACTTTTATAAAGACTTCTTAAAGTGCTATATCTTATACGGACGTAGGCAACGCTCTCGCCTTTGACTGTGGTAGGTGTCTTTTTAAGTATTTCCACAGACAAAGGGGACCTACAGTTTAATGCGCTAACGGCCAAAGTGAGAGGGCTTTACTAGGCATGATACTACGGGTGGTTCCCGAGAGAGGCGACCGACACATTGTAAATTTCATTTTTATTTTATTACTTATTCATCTTTTTTTATTACCCGAGCCGATGTATGAACTCGGGTCGCTGGCGTAGAAGGCAGACAACCGAACCACTCCGCTATGGTCGCCTCTTATAAAAACTACTTGCGAATAATAAAACCCATGATCTTTATAGCAGATGATATAGGGATTTCAACATGTGGCATAATTGTAAGCTTGCTATCAAAGATTACGCGTAGGTCTTCAGTGATAATGCATTGTGATAGTCAAAACCGTTGATGTAATAATTATATTTCACTTGATTACAGTGAAATCTCCCTTGGACAGACACCAACGGGACCGACCGAAAGTCTTCGTTCAAGGTATCCGCTTAAAAGAAATAAAAAAAATCTTTTTTTTTGTATTTAAAGAATTTAGGACATTTAAAACGTATACTTATGTATGTACATATTTTTAAAATAAACAAAAAACTTAAACCTTAATGAAAAAACAAAGATTTGTGACCTTTAGATACATATAAAATATAATAGGATAGAGTTATACATATGAAATGAAAGGTCACTGTATTGACGCAAAAATTCATATATTGTTGTTTGTCTCCTCTTTTTCTTTAAAATGGCGTCCACAGCGTATTTCTAATTTGGAAAGAAGCACTAAAGACCCTGCATCTCCGTGATCTTCCGCAAAACTTTTAAGCTGTTTGGTTAGGGTAATAGCTTCACTATAATTTGGGAAAGCGTCTGTTGGTAGTGGAACCTCATCGACATCAGAATCTTCGAAAAGTCCTTGTATTTCAACTGAATTTTCAATTTCTTGTTCTGAATCTGGATTTTCAACATACAAATTTTCATCTATGTTCAAAAAATCACTAAGGTTTTCATTATCAGTCAACTCCAACAAATTCTTGTTTTTGAGGATATCTGCAAGTACATTTAGTGGTAAGTCATTTTCTGGATCAGATGTAACAGCCCCAGTTAACTAGTCTTCACTTTGCAAATTTTCATGCTTAAATCCCGCTTTACGGAAACAATTTTTAACTGGGTCCTTGGTTACTTATTCCCAAGCGGTTTTTTTGAAAAGTAAACTGCATCCAATGGCGTAATTTTCCTAATTAACTCTGTACCAGCAGTTTCAATGGTTACTATCAGGTGTTTTAGTATTAGACTTCGGTAATAAATTTTAAAATTTTTTATAATTTCCTTGTCAAGTTGTTGACAAGCTGATGTACAGTTAGGGAGCAGAAACAAGATTTTTTTTATTTTTTAAGCGGACGTCTTTTGGATGAGATCCTGCATTGTCTAAAAATAACAAAATGTTTCTTTTTTCTTTTGTCATTTTCCATTCAAGATCTTGCAACCACTCTGTCATAATTTCTCTTGTCATCCAAGCTTTCTTATTATATTTCCAAGTTACAGGCAGGTTGTTAATACTATTTTCAAATGCTGTGGGTTTAGCTGCCTTACCAATGACTAAGAGTTTTTCTTTTTCTTCCGCCATATTTGCACAATGTAAAATTGTAAACCTCTCTTTGGGATACTTACCACCAACATTTTTCTTTTTTTAATGTTAGCGTTGTTAGCGTTTTGTTGGGTAGAGCCCTAAAATACAGGCCTGTCCCATCGGCATTATAGATGTCTCTCGATGAATATCCCTTAATTAAAGAAGGGCATTTTTCCCAGAATGATGAAACATCTTCAGCAATAACCGAAGCTCCTTCTCCTGAAATCGCTTTAAAATTTATGTTGTGGAGGAATCTAAATTTATTAAGTCGACCAGAAGAAGCACTGAATGTAGAATGTCCCAGAGACTGGACTATTTCTTTTGCTTTGCATCGTATTAGCGGACCTGAAAAAAACATCAACAATAAGTTTTTTGCATTTTTGTCACGACAAGCCTACTGATACTCTCACCCCTTTTATCAATTCTTTGAATTGATATGAAAAGAAAATCAACGCACTAATTCCCGAAAACCTTAACTAAAAAAAAAAAATAATTCATGTGCATACCTGTCAAAGGAATCTCCTTATGGCGAGCTGCTATAAACCAGTTATAACACAACTTGTCAATTTTGGTACCATCACCAGTCAAAAAGCTTCTTTTTTCATTCGTTTTGCTATTCGACATCCACTTGTTTAGAAGGATTTCTTTATGTTTAATTATATCAGCAGCTTGTGTTTTTCCGATATTAAAACGCTTGGATAAGTCCCTTACACTTAACTTTTCCTTATTGTGAACGACAACAATCTCAATTTTTTTGTTTAAGCGTGAGAATTTTTCTATTTGGAGCCGTTTTTACGATAAATGTGTCGCCCACTGTGTCTCTTTTTCGCATAGGCATCAGACTAATATTAAATCCTCACGTGTACCGAAAAATTGTTATCGGTAAATCCCCGATTTACTCGGGGAAGTCCCTCAGTGAAGGCAGGTAGCGACGTTGGCGCGCGGCTCGTTTGGGATACGCAACAGCGATACTCGCCACAGTAAAATGAGACAAGGCGTTTATTTTTTATTGCCTGTTAAGAGAACATTTTTTTGTGTCCGCGTCCATTCAAGAGAATGTCCGTCCAAGAGAGAGTTAATACAATGCCAATTATAGGAGAGTCGGTCGGGACCATGAGAAACTGTCAATTCAAGGGAGGTGTCCGTGTAAAAGGGATGTCCGCGAAGGGGAATTTCACTGTATACTTACAAGAATATGACATAAACTTTGCACTTAGAGATATTTGAGGCGAGTTCATTTGAAAGACCCTACTTATAGTATTACACAGCGGCTAGATATACGAGGTTTATATGCTAAATCCCCTGCCTTGCCAAAAAAAAAAAACACTTTTATGTGTAAAATTTATTTTATTTTTCAAGATAGTCTCCTTTTAGCTCGATACACTTAGTCCAACGTTTTTCTATCTTTTGTATCCCGTCTAAAAAATACGATTTCTTCAACCCCTTAAAATAGGCGTTCGTTTTAGCATTCACCACATCGTTTGAGCCAAATTTTTTGCCACCGAGCCATTTTTCAATATTCGGAATTAGGAAATAATCGCTAGGGGCTAAATCTGGCGAATAGGGTGGATGCTGAAGCAATTCATATCCTAACTCATGGAATTTTGCCATGGCGATGACACAAGTGTGCACGCATGCATGGTCTTGATGAAAGAGAATTCTTTTCTTCGCCAAATGCGGACGTTCTTCTTTCACAGCCTGGTTGAAACGATCCAATAAGTTAACATTGGATGATGATGAATGATATTCTTCATTAATTGTTTTGCCCTTTTCAAGGTAATCGACGTGGATTATGCCGCGTGCATCTCAAAACACTGTGGCTATAATTTTGTTGGCCAATAAAGTCGCCTTGGCCTTCTTTGGCGCATGTTCGCCACGGAAAACTCGCAGTTTGGACTGTTCTTTGGTCTCTGGTGTGCTGTGATGAATCCATGTTTCGTCAACAGTTATGAATCGACGCCAAAAATCATTCCGACTGCACTTTAATAACGCCAAACATTATTTTGAAGTTGACATACGTGCGTGTTTATTGTCAATTATGGGCAATCGCGGCACCCATCTTGCGGAAAGTTTTCTCATATCTAAATAAGTGGTTAAAATATTCTGCACCCGTTCAATTGAAATGCCCACAGTCTTGGCAAACTCACGCGCTTTCACTCTCCGATCATTTATCACTATATCCTAGATTTTTTCAAACATGTCTGATGTGACCTCATTTGCACGACCTGGACATTGTTCATCAAAAACGCTTGTACGGCCGCGTTTGAATTCAGCTAACCAGTATTTTATGGTCGATAACGAGGGTGCACAGCCTCCATATACTTTGCCGAGTTCCACTTTTATCTCAACATTCGTTTTCTTTTTCAAAAACAATTTTTTTTTATCACTGCTCGATATTCAACTTTTTCCATTGTTATAAAATCACAAAAGTTGTTCTATTTAACTGGCTGCCACTCACAAACTAAATCACCACATTATAGATATGTTCACATCGAGAAGCATTACATTCACCTGTCTCAAACTGGCAATTATATCACTAATAAAGGACGTGATTTGAACAAGATTAGTGACCGTTGATTGTTAGGCAATGAAACCATGTCGATTAGTAGAAATAAGGCGATAAAGATGAGGAAAGATGCGATTTTGTACCGTCATCTGTAAGACCCATAATTAATTTATCTCCTTAACTTAAAAATGAAACAAATCTATGTCAATAAAGAACTAAATATAAGTTGTAACAATTCTGTCAGAAAATTGACTAAAGCCATAACTGGTACAATGTGGGGTGGTGTTAAGCATGTTGGTCTTGTGCTGTCCTGAAAGGATACTTGAAAGAAAATTTTCTCAATCAGACACCAATTCCAATACTTGCGTATGGGAATCTATGTTAAAAAAACTGGCCGAGTGCAAGTCGGACTTGCGCAATTAGTGTTCCGTACGGTGATTGCTTTTAAAATAAAAAATTTTGTTACCCTAAATAAGTTTTCAACAAAGTTTGTTTCCAACCTTTGTTGAAAACTTATGACCTTGAAATTTTTGGGTTTTTTTATATACCAGATAAATTATCAAAGGTAATGCACTCGTGATAATTTTCATTCAATCTACACCTTGTGGAGAATATTCCAAAATGTTTTCAAAATTTTTTGGTCAGTATTTTTCGAGATAAGGGGAACAGCGATTTTTAGCAATTTTTTAAAAATAATACAAAGAAAAGTGTGCGCAACTATTACATCATACGAGGCTGGTTTGAAAAGTCCGTGCAAAGTCCGAGAGATGGCACCACCGGTGCGTATCGAGGTCATGTTTAGTTAGTAGCATCTCTTGAATGAACGCACACCAAGTTTCAGCCATATTGGTCTATTTCTTTGTGTTTGGCATTCGTGTGAATCAAGGAAGTCGAGTGATTTTCAAGAAATGGACGAAAAAGAATTTCGTGTGGTGATTAAACATTACTTTATGAAAGGCAAAACGCCTCAGGAGACTAAAGAGAAGCTTGATAAACATTATGGTGACTCTGCACCTTCGATTAGAACAGTTTATAAATGGTTTCAAAATTTCCGGACTGGCCATATGGGCACAAGTGACGCTGAACGTTCTGGACGGCCTGTGGAGGTTACGACTCCAGAAATCATTGATCAAATCCATGATATGGTGATGGATGACAGAAGAGTTAAGGTGCGTGAGATTGCTAGTGCTGTGGGCATCTCGACTGAACGGGTACATAATATTTTGCATAAACATTTGGACATGAGAAAACTATCCGCAAGATGGGTGCCGCGATTGCTCACGCTTGACCAAAAACGGAATCGTGTGAAGTGTTGCAAGGATGGTTTGCAGCTGTTCCAGAGGAATCCGGAGGACTTTAAGCGTCGTTTCGTCACTGTGGATGAAACATGGATACATTACTATACTCCTGAGACCAAACAACAATCTAAACAATGGGTTACCAAGGGGGAATCTGCACCAAAAAAGGCGAAGACCGTTCCTTTGGCCGGAAAGGTTATGGCGACTGTCTTTTGGGATTCGCAAGGGATAATCCTCATCGACTATCTGGAAAAGGGTAAAACTATTACAGGTGAATATTATTCATCGTTATTGGACCGTTTGAAAACCAAGCTGCCAGAAAAACGCCCGCGATTGGCCCACAAGAAAGTCCTTTTCCATCACGACAACGCACCAGCACACAGCTCAGCAGTTGTGGTCGCAAAATTAATGGAAATAGGATTCCAACTCGTTTCACATCCCCCCTATTCTCCAGACTTGGCTCCCTCGGACTACTATTTGTTCCCCAATTTGAAGAAATGGTTGGCGGGACAAAGATTTTATTCAAACGAGGAGGTGATTGCAGACACTAATGGATATTTTGCAGACTTGGACAAATCCTATTATTCGGAAGGGATCAACAAACTAGAACATCGTTGGACGAAGTGTATAAGCCTAAAAGGAGACTATGTCGAAAAATAAAAAAGGTTTACCCCAAACACATAAGTAGTTTTTATTTTTGCACGGACTTTTCAAACCAGCCTCGTATTTTTTTTTGAACTCGTGTTTTTAGAAGCTTCATTTGACACCTCACTCGATGACCTGGTAATTTTTTTTTTTCACTTCCAATTTCACCTTCCAAAACTAAAGCCTTAAGTCAAAATTTAACTTTCAAAACTACACGGCTCTGATGGGGCCATCAATTCCTATATTTGTGCCAAATTTCAACTTTCTATGTCAAATAGTTTCGGAGCAAATCGGGTGTGACAGACGGACAGACACCGAAGTAATCTTATAAGTGTTCCGTACAGAACACTAATATAAATTTGCTAAATCTATTCTGAACATTTTTCATACGTTTATGAACCGTAAAAGAGCAAACCACACAATTATACACAAAATAGTTCTCCCTAGATAATTATATAGTCATTATTGCTTTAATGTCACTAATTTTGTTACAGTTACAATGCAAAAAAATCTAACATACACACCATACTGTCTATATGATCATTAAAACTAATTCCACGATAGAAAACAACTCCAAATTATGAAAATTATCAGCATTATCTAAAGACACGTTATTAATTACATAGTTAAATTCAATATGTACTTCACGTGTAAACGCTTTCATTACTTTACATTTATTAACAATAAGAGGATCAACGTTTAAATAAATTGACAATCTTCTAAATTTTTTTACAACTGCAGAGAATTTTAATTTATCCGCGTAGAGAAGACCCTTACTTTTTTCAAGAACAGATTAGAAACATCACAATAATTTTTTAAATCATTTTTGATATGGTTTCAAAGAAATATTCATACCGAAAACCCATACTTCTGTTTACTCCCATTGTGCCAATTTAAGTGGTGGTTTAAAGCCCACGATAGTAGATTTATTTATTTATACCAATTTTACGGAAAACCCCATTGTAATACAAAATTATAACCGATACAAATGCAGATACAAAAATATTAAAATTATAAAAAAAAACGTGACAAAGACTATATCTAAATAAAAATATTCAACAAACACATAAACATCCTCAATAACAAAATATATAAAATAGATACAGGTCATGAAAAAAACTAGTCTCAGAAGTATAAAAACAATAATAGTATTGACAATAATAAACACTGATCATGTAGAATCTCTACAGAGCCCTTAGCAGCTGGGAACTCAGTCCCGAGACAGAGCAGTTAAACATATCAAGCCGCTCATCCAATGAATTCCAAGTCCTCAAAGCTCTATAAATGGGAGAGTGCATCCCATAATTCGTGCGATGGAAGGGGATGCAAAAGAGATCATGATGGCGAAGATTGCCTTTGGGTATATTAAAATTTATTGTAGCGACTAGCTGAGGACAGTCAGTGATTCCATTAATAAGTTTGAAGATAAAACATGCATCATAAAGAGATCTTCTCATTTCCAAAGTATGTAACCCTAAAGTCCTTCGCATGACAGTCTTATGGTAATTCACAAGTGTGCCGTTGCACTTCAGTGCGGAAAATCTCAAAAATTTATTTTGCACTCTTTCGACTGTTCCCTTATACAACTCATAAAATGGAGACCAAATTACCGTCACATATTCCAAGTTTGCTCTCACAAGAACACAATACAACACTCTCAAAATAGTCATAGAGAACTGCCCGCAATTTCTCAAAACAAACCCAGCATGCTTAGCCCTTTCTGGCTAATGGCAGATATATGCCTTGTAAGAGTAAGTCTTTCATTGAAAACAACCCCAAGGTCCTTTGCTGAACTCCTGTAAGGAAGTTGAATACCTTCGATTGAGTACGAGGATGGGACACATTTGCTTACATTTAAAAATAGATGATTGGACTGGCTCCACTGCCAAACCAGATCAAGGTAATCTTGGAGCGCCACAACGTCCTCATCAATACCAACTTGCCGATACATCTTCAAATCATCCGCAAATATAAGCCTCGTTGAGCGATGCAATGCCGATAACAGATCATTTACACACAAAATAAAGAGCATAGGAGCGCAGTGCGAATCCTGGGGGACGCCCGATGTAACATGAATAATACTGGATGACAAACCATTGATTCTCACAGTCTGGGTACGACCCACGAGAAAACTCTTTGACCAAGCTATGATCTGCTTAGAGAATTCCAGGGAAAGAAGCTTGCTCAATAAGATCTTAAAGTTAACTCTGTCAAAGGCCTTGGAGAAGTCAGTGTAGATAACATCGACCTGATCACCCCTCTCCAACGCCTCCAGCAGAGCAACTTCATATAGTGTCAAATTTTCTGTTTTTGATTTCCCAGGACAGAAGCCAAACGGTAGTGATTAATCATTCCCCTGCAGGACCAGTTTAACTGGTCGCACACTAAACTACTCCACCTAGATGGAAAGGCATAAGAGTCCAGAGACCTATTGAAAATAATTTGAATAAATGCACTGCTTTATAAATAGATTGGGGATATTATCTGGACCACATTTAGTTTCATCTGGCAGCCTCTCAGTTTTGGAAATAATCTCAGATAGACTGAAATTCCTTAACAATATGTCATTGAAACAGTGCTGATCGAAGTCAGGCACCCAACAGTCATTGTCAACATACACACTGGAAAAGTGCTTCGCAAATAAGTTGACGATGTCAACACTGGAATGCGCCATAATTCCATCCAGGTACATGCTTTTCAAAAGATTAACCGCATTTCTTTTACTATTGACAAACCTGCAAAAGTATTTAGGGTTATCAATAAGAGAATTTTCTACTCAAAAGATGTGTGTGTGTGTCACTTTCTTGACCAATTAAAGCGCGTAATTTAAATCAGTCTTAAGAGAATCAACCCTTGTTTAAGAACGCTTTACTAGAAGAGAGTGAAAGAAAGTAACCGAAAGTTCATCGATTGATATGCGGCTTGCGAAGTTAATTTTTAAGTCATATTGTAATTAAAATTGCGCTTTAACAAAGTTTCTAAACTACCTACCAAATATTTTGATTTATAAAAAGTTACATATTAAGGCTCTTAAAAATATTCAGGGTCTATATAATAGATGCAGTTACATGAAAACTAGGCATAATTTTTAAGCAGTTGAGGAATTAAGATATATTTGAAGATAACAGTAAATTATAAAATTACCAGAAATATTACGAAAACTTGCTATTGAAGAAGTTCTTAGTGGTTGTGATACTAACTGGTTTTCTAACGAGCCTGGAAAAACCGTAGGATGATTGTTTTTATTAATAAATGTGATAATTACTATTTGTAGTAAAAGTTTTATCCTTTCAGGTTGGCCTGAACTAACCTAAACAACTTTTGTCCCAAAATTTCCAAATTTATATTTTACAATAAAATTTCTAGTGTTCCATATGGAACACTATAAGATCACTGTCCGTCTGTCACACCTGATTTTCTCCGAAACTATTTGACGTAGAAAATTGAAATTTGGCATTGGTATAGGAATTGATGACCTCATCAGAGCCGTGTAGTTTTGAGAGATAAATTTTGACTTAAGCGATTAGTTTTGGAGGGTGAAATCGGAAGTAAAAAAAAATTTACCAGGTCATCGAGTGGGGTGTCAAATGAAAGTTTGTAAAGTACGAGTTCAAAAATATATATGATCTATTACTTGTGCACACTTTTCTTTGTATTATTCTCAAAAAATTGCGAAAAAAAAACTGTCCCCCCTTATCTTGAAATGGACAGATCGAAAAATTTTGCAAAAATTCTGGAATACTCTCCACAGGGTGTAGATTGAACGAAAATTATCACAAGGTAACTGCACCTTTAATAATTTATCTGATATATATAAAAAAAAAAAAAAAAATTTCAAGCTCATCAGTTTTCAGTAAAGATCGGAAAAAAAAACTTTGTTAAAAATTCATTTGGAGTGTATTTTGTAAAGTCATCGATCCTCCGTTACAAAAATTTTTATTTTAAAAGCAATCAACGTACGGAACAGTAATTGCGCAAGTCCGACTTGCACTTGGCTGGTTATTTAAATTGCCATTTCAAATACACCTTTCGAGATGTATAAAATATCTTTTATCATTGACCCTTCAATTACTTTCAGGGAGAAAGAGTTAGAACCGTCTCGGAAAACTCAGAAGGCAATAACACAATGGTAAAATCACCACCAGTCAATTTCAATCTAGACTTAAGGATAGACAACCTCCCAAGCCTGAGCTACGACGACTTTATAAGAAGAAAACGAGAAAGTAAAAAACGAAAAATGAAAGTAAAATCCGACAGCATGCATAGTAAGATGCAGAGGCTTGATAACAACAACATAGTCCATAAACCAGAGGTGCCTCCTGTAGTAGGTTCAAAGAAGAGGAAGAATAAGCAGAGCATAACTCATCTGAATACGGCTGATAATGATACAGGTTTGGGAGGGGATAATGCTTTGCTGGGATTGGCTACATTGGCTATGGTGGCTGCTAGTACTGAGAAAATTGGAGAAAATGTGGAAGCGATTGAGGAGCATGCACTTATATAGAGGTAGAAGGTATTGTGAAATGTTAGGGGAGGGGATAGTCAAAAAATCTACAGGTTATTTAAGGAAACAATGAGTTTCTGAAAAGCCTAAATTATAAAGACAACTAATATATTGGTTTTGGTTAGACTGTAAAGTTATTTTGATAACTTTGGGTCATGCTAAAATTGGTAAAACTTGACCACTACATCAATCTAATTCGTATATTTTTTCCCTGAAGCTTTGCTAATATGTAAGATTTTTCTTTTTTTTAATAAATTGCCAAATTGTTTATTTCATTTTTGGTCTTTATAGCTACATATATAGAATATTCTATACATGATTTACTTAATTTTTAGAGATAATCATTGACTTTTAAAAAAGAAAAAAATGAGAATTATTACCATTGACTAGGATGTGACGCTCTCATAACACGTGAATATAAAGAAAGATACTTTTACATTTTCGTTCTGGTGTTGAATTTTTTAACATAAAACGGAAGCTTCACAATTCCTGGGACTAGACTGTATCAATGTGGAGTAAGTTTTCGACGGTTCGCCTACGATTGTACTAAGCGTTTTCAGAGAATTTTACTCTTGGAAATTAACACACTGAAGGAGCTTGAAGACGAATATTGGATCCTTTAAGTAATTTGGCTATTTTGTATACCTACTGATGGATCCTGAATATTATCTTGCCTGGAAGCCGGGTTTTTAGAGCGGTTAAACGAACGTTTAATATTCCCAGGTCCAGATACCTATTAGTATGAATTGTCTTCTGTAGACCGAATGCCATTACCATGTGATTCAGTTTCCATTTTAAATTTTATGGAACAAATTTTTTAATCAACTGTAGCTGAACACGAACACTCCACAGATCATACCATCAATGTCAGTGAGGTCAAAATTCTTGCTTCTATTTCCACTTCCTATAAACTAAAGTTTAAGAAATCAGTTGAAATTTACGAACACCCTAGCAACATTAATAGAGACTCGGGTTGTTTTAAAACATGAGAAAGAATTGAAAACACCTTGTTTATTTAGTAAACCAACAAATGCTTCTACACCACAGTTATCCTCACCACATCAAACATTTTATTTTTGCGCTAGATGCGCGTTTCTCTAAAGATGACTGATGTTTTTTTAGTCAATCGTCGTTCCTGATGATGCTAACATGGTTAGCGAAACGGGCGTCGAGTCCAAAAGTAAAGTGTTTGATGTCGTGGTGATAATTGTAGTGTAGTGTCATGGTACCAAAGACTCCAAAATTTCAGCGTAGTTAATATCAAATGTTTGTCAAAGATAGAATGCATGAATTTTTCATCGCCTTAGAAAGTTTAATTTAACATCTGCAGAGGCTTGTGCCGACAGTGTTATTAACGTCTCTTTGCTTATAGTAAGTACTGTACTGATATTTTGAAAATTTTCAAAATTGCCATATCAGTGTGCTTTGCCGAGTTTTGCCAGTCGATAGCATTAACAGTCTACATAAAATGAATAATTTAATTATAAATAAAAAAAATACGTTTTTTGTTATTCAATATTATTTCCTTATACCTTGTCGATGATATTACTATTTTTTGACTATCCTAAATTAAAGCCAAGTAATATAATCTTGTTATCGTTATTATTATTATTTTATTTGTTTAATAATTTGTTACATTATTGTGAAGTTACGTTTACAGTTTAAATTTCTTGTTTTAACGCTAAATATCACAATTTCTTTGTATTTTTTCTTTATAAATTAGGCCTAGTTCCATGATATTTTCTTTAGCTTGCTTTATACTTTTTGTTATCGTTATTTGTTGCATTTTTTTTTTAAATGATAGCCTATTACTAAGGAAACCGTTGGACCAAATATACAAAAATTATTACAAAACATAAAAAGCAATAAGAAGTTTACAGATTTTGACTGTCCGAATTTGTAATACAACGCATAACCCTATTATGGATTACGAATTAATCTTTTTATGCTTACTCTATTTTCTTCTCATACGAGGCGCGTTTCAAATGTATGGATCGGTCGGTAATAAAATGAGAACGATTAAAAAATGAAAACTTTATTAGTAATTTCAAACATATATAGAACTACTTTATTTCTATACATAGTCACTATTGCGTTCACTTTTGATACACCGGAACAAGCTTTTTCAAACCCTCCGCATAAAATTCCACCGCCTAGAATTTCAGCTAGTTCTACACTGAGATTTTCAACTCTTCAAGGGTTGGGACGCAAGCCAATTCTAGAGGTGTAGGAAAAGACTGTAGTCACCCGGTCTATATGCTGGATAATCAAAAATTTCACATCCGAATTTTTGAATTATTTTGGTTGTAAACATTTGAACGGCCTTCTCTCAACTCACGACACCATTTCTTTTACTCACTGTGATAGGCTCATAAGTTTCACACACAATTGACTGCGAATTTTAGCAGCATTCTTCTTGCATTCATTATTAGCGCACTGATACCATGTCACGCAAAGGTAAATAACACTAAATTGACGACCAGATAGCTGTTGCATTCTAAATAGCCTAGTTAGAGCTAATGCGCATGCGCTAATTAATCAGTATTGCCGTTATTTATAACCGATCGGCCTTTATTTTGGAACGCGCCTCGTATATTAAATGAACGAATTTCGTTATGTTATAGTAAGTTTTACATTTGTACCTCTTTTTTTTAAAATTTCATACATATAACGTTTATCTTGAACACCCTGTATATTTTGAATGTTATTTGAATATAATATAGTCAAATCTATCCTCATACAGGGTGAGCCGTTAGTGCGCAAATATGGTATATATAACAAATTCTATAAAAGATAGAGAAAAAGTGTTTTTAAAAATTGTAAGGTTCCGAGAAATAAATAATTTAAAAAAACTATTACCTACATAGGGTGCCTTAAAAAATCGTAATAAACTATCTATTGTATCGTTTTTGAGTTGTACTTAAGATAGTGTTATATCATGGGTATGGATCTAAATTTAATAGTTGTTGAGATACTAACTTTGAAAAAAATGGTATTTATTACACTGCTGCAAAATTTCCGATTGTACCTTAGGTACTGAAAACATTATTCCCTGTTCAACTGGAAATTGTCAATTTTGAAAGAACGCAAAAAACTAAGTGTCTTTTTCTTTAAATTGTATTGTTGTGTGCTATAAGTCAAAATTTAAATTTTTACATACGATCAAATTTAGGCTGTCAGTGGTTTATAGTCGTACATCGAGTATAATTAAAAAAATTATACCATGTACCACGAAGATTTTTTTTGGTCCACTTTTTTGAGCTATTCTGTATATGCAAAGATATATTTTAATTTATCGGATAGTGACAATTCTACAACTTTAACTGAAACAAATCTATCTTCTATAGAATTCGAAATATTCTCCATTTACACCCTAGTAGATAACCCTGTATAATATATATCTTATAGCTAAATCAAATGGTCTTTCCGATGTTAAGGTTAGATAAAAAGATTTTTCAACTCCGTTCTGAACAGTGTATATGGGAGTAAAATTACATATATGTTATTTAGATATTTCCTAGACGGACCTCATTGAGGTGCCAAAAAGAGGTGCTACTTGCTCCGTGTGAAAAAAATTGATCAAACGTAAAAGATTTATTTAATGGGTGCTGCTTTTTTATGTGGGTCGCCGCCAGCGTTGTAGAAAATGATTATTGATGCATCTAATAATGTCAAAATTATATATTTTTACAATTTTATACATTAAAGACTGAATTAAAAGCTGTATATTGCTCGAGAAACTTCCTTCCTGAGAGAGATGAAACGAATAATTTGAAAAATAATTGAAAATTTCTTCCCTTCAATACTGTGTTACGTCGTAAATTCCAAATGACCGGTCGGTTTTCGATTTCAAATACGTATCTTTCAGAACTAAACACTATTACTCTATGATCACTATATTATACAACAAGCAGTGGCCCATGATTACTGCTAGTGTGCAGCTCAACGCCAGATCCGAGATACCTGTATGTTAAAAATTTTCGAATATAGAATGAAAATCGGAAAATATTAGACTGCCTCTGAAACACCATATTATTTAAATGTATTCAATGAATAGGGTTAAGCTGTTAGTTTTGTTAAATTTATAATGAAAGACACTGAGATACAAATGTTAAATTTGCTCTTATGGACTGAAAAATGAATAAATAGATAAATAAATAATAAATTCAAAGGAATTGCATACAATATCAAATTATTTAGCTGCTTTTAACTAATCAAAACTAGTACACTAGTTTTATAATGGTTTTTATTACGGGTTTTAAGTCAAGTTAATATACTCTAGTCAAGTAGAGTTTGTCTGAAACTTTTTTTTTAAACTAATACCAAATATTATGTGCACATTTTAATTTTTAAAAATTTGTAAATTTTCATAAATTCTAACGTTGTTTTATAAAATTTCTTTGTTTATTGTTTTTTGTACAAATCAAAATTTATCAAGGACACAGTTTTAAATATATTCATATAAGTATGTTGATATGAAACAGCATGGACCAGTAATATATCAAATTGTCTCTGATTGTTTTTTTTTTAACTTTTTTGGGCCATCCTATATATAGCGCCAAATAGATTTAGGATATTAGAACACCAAATTGAATTTAGTGTCTTAAACTGTTGCACTGCTCTTAGATTATACAGTTAAAGTAATTCTATAGTGATTAAGCATCGCAAAAATGATATTTAGTAGAAATATAACGAATATTCTATTAGGTCTGATACCGAACAAACGAATATATCGTTAAAACTTTACGATTAGCCAACTAATAATCGGCCCGACAGTTAAAAAGAAGAAAAAAATCTTCAAAAATTAAGAGAAAATACAGCGTACTTAATTTTTTATTTAATTAGTTTCTGACAACATTAATTAATATATTCTTTAACATATATTCGTTTATTCAGAATCCAAGGGAATCGGATATTCGTTCATTAATCGAATATTCCTAATGATCTAACAGTATATTCGCTATCCGACCTCAGTGAAAATTTGTTATATCTCTAGTATTTAAATATAATCACAATATACAATTACAAATTTAAATAATGGTAAGATTTTAAGCCGTTAAACATATTAAGTAACCCAGTAGTCCCCAAACTTTTTTCCATTTTCGACGCTTTGGCTGGATCCAGGTTTTCCCAAAACACTCTACTCTGCGAACAATTTGAGCTACTGGTTTACACCAGGTCCCCGATTTCGCGTCCTATCTCTTTCAGCTAAAAATGAAAATAAAATTGTGAAAATTTGTAATGTATGTTCATGGTGCTTTAAAAAATATTCAGACAACAACAACTGTTACGTCACCATTCGGTAAGAAAGAATAATTATGTGTCAAAAACTATTTTAAAATATTTTGTGTTTCAAAGTGATAACGCATTATTGAAAAGCGGTTTTATTATGAAAATTAATTATATGATCTAGTACAAGATTTTTTGTCTGTAACTACATTATTGCTGACTTTAGGAAAATTGTTGAAGACAGCGGGTTACAAAAGTACGCTTCTGTGCAAAATCGTCTATTTTTAAAGATGTATCTGGATTCTGTGATCAAGTCTAAACACATTTTATCGCATACTTCGTGCCTCAGTTATATAGTTTCCGTAATACTGGTACCTCAAAAGAGAATTTTTTTATGGTGTGGCGTCTAAACAAATATTTTATAGCAAGACGGCTTGCATGTTCCTATCTTGGTTTGTCATATGTTATCGAGTTATCTAGTTAAGAGACGATTACTTCTGGTACAGAAGTTACACATTTTCGGTAGAGAAAGAAAAATTAAGATTAAAATATGCGATTCGTTTTACTCCACCAACAAACTCCCTTTATTTAGGTACTATAGTCTCTCGAGATGTCAATATCTCGGAAACTAATTTAAGTATAAAGTACATTATATAAAATATATTCATATATTTCAATAATATACTGTTTCATTTGAAAAATGCAACATCGCTCTGCTACTCATTTTCGAGACACCTTGTATAAGCGAGAATCATTTGGAAAAAAGTTTACAAGTCCCTTTAAAGGAGTCGATGGTGTGGGTTATGTATTATCAGAAACCCTGTTCAGCTTTTGCCAAAAGTATTAGACACCCAAGATATTTGCACGTGTAATACAAATCAATGCTTGCACAAGAAAAAACGGTGGTGAAATTCAAATAAAGTATTTTCTTCGAAGAACACCAGGAATTCATAGTATTATATAAATTATAAATACCATTTTTAGAGCAATTTGAAACCTTTGTTTCAACTATGTAAAGGAACAAGAAGCATCCAACGATACAGCATACAACGTTATTTCTCAACTTTGTTGTCAAGTTTAAAAGGGTTATAAAAATGGTATTTAGAAAAACAACTTTGATGATTTTATTTTGTTTATTGTCACCGAAGTATCCCGGAGAACTCAAATATAACTCGTCCAATAGAGAAAAGGAACTTTATTATTAAGAAATTCAAAATCACCGTTCATTCTCTTTTTCCTTTGAAGCAGCGATTTCTATAACACTTGCAGATATTATGCTTACCACAAAGGCTGTATTTATATTAGGATTATGGTTGATGGCTTAAAATCATTAATATAATAATGTTTGTAAAATTCAAAAGACTAAATATTTGTCTATTATCAATATTAGATGTTAAAAAATCTTGCTAATAAGTTGTGATAACTCAACATTTACTAAAAGAGTGGTGCTTTTCATTAATTTTTTTATCTTATATCTCAATAATAAATATGCGACAATAAAAATTTTTAAATTACCAGAATTATTAAAAGTTATTTCGAGAAATATAATAACTAACTGAGGTGATATTCTGTTCGCGATTTTGATCGTTATACAATTTTAACCAGAATGTTTTTTTTTTCACGTAATTTGTTTATTATCGATATTGTGAACTAACTTAACTCTACCGAATTTTAGACACATTCGTTAATATAGATTTTTAACAATGATCGTATTTTGAGTATATTTTAAATATATTCATAAACTGTTAAAAAATGTTCTTATATATTGAGATGTAAGGAAAAATGACTTACTGTAGCGAATGTGGCCCCAAAAATCTTTTATAGAATTTTATAATGAAAACTATTAATGACGTTTCATTTAAAATGTGTTTCTGTTCTTCCATAAAATAATAGGACAGTAACTATTATCTGTGCTTTCACTAAAAAGGTCCAAAATTTAGATCCGATCAAGTTGCTTTGAAATTTTAGCATAATGTATATCCTAATTATGTCACTGTCACATTTGTTACCCTATCATTAATAAACCTGTCATTCCGGAGTTGTAGCTAGCATCTTCCATTCAGTTATCGGAAACAATTGCGGAGTATTTTTATTCTCCATCACTGTATTAGAATGAAAGGTGATGAAAATATTTAAGGGCGTTAGATTATTGACTGGAAGACCTTAAGCGTCAGCTTTGGGACTTGACAGTACCAAAATGAGAATGTCACAAACATTGTTCCTTACGAAAATCATCTTGGATCAGAAGCAGAGTTCCATTTTTCAAAGGACATATTTGATGTTATTGACATTTTAATATTGCTTCTATCCATGTCATTACAACATCATATTTAGGTACCAAATATTTACTTTAGCCCCAAACCTTGATGGTCTAAATTTAACCCTTTTGGAAGAAGAATATGAAGATTATTTGTCTATAATTGTAAATAGTTTCTTTTTTGTTGTACCTATTTTGTTATCATTTTAGTGTCAAACACATGTTCTAATCGTTAATACCAAATCATATATTTTATAGGTTATGTAATTATTTGTAAAGTTAGTTTATAGATATCCTTATATTATATAGTCTTTATTCATAATATTCTTTATTGTTTATTGGTTGTTCAGATATTTTACTTTATCAGATATCTCTATAGATTTAGATATTTTTTCTATCTAAGTAATACATATTTGAATATGTCGTTGTTATTCTATACTAGATTTTATTGAGGAACGGTTAAATGGCAAAATTTATAATGCAAAAAAAAAAAAAAATTTTTAATAACTTTTCTGTTAAAAGTAACCCATATTTAACTCAAAGAATATTTCCGTGGTGAGAATAATTTTCAGGGGTTTTTCTTTGTTTTATACATCTATAAAATGTTTATGATCATACAGGATATCTCAAAAATTTGTAACAAGACAGTTATATTTTACATCAGCTCCTAGTAAATAGACCAGAGACATCCTCTTTCTCTACTTCGAGAAACTTTCCCTCAACCGTCTAGCCACCACGATCATCGCCGAACCTCCGTCCGATTCACCCGGACGTCGTCAGTCTTTCCAGCACCCTACATGCGCATATGAAGTCAAGTGGTGTCTCCTTATCATCCAGACACCCCAGACATGTTCAGTCATCCTCCACACTCAACACTGCTAAATGCCTTCTCAAACTACAATGTTCGACAAAAATCCCCGCAAGGAAACTCCGGACGCGTCTGCTTCGCTTGAGCAGTCATTCGAGCCACCCCCCCCCCACCAGTCCACAAGACAAAGTCCTTGGCCTATTTGTCCCCTGAGCTCCAATACCGTGGCTCTACCTCTGTTTAAAAAACTATATTATACCTTCCCAAAAGAACGCAGATCAGCAACTTGCAAATAAATCCCTGCTCTTGCCCTCTCAACTATGGCCATTCACAATTCATCAGTGAAGCACATCAGAGCGTTCTAAGGGAGATTGATCTCCTGAACTATCAATTAAATAGTTTTTAAGATAATGTCATCTAAAAGGTGAAATTTATTATACTTAACAGCTTGTAGCGTCTGCACGTAGTTTAGAATCATGTTATTTTCTAGTTTGGCCAGAAATATTAATTTCTGACCACAAATAATCGGAACCCACGAAACACACGCGAACAGGTAACTGTTCAGGTTAAATCAGAAGTGATACTTTATAATATAGAATTAAAAATCAAGATAGAAATATACATTCTGGATGTTTTGTTCTAAACTGTTCTGTTTAGATGTGTAACGACACTTTTGTATTTATTTCTCATACAGGAACACTTGTGCAAAACAAAGGATAAGTTATGTAAATTTACATATGGAAAATTATGAGTATTAAGTGATGCCATTTTACCACAGAATTGCATATTTTATACTTTTATAAATTTTTGAGTATGATCATTTTTTGCAGATAAATTTTGTCAATTTCTTGAGATTTTAACAGTTGATCTGATTATAAAAGTCTTGTTTTCGTCAGAAATACTTTATCAAGTTGTCACAAAATATAAATACTTCCTTAGAACAGCTTTAAATATGCCAATATTTTAAGAATGTTACAAAAAATAGTTGCCTAAACCGATTTTAATAGTGTCTCGCAAAAAGTTTTTTCCGTAGTTTTTAAGAATAACCTGGTAGAATTTTAACAGCCTTTGGCGTGATAAGTATATACAAAGTAAATTAAGTAGCTTAGTGCAGTTGAACTAAATTTTCTTCAACTGAGCGAACTCGAGATGTTATTTTCATAATAATTACATTTTTCTATAGACATCTGACTCAAAGCTACCCATTGTTAAAAATGTTAGAGTGTGTATCTCTCATTCCTAGAAATTTCACGTCATTTTAATTATTACTTTACAATTAATAGAACAGTCTCATTTTAACTTTGATGGTCAGTGCTTGGCATTTTAAATATTTGTTTTTTTAACAAGTTAGACTAGCGATAATGAAGAGCAAGATTTTGCTTCTTATCTATAAATAATATACACTCTAAGCATACTTAAATCAAATACATAAAATGTAAAAAAATGCGAAACAAATGTCACGCCAAAGAGCTACTTATTTGTAGGGCCTTAAAACATCGACCAAAATAACTTTATAAATGATTTTCTAAAGTATAAAAAGCCTTATAGATGTTATAGAATTAATATATTGTAAATGTTATTCATATTATTAAAATTTTATATATCATTATGACACTATCGTGACATTTTATCTCTATAAGCACTAAGAGAAAGATGTGGATTAGCTTGAAAGAATGTTAAAATATCATACAATATGAAATAGTTGCAGTAAAGCACCAAACACTAATCAGAAATACATAGTTGTAGCTATAAAAACAATTTCTTCCCAATGACTCGATGAAGAACAAATTTATTTTTTTTAGGAAACTTCTGCGCCTGTAGTTCATTAAAATTTTCCATAAGAAAATACACACCTTTGCTCCTGTTTGCGATCACAGACGATATTTAAAATTATTGAAGTATAATTCTAAATTAATGCAAGTCAGTCCCAAAGATAGTAATTTTCCAAAGTTGGTGCAGTATTTTCTTTTTTAACTGTTTGTGTACTTTTTTCAACATGGTTGAAATTAAATGAACCATAAAAAGTCATGGTGTTCCAAAAAAACATTTTAATTTTTATTTGTCCTATAAAAAAAGGAACCTTTACTTTTTAATGATTTCTTTTTTCCCCAAGAAACTGGAAGTTGGATCTTTCCAACTGCCCACTTTCCACCTGCGAACCTAGCCACTCCTTTGCGATATTGATATAGATCCCAAACTGTAGCATACTAGATCACTGTCAAAGCAAATTAAGAAAAATGGCAATTGACACGAATTAACAGAATTATTGATTTGCCAATAGAATTCTAAATAAGATCCCTTGCGCACGGGGTACTCTATCACGGCCTCTAGAAGCGGCATGCCGTCGCTGACAGTCATACTCCTACTTAAAAGCCCGTCTAAAAGCATTCGATCAAAAACAATGGTTTTTAATTAGGACGACTCCCAGCGACATCGTGACGCCACACTATGAGCTAAGAAAAAACTGAAGAAATTAATATTCAAAGCATTTTCCGATGAATGTTGAAGCGGAAGGTGTCATTTGAATTAACCATATAGCTGAAATGATTTTCATTATTCATTATTTACGAAATTCTTATCAGTTTTGGTGATATAAGCTCAAAATCTCAGAGGTTTTTAATAAAATAAAGAAATATTTATTATTGAACTATTTTAACCCTTAAGTAGTAAATTTAACTTCAATTCACCATTTTAACCCCTTAAAATCCTAAAATGAATAATAGAAGACGTTTAACTTTATTTCTTGTTATTTTACTTGGTTGACTATATCACTTTTGCCATTTGAGAACAAACTTTCAGAAATGGTTACATAATATAATTTAACCTTAATTTAACCGTTAAAATGAATAAATGTTTAACTGTGTAGCCTTTACTTGTCATACTTTGCATAATCTGCATTCAATTACCTTTCAACTAACACCTTCCTCTTCAATATTCATCAGAAAATACTATGAATATTAATTTTTTCAGTTTTTTTAGCCTACAGTGCGCCACTTAGTGGCGCGATAGAGTGGATCGTGTGTAAGCGCACTAAAAATGAACCGATAAAATCGATTTTTCTTTATTTGTTTTAACTATAATTTTGATATCAACATAAGCGTATATGGTAATCTGAGACTGGTAAGATCGTTTAACTTTCCCCCTTTTGAAATATAACGAAAGATATTTTCATTTTAAGAATGTTCAGTAACGATCTAATTAATATTTACCGTTTATAAAAGTTAAATCATAAAAAATATAGCTATTGCTACAGAAAGTCCAACAAGTAGAATAAAATCTCGCCGCAAAACGAAGCCGATTGGCTACCGCCGGATTGTTTAAATGTGCCTCATCGAATTGTTCAGAGATGTGGCACAGATTTTTCCTATTATTGTTACAAATAATACTTGCGCGGCATTCCTGAGAAACTTGACGAAGCAGATTTTAACTATTCGGCGGTGGCCAGCCGGGTTAGGTTTGCAGCGAAGTTTTGTTTCACCTGTTTGTTTCTCTGTAGTGATAGCTATATTTTCTATGGTTAAATCTACTTTACTACAATTTTTTTTGTATCGTATGATTTTACTATGTGTACAATGTTACCAAGAATAGTCAGGAAGAAAATAAGTGGTGTGTAAGGTATCGAGTGATGATTTAAAGGAATGTGATATACTTTATTTTTCTACTGAAAGGACAGAGTTACTTTTATTTATAATGTTGTATAGTGCCTTTTTATTTATTTATATCTTTATTACAAATGTTGTTTCGCCTTTAGAAGGTAACTAACATATTGATATATTATAGATTTTAATAAAATTTATTAAAAAACTATTGTTTTTTTTTCTCATTAAAATAGATGGTGGCTCGAAACGTAAATAACTATACATAAAAAAGAAGTGGCGCCAGGATATCAATTCTGTGTGCCAAATTCTCAAGTCATCATTTTTTTTCCTAAATCTTCAATCTATAAATCCGTCGTTTTGACAAATTTTAACTTTAATAATTTGATTTGTTTATAGGTGGCGGCATCGTCGACTGCTACATTTTATGATAAAAAAAACTACGGTTTACAATATCCAATACAAAATAAAAGACTGAATTCATTTGAATACTTCATATATAACATTTTTATTGAAATAATGATTAAGAAAACTGACCAATTTGCTAACGTTTTATGTACGAACTCCGACAAGGTCAGATTAACGTAAATAGAGATCCAAAAGGAAAATAATAAAATTATTAGACTTTTTTGTCTTTTTAAATTTTTCCACAAGGATTCTACATCCTTTTTTTCAGGGACATAAAGAAAATCGTACCGAAAATAACCATAGACTACAGAGAAATACGGGAAATAGGAAAACATTTCTTCTTTATTGTTAAATTCCGGTAGCGCCAAAAGTTCATTTATCCAATTGTGATTCGATATAACGTAACAATAAAATATTTCTCGTGTTAATACATTCCATTTCAGGGTTGTTCCAGTATAGAAAAATATGAATTCTAGCATTTTTTAAGAGAATGGAACCCCTCCATTTTTTTCGAAAAATCTGTGTTAGGAAAGTGCAATTTTGGAAATAGAAAAATATGTTATTCCCTGCGGCGTAGCCAAGGGGCAAGTGCCCCTTTCCTCCGATCTTATGGATGTAGAGAATACGCCCCTAAAAAAGAACTTTTTATTTATTCTTTTGTGAAAAATCTAAGCTTTTACAGTTCCACTGCAAGAGGGTGAAGGGGTTACGCTACCCGATTATCGTTTGACTTCCCTCCTGTTTGTCGATTGACGCTCACCCTCATAAGTCTTTTTTTTCTAAATGGAACTGCCTGTCGAGCATGTCTACGCCACTGGTTATTCCCTCTTCGTATGATTGTTTATTTAGTAGCTCTAAAATTATTACGTTGATTATGCCGTTTTGATTGACAATAATTTAATTAATCGAAACCCTATTAAAAATGAAAATGTTCTAGGCCTATTTAAAAATAATCCGTATTTTCATTCAAACAGGAAAAATCAATGTTACGAGCTTAAAAATTGTTTCGTTACAATTTAGGGCAGCCAGAGCCCAGTGCTATCTATAAATACAATATAACAATTTTTCATTTTCATTTGTTATCGTGAACAACAATTTATGTTAATGCAGACCTGTCTTTCACACTTTATTTCACTCCTCACTTGATTGTGCATAATATCCTTATATACTTCATGTCCTTAAAAAAGGATAACAATACAAACGGTACGCCAATCGATTGTCATATGATAAACGGTTAGCCAAATCAGCTGATTTTGACAAACTTACGTGTTTCAAAACGTATTCAATTATAATTTGGGTTCGAAAGCAGGAATGGAAATCTAACAAAATATGTGTTTTTAGCCCGTAATTAAAATTTTATTTAAAAAAATGATTGTTTTAAGAAATAATTACCTAATTATTTATAATATATTAGTAACATTCATTATTCATAATACACTGGCTATTAGAACATACACAAAAAATGACTTGGATAAACTCAGGTAAGTTTTTTTAAAAAAATAACTAACTAACCTACTTGAGTTCTATATTTTTTAGAGATGAAGTTAAAGAGATGTTTTATCATGCATATGATAGTTATTTAAAATATGCTTATCCCTATGATGAACTGAGACCGATCAGTTGTGATGGAATTAATACTTATGGGAGGTAAAGTTTCGGTGAAACATAAAATATATAGTGTTCTTTCTATAATTGTTTTTTATCTTTTTAGTTATTCGTTGACTCTTATTGACGCGTTAGATACATTGGCTATTATGGGAAACTACTCAGAGTTTCAGAGAGTAGTCAATATTCTATCTGCAAAGACTGATTTTGATGCTAACATAAATGTGTCAGTATTTGAGACTAATATAAGAATTATTGGAGGGTTACTTAGTGCTCATTTGCTCTCAAACAAGTAAGAATATTTAAAAAAAATGGTGCTTTCAAATAAAATCTTCCTTGGCTGACACATTGGGTTTGTAGGAGTGATCTTTTGCTGAAAGCCACACCTGTCGAAGCCAAAAGATGAAAAACACATTGATGTTCATGAGAAATAAAAAGGTTTTTTCTGTTGGCCCTTTATGAAAACACCTCTGTCCTGATCAACTAACCATTGTAAAAACTGCATAAAAATCAACCAAATTTAATCACATAAACAGTTAATTCAACTAAAAACAATTTGATTTCAGTTGTCTTAATCCATACGAATCAAATCAAAGACTAGTAGCGCCGCCTAGAAATTCCACAATTTTTGCTAATCAGATAGATTTACGGGCAAAATTGCTCAGCTTAGCAAATAAATATTGGTAGTGAACTTTCTTTATAGAGGTGAATGAATTTTTTTACTTGGACCGTTAATATCTTTGGAACCCTTTGTCTCTGGCAAGTTAGGTTTTCATTAAAATGTCATCACTCATAAAAGCTCGATATGGAGGCTAAGGAAAATAACAGCCTTTTTTTTTAATTAAAAATATGTTTTAAAACCTTTTTTTTAATGTTTTTACAGAGCGGGTGTGAAATTAGAACCAGGTTGGCCTTGTAACGGTCCTTTATTGAGACTGGCTGAAGATGTAGCTAAGCGCCTAGTAGTAGCCTTTAACACTAAAACTGGCATGCCTTATGGTACTATAAATCTTAGAAATGGAGTTCCTAAAGGAGAGACACCTGTAACATGTACTGCGGGCATTGGAACTTTTATAGTGGAGTTTGGGACATTAAGTAGATTAACTGGAGATCCATTATATGAAGAAGTAAGATATATTTGTAATATAATTTTTATATTAAATCACCTCAGTCTATATACAAGGATATACTAATATTTTTAGGTGGCAATGAATGCCTTATATGCGCTTTATAACCATAGATCATCCCTTGGACTTTTTGGTAACCATATTGACACTGATACAGGAAGATGGACTGCTCAAGATGCTGGTATAGGTTCTGGTGTTGATTCATATTTTGAATATTTGGTAAAAGGGTCCATTTTATTGCAAAGGTATTATAATAGCATAATGATATCATCTATACTATGATATTATTTGTTATTTGCTTGATTTGTATGCAGGGTTAAGCATGTTTTTTTTTCTGTTTTGGAAGGCCTGAACTAATGGAAATGTTTTATGAAGCAAGAAAAGCAATAGATAAATATTTAAAAAAAGATGACTGGTACATGTGGGTATCTATGACTAAAGGTCAGGTAACATTACCTGTTTTTCAATCACTTGAAGCCTATTGGCCTGGTGTTTTAAGTCTTATTGGTAAGAGATTAATAATAATTTTCCCCTTCGATAAAATAAGCCAAAAGTATTAAAATTATGAGTTATTTTTAATATTTTATTTTCATATGGACTGTTTTTTAAAAGAAAAATTTCAGGAGAAACATCAAATGCCATGCGTACTTTACATAACTACCATCAAGTTTGGCAGCAATATGGTTTTACCCCAGAGTTTTATTACATAACACAAAATGAAGCTGGAACAGGCAGAGAAAGCTATCCTCTTAGACCTGAGCACATAGAATCAATTATGTATTTATATAGAGCTACTGGGGATCCATTTTTATTGCAAGCTGGGGAGGACATCTTGAGAAGTATTAAGCATAGTGCTCGAACACCTTGTGGATATGCTACGGTAAATAATTAATTGAGGTTATGAGTAAAACATGTTCCTAAGTCACATATTGATTTTTTTGGTTAAAATTTAAACTTACAATTATAAAAATATGTTTATCGGGTAGTAGTAGTAGTAGTGGTAGTAGTAGCAGTAGCAGCAGTAGTAGTATATCACCCCACGCCAGAGTGCCGCCCTGCTCCCTCGAAACCACCGCCGCTCCAAAGACTTTGTATCCGAGTGTTCTCGGCGCCTCACGCGCGCATATAATGTGAAGCGGCGTCTCCTCATCCCCCAGACCAGGGATAGGAAATTTTTTCGATATATCAATCGTCATCACTTATTACCACCCCTGGTGATCAATACTAGAAGGGGATAAATATTTTTTTAGAAGAGCTAGTTTTTTGTTTTGAAGAATGTCCCTACATTTGTTTTCATTGCAATTTCCTACTAAAAAGCCTATGGAAAAGTAATAACTTTAAACTTGGACAGTTTTAATTGATTAATTTTTTTTTTTAAGCATTTATATCTATAGTAAATTAAATAAGAAATGTAAAATTCCTTGAAACGATCTTTTCGTAAGTTTTATTATTAATTTTTTTTGTAATTTTTTTTACTAATAATTTTCCAGATTAAAGACGTCCGCGATCATCGTAAAGAAGACCGTATGGAATCATTCTTCCTTGCCGAAACAACTAAATACCTTTATCTTCTCTTTGATACAGATAACTTCATACATAACCAAGGACAGCATGGAACTCTGATAAACACTCCAAATGGAGAATGTATCATAGATGCTGGAGGATATATATTTAACACTGAGGCCCATCCCGTAGATCCAAGTGCGTTACATTGCTGCCACAATATGCCAAACTATAACTTGTTTGATTTTAAAGGCTTCCAGGTAGGCATTCACTTCACAAAATCAATATTTTGTATATGGCCTTATGACTTCTCATGGAAGCTACTTACCCATTTATTTGGCTTTTATTTTGCAAATAAAAAATACGTCGTTAGAGATATTTTTGAATTTAATTGGATTCTGGATTTTTAGCGTAAAGATTGATTTATTGTAATGAATTTTAAAATAGTAATTATTTACCTCTGATTTTAGGAAAAACAAAATTTGTATAGAGGTTTACATATAAAGAAAAAAGTGAAACCGAAGCAGGAGGAAGTCATACCAACTCAAAACGTAGAAAATAGTGAAAATTCATGTGTAATAGTCAGAACTGGAGAAGCAACTGTTGTAGAATTACCATCTACTAATGAGTCATCAAATGATACCAATGAAAGTCTTTTTGAAAATACATCGACTGTTTTAACTGTTTCATCAACAAAAGACGAATCTATAGAAACAAAATCTATTACAGAAATTCCAGTTGAAAAATCAGGGAAACTGTTTGACCCGCAGCAAATGCTCGAAAATCTACGAATTGACAAAAGGTACCCAAGAAATGAAACTTGGGAAAATAACTATGAATTATTGAGTTGTAGGGCCCAAAGTTTTTTGCAAAGGTTATCGATAATGGGGGAATTTTTTAATAAATAAATATTCTAAGTTTAAAAAAATAGTGTATTGTTTCATATCCTTATAAAATTTAAATATTTAAACAAGATTTTTTTTAAATTTCAAAATATCAAAAAAATGATTTAATCAATAAGTTGACCAAATTTATTCAACTTAGAACTAAAGAATAAAAATGTAGCTCCCTTTTTTACTTCAATAATATTCTCATTTGAATTGCTCTGTTTTAATGACTGTCCTAGCCTAAACTCACGCCAAAGGACAACTACAGATTTTCGAGTATAATGAGATTCTGTCGATCGAAAATCAAGAAGCCAGCCCGACAAAAAACACGTTCAACACGCGTGTTCACCCATTATACTATGAAAAACTGGGAAATCTCGACTAGGAATTAACCTCTCATTGAGCTTAATTTTTTTTTTGTCGAGGCTCCCCAATTAGCCGACGGAGCTTCTTTTAACAATTCACCATAAAACGGCCACAATCCCGTCCTTTGGAACTCGACAAAGTGAGGACGACCACGAAACTTCTACCGTGATAACAAATCCAATGAAATATATCATTTTTAGTGTTATTTTAGAAAACAAACTCAGAAAAATTATATGGAAAGACGCGTGCATTTGTTTATACGTCTCTCTCAATTGATTTTCTTCTCGAGTTATAAATTTAGAACATCTATACAATGTGCAAATCAACAAATGAAGCCTACGGATCGGTTTGGTGATGATAGTTTTTTAAATGTTTTAGAGGCCCAAATGGAGCCACTAACATATTGTTTTTGTAGTTTGTGAGAAATAAGAATAACATTTTTATCAGGTCAAATATTAGTATTCTAGAACTACTTTTACTCAAAGTATTTTAATATTATTTTGGACATCTAAGTTGTAAAACTCTGATATAACACAAAAGATTAGTGAGTTATTATAGGGAACTTCTGACAGTAATGGTTTTTATCACTATGGTAAAAGAGTGGTAAAAAAAAATTGGAGAACTCCATACCATATTTTGAAAAACTGATAGCTATTGTACTTGGTAAATATAAAGCTCAACCTACATAAACCTAGTTATTACAGTTTAAATTTGGTTTTTCAAGATTTTTACATTGTGATTGGATTAGGAGATTAAAGATTTTAGTGATGTCTCCCTCAAAATATCTCTTGTTTTTTCATTTTGTGGGTTGGTAAGTTTATACTTAACAGGACCTTATATTTATATAAATAATACATCCTATTGGAATTTAAAAGGACAGAAATTTTGTCTAGACACTCTTTATCATCATAGTTTTTAGCAGGCCTCTGACAGAACCCTGCTCCTATACAAAAAGAAAAGCACTATACCGTTCATCTTGTGAAGGGTGTGTACAGTAGTAGTCATTGTAACGATTTAAAAATAATATAATGCTGCACAAGGAGCTAGTACTCAAATACTGGTGTACAGCGTGCCGTTTTTGAGATATTTGACCTTGTTACAGAATTGCACGTACGAAAATTTGATATGTACCTAAATCCATTAGTTTATAAGATACATCTGAAAACATCTACCATCATTAAATGGCGCGTCATTACTTTTATCTAAAATTACTTCCAATTTATAGGCGCTGGATACCATTTTTTTAAAGTCGTTTAGTAAAATAAATTTGTTCCATGGTTATCCGTATATTATCGTATTTTCTATAAATAATTTATACACGTCTACTGGCTGTCATTTTTTGAATGTATAGCTAAATAAATATGTCCCCGAGATAAGATTTTTATTTAAGTGAATAGGCAAAGAAGTATCTCTAAACGGATATCCATATTTTTTGTTTGAAAAGGGCTTTACTCTCTGGATGAATTACGTATGTGCGATCGAT